>JAFCMP010000100.1:0-270440 GCA_017506865.1 Tribonema minus | reverse complement strand
CCTAACCCTAACCTAACCTAACCCTAACCCTAAACCCTAACCCTAACCCTAACCCTAACCCTAACCCTAACCCTAACCCTAACCCTAACCCTAACCCTAACCCTAACCCTAACCCTAACCCTAACCCTAACCCTAACCCTAACCCTAACCCTAACCCTAACCCTAACCCTAACCCTAACCCTAACCCTAACCCTAACCCTAACCCTAACCCTAACCCTAACCCTAACCCTAACCCTAACCCTAACCCTAACCCTAACCCTAACCCTAACCCTAACCCTAACCCTAACCCTAACCCTAACCCTAAACCTAACCCTAACCCTAAACCCTAACCCTAACCCTAACCCTAACCCTAACCCTAACCCTAACCCTAACCCTAACCCTAACCCTAACCCTAACCCTAACCCTAACCCTAACCCTAACCCTAACCCTAACCCTAACCCTAACCCTAACCCTAACCCTAACCCTAACCCTAACCCTAACCCTAACCCTAACCCTAACCCTAACCCTAACCCTAACCCTAACCCTAACCCTAACCCTATATGAATCGCCTCTTAGGCCGACCATGAAGGATACATGACGTGTTGCGCGCGTGCGCACGATGTCATTATTAGGCACTCAACGCTATGACACCTTCCTGATCTTGCAGTGACAGCGCGCTCACCACTACATCCTGTGTGATTTGCATGACGGATAATGACACAGCGTTATGATCATATCCTGACACTATGCTCTGCTGTCGAATGCATTGTTATCCAGAAATTTCTGGAAATTGTGGAAGAAGCGAGGAAGCCGCCATCTGGAGGCAGCGCGAGTTCTTCAGGACTCAAGGGAAAAGTTGGACAATGGTGGGTGTCAAATCTTCAAGTTGCCAATGTGATGGTGTGCATGATTACATATATTGCGTTATGTTTTGCACTTGCCAACTGATACTGCGCCACATTGCTCATGCAGCCAGCATGACATCGCCCACCCAGACTTGTCTGGGCACTGACACGTCATCAGGCGCGCATTTCGTAACATGTGGCATGTCAGTAGTATTGGTGTTCTGGCTGCACTCAGGCCGGGGATGTGCCAAGCTGAAACTGTGATGCCTCTGGTGCTACAGGATCGACGGGGGCTTGGAGAACGCCATGCTGCCTGGTTTGACTGCAATCAAGCTACTCCAGGGAGCCACTACTGCCACCATCGACACCAAGCTCAAGGCTCTGTGGCCATATTACATCAAGCCCCGCGACGCGACGGTTTAGGGACTGGTCATGCTGGCATGCTGGCACAACAAACTGGTAAGCAGCCGCAGTCATTGTCATTTTATTGATATCATAAGCACAGCAAGCTTGATGCGCTGTCAGCGCTAATCTAATCTCGCCTTGTCATGCTGAACGAAACCTATGCGGCAACGGATTATTAGTAGCGAAGTATTCAGCTGTAGTCTGAATTCCAGCGGCAGGCTGATTCATGGCAATGTGAACGATCATCATTTCAGATCTGGAAAAAATGTAGGCTGTGTTCTGGTGAACGATCATCATTTCAGATCTCGGAAAAAATGTAAGCTGTGTTCTGAACGCAGCGTAGATGGTGTCTAAATACAGCGATCGCATCAAGTCATGCCATACATTCGTTGTGCATGATAGGCCTGCGCAGGAATATTGACATATCCGCGCGTGTGCATCAATTACTCACTGGACTGAAACCCCAATGCTTTGACAGTTTAGCTCAAAGCAGACAATGACCAACAACATCACCGTTCTTGCATGCATGTGCAGTTGTTGGTGAATTGCAGACACGAAACTGTGCTCAACACAAGTATTGGATGAGAACAAATGTCTGCATTTATGTGTGATCGCTTTCTTAACAGAAAGCGCTTGACAAAAAATGCCGCTTCATTAACGACTGTGCTCTTGTGGTCAGTTGCAGGGCTGACCATTTGGACAACATGGGCAGCACGACTTGCCATCAAACGAGCGGGTGCTCAAGCTGGAGCTGGAGCTGGGATCGGTGTATAATAGCCCTGCGGGCTGGGGAAGAGTCCTAGGGACGCAAGCAGATAGAGTGCACCATGGTGCTACGAAAAGCAACAACGGCATGCTAGCCATGCACATGCCGAGACGCTGGTTGCAAAACAACACGGGAGCATAACCTCCCCCTAAACTTGAGAGATTTCAAGCGCGAATGTCAGCCACACTGAGCTGCAGGTAAGCAGCCATTTCGTGCGTTTGGAGGGCTGCGCGACTCCACTGAGTTCTGTTATGACTGCTCCACCGCCTGGGGTTATCGCAGGCATAACCATACCCGACGCTGCTTCATTGCACACTGCAGATGTGTCTGTTGGCAAGCATGGCAAAGCAGGTCCTGGAGTTCAGCATACAATGTAACTTTGTATGTCATAGCTGTTGATACCACATTATGTAGCTTCAAACGCATACACTGTCCAGAGGAATGCACTTACTCCATGCAGTGTTTATGTCAGTATCAGAAGTGTGCTATCACGTCCTGCTGTGCCAGCTTGGTCTGCGCCTCAGCTGCTCTCATACCACATGATGCTGTTGACACCAGTGCGTTGTTGGTATCATCTGGCCTCATGAAGAATGCATTACCATGGCACCTGCTGCCAGATGGCAGTCCAATGCTCACGAGTCGCCAAGTCAACCAAGCACAACTTGCTGCGTGCTCACTGCATACATGGCCCAGTGTGACAGCATGCACAGGCATGCAGCTCAGCAAGCCTGAGGAGGCTCGCATGTCGCACATGTCTTCAGCTGCAGTCAGCCCAAGGCAGTCACCATCGTAAACAGTTGGCAAGGACCGGTCATGGCATTTCAATGCTCATGAGTTGCCAATTCAACGGACCGCAACCTGGTGCGTGCTCACTGCATACACGGCCCAGTGTGACAGCATGCACTGGCAGCTCTGCAAGCCTCGCATGTTGCACATGTCTTCAGCTACAGCCAGCCCATGCCAGTCGCCATTGCAAACAGTTGGCAAGCATCAGGCACGGAAGTTTATAACTGATGGATCGCCAAGTCAATCGATCGCAGTCTGCTGCATGCTCACTGCCCACTCACTGCCCAATTTGACAGCATGAAGCTCTGCAAGACGCGGGCTTTATGTTTACTCATGGCATCAACTTCAGCCAGCCAGGCCAGTTGCCGTTGAGAACTGTTGGCAAGTACCAGTTGTGGAGGTTGATTGCTGACGGGTCACCAAATCAACCGACCACAATTTGCTGCATATCTGCATGTCACCTTGGCCACCAGTGTCGTGCTCCTCCTGCTCGTCGAGTAGCTTAATTTGGTCTTCTCTGCAGCAGCCCATCGTCGGAACACGACGCGCTTCGTCCGTCAAGGCAGCCCATGCATGGGTACAGCTTGCTCAACAGCTGCACTGGGGCTTATGCTGGCAGACATGTATAGCAGAGCCTTGACATGATCAGTTCACAAGCCACACCAAGTTGCTGCGTCCCCGCCATGCATGGGTTGTATTTGCCGTAGTCAGCGCCAGCACTTGCTGCCGCACGTGGCTCAGCACTGCTTATCGTATGTTGCTGCACCTCACTCGGCACTAGTTATCGCGTGCTGCCTTGCCTCTCTAACTGTGTTGCCACAGACTTGCCCTCCGCGAGCTGTACCGCACGGCAGCTCCTTCTTCTTGCTGTGCACACCTACTCTTTGAGCTAGCCTCACCACTTTGCTTCTGTCTCATGATCATCCTCTCCTCTGCACAGTCTCTGCTCTTCCTCGCGTAGTGCGAGCAGCGTGATTGATTCATGATGTGACATGAAATACCGGCGATTATATCGGGTTTTCGGTGCACACACAGACACAGAAACTCTTTTAATCGGAATAAACCTCATTTTTGAGGCTTTGTAATTACCCACAGCATCACACAACTGGTCTGCTGCAGATCTGTTGCATGATCATTATACCTAACAGTATTGCATGTACCACGCACCAAACAGAATGAGAAACAAGTTGCTACTTCAGAAGTTATTGCGATTTTGGGTGTTTTGCACGATGTGCAAACGGAGACCTAGTGGCTTCGTCCCTAGGAACAAGCGGTGTTGAGGCTGAAACACTTCTGCTGTACGACACCGGAGCGCTCAAGCAGTGATCGTGCTGTAGCGATTGATTTTCTAATGCGTTTGCAGTAGCGCAACAGCTTCAACAGCGATGCGCGCCAGCGTGTGCAACAAAAATACAACTACAACTCTTTATAAATGTTGAAGTCTCCTGTGCTTGGCGGAAGGCCTTGCCTGCTGTCCGTGTGTGCTTGTGCTGCCACCATTATTTGCTCCTGTAAGCGATTAGCCTCGTGCGCTGCTGCTCCTGCCACGTGCCTGGCTGCCCCATTCGCCCTCACCAAGCCTCGCACAGTCTCAAGACCCACGACCCCAACGCTGGGAGGTGGCCATTTTGCGCAAAACCACGCCCCAGGCACGCCCCATGCACGTCCCCAAATGGTACAAAAGCTGGGACGTAGTCAGGGACCCAATCCTCAGCTCGGCTTTGACGCAGGTCCTGAACCTGGGAGACTGCGCCCGGGACCACCCCCCTTCCCCCACCTGTGGTATACCCTAAAGTGATTCAACGTAGCACACACAAGTCAACACAGCTGGCTGGCCAGGGCTGTTCTGGCCCAGGCGCTTGTTAAAAAAAAACGGTGTAGTATCTGTTGAACTTCGGGTTAATTTAAGGTTAGGGTGCAGGGGTAGGGTTTGCAGGCTAAAGTAGCACCTCCCCTAAGCAATTGTCAGATCTGATTTCTCCCTGATACGCCACCCGAGCGCAAAGTGGTCAAAGGTGCCATTGTCCGTCTTGCACCACACGGCCTGGTGCCCACTGCAGCAGTCGCCACGTTCCGGCACGTAGCACAGCACTGCCTGGAGAAGAAACACTGCAGGGAAAACAGGTCACCGTTAGTATGGTACCGTGACAACTCCACGTTCTCAGCCGACTTCAGTTGTTGTGCTGTCGCAAGTATTTCCGAGGCTGTTGTGACACCGATGTTGTGCATCCTGCAGTGGCCATGGCACTCACGTCGTCATGCACACTTGAAGTGCGTCAAAACCCTGACCCCAAAAATCAGCACTGAAAAGAACCTGCGCTCGTGCTGGAACATTTGCGACCGGTGAATGCTGATATGTTGATTGCTAAGCAGTTGCCCGTTGGGAAAAGTGAACAATTTGTAACCCCTCAGCGACTAATAGTATGATGAAGCTACACTGCACCCCCTCACCCTATGATAGTATGATGCCAGGAATATCTATAGCCTACTTCGCTCAGGATCACCCGCGCACACAATACACTGGTCACCTTGGTGGCGCTGCTGCAGCAGGTGGTGTTCAGTCTCGTCGGTTGCGCACACCGCATGCAGATCCGCTGCTGTAACCTGGCAGTTGTGCTGGCAGTGGTGCATGCCGATCGTCACTGCGCTGCATCCATTGCAATATGACACACCAAGCAGCAATGCGGTATGTAGGGGTGTACAAGAAGGGGGGGGGGGGTTCAGAAACGGCATTGCAGCAGCAGTGTCGGAACCCACATGATGCAAAGACTATGACGCATGACACTGTGCCCTGATAACTGACCTCGTCGTCATCTGTACCGTGAGTTGCCATGATGCATTGCAGGACCACACTGTCAGGGAACTTGACAGGCCTTCCCTTGCTCATTGTCATCATCCTGAGGGGCAGGCAAAGACACAGGTAAAGGCACGTAAATTCGCTTGCTGTTTAACAGCTTTGCGAGCGGCTCTGAGCTGCCAGTGCTTGGGCGCGGCACAGGGCCGGTGCGTTGCCTTGCCTGATCCAAGGCTGCAATTTTTGGGCACATGCAGTGTGGCACCGGCACATTCTTTCCTGGTGATTCTGAGTCCAGGCTGTAAATGAGCCTACTTGAGTGTCTTCAGTACAACACGCCAGACGGCAGACTCAGTCTGACAGTGACTGTAACAATGCCGACATCATGTTGCACAAGACCATTGTTTGATGCATCGGCATGTGCATGGAAAGCGGTGTTGCACATACCCGTGCTCATGACGCTCTCCTATACCTGTACTCATCGGTGGGCCCGCCCCGCGGATCAGTGCCACAAGACACCGTGAGCCCAAGCCAGCAGCTGGTGTCCGTGACGGACTTGAAGGCGCTCGAGGAGCTCTCGCATTGCACGATGGACAGGCATCTGAAGGGGCAGGCCTGCAGTGGCAGCCTTTGAAGAATAACCTGTTGGACCCACAGAGCATGACACACACCATGGTATGCTGTAAGGTCAATGTGCTTGATGCCAAGCCATGTGTGAGGATGATGCATCATATCTGGTTTTAAATGATGGTGGAACCCCGTTACCCGTGTTGCCTCAGATCTCAGACTGTCCAGCTCCAGCGGTGCAAGCGATCTACGCCGCAACTGCCGTCACGGAGACGGTGACCACTGAAGGCGGCTGCCCCACACACCCACGGCATTGCGCCTGGCGCCGAGGCGGCCGCTGCGGCGGCGACCGTACCTGGCCCTCAAGCCGCAGCGGCTGCCGCGGCTGCCTCTTCCACGCCCGCTGAAAGTTTTGAAAGTTTTGAAAGCGGCTGAGCGGCTAAATAAATAATTAAATAATAATTAAATAAACGCAAACTAGCGCGGAAGAACGCAACTGCAGCGGCGGGCAGGAGGACGACGACGACGACTGGGAGGCCTATGCTGACGAGATCTGCAGGAAGGTAGTGCCCGGCCGCCGGCGCGGTCACTTCACGCACGGACTATAGGCCGGCCTTTCAAATGTTCTTCGTCGCCAATACGAGGATTGTCTGGTGAAGGACCTAGAGGCTGCCTTGGCTGGTGCCGGGGGCAAGCTGACGCAGGCTGCACCTATTGGTGACTCGCGCGACACCAGCCGCCGCCGCCAACAGGCTAGCGCGCGGGTCCTGGCGCAGCTGCGCAGCCAGCGTGCGTCGGGGGCAATGGCATGGATGAGCGTGCCACCCACTGCCAATGACCGCCCGGGTGCAGCGCCCATGTCCAGTATGGCAGCAGCCACAATGATTTTGGTTGCGATCTTCATAGACGGGTGGTGCATACAGGGCGAGGTGTGCCCATGGCGGTGCAGTGACGTGAGCCCCGCCTCCACGCATGCGATCAGCTGCCCCAGGGGGTGAGGTATGAGCAATCGGGATTCGGGTCGACGCCCGACCCAGTTTTCGGCCCCCGACCTGACAAACCTCAAACAGTCTCAAACCTCCAAAACCTTGAAATATCAGCTCCCTTGCCGCACAGCTACGCTGCCATTGGTGTAGAGTCCGTGGAGACGCTAGGTAGCAGCTGCTGCTCATCATGAAGTCTCCTGTGCAAAGTTTAATGCTGATTTGCGACAGCACGGCTGGGTCCACAGGGCCGTAGCTCTGGGGCTGATCTGCTGGTGCAGGCAGCTCTGCCTAGAGTCTTTGATCATCAGCAAAGGGGCACCAGGCACAACCGAGGTGCTCCTAGCGCAACCTCGAGGCGGGGAGCGGGAGCAGTGAAGGTGAAGGTGGCACGACTTGTGAATTGTGCCGCCGACTCTCAGAGGTTGGGGGCTGACCACGCTGCAGGGGGTATGGTGATGAAGCACAGCAGCGCTACCGTAGTGACTGTACCACTGTTCGTCAGAGTGAGACCCCGGGAATGCGTTCAAGGAAAGTTCCACAGATAATTCCAGCCTTAATCCTAGTTACCCTAACCCTAAACCAGTATCCCTACACTGAATCACCTGGGTTGGCGACTGACACCCTACCTTGTTCACGGCACTTGCTCTGAGGTTATCGGCAGCATGCATGCATGAAGGTAGTGTCACCGGACATCACCAAATGTAGTCGATTTTGGCCGGTGTCGGTTTTGCAAATCGGTTTGGTTTGCGTCGACCGACCGACCCACTTTTGAAATCGATTTCGACCCGAATCCCGATTGCTCATACCTCACCCCCAGCCAACACATACGGGGGCACAACGCGACACACACTGCCCAAAAGCGGTGCCTGCAGCGCATCTTGAGACAGCACCATGTCTCTATTGTCGGCAATGAGGACGCTAGCGTCTTCAAGGTACCGGGGTATCGGGCGGACACAGTCATTGACCCAGGGTGTCTGCACTTCAGCAGTGCATACTGTAACAAGGGAATAGTGCTAGACACAAGTGTGCGCGCGCCCACCGCGAGCTCGTACCTGACAGGCAAAACAAATGCCTCGAACACGGACGTCTATGCTGCTGGGGTGGGGGAGGACTCGAAGGTCAAACACCACACTGGCACCTTGACGTCATCTTGGGCTTTTGTGCCGTTCGTGCAGGAGTCGTACGGTCGGCTGGGCAAGCAGACAAGACTTTTTGTCAAGGAGTTGGCAATGCATTCAGCACTGTGCTCAGGGGGGGGGAGGCGGATGTGTTACGCAAGGCCGGGTTAGCTAAGCGTCAGATCGATCCTCATTGAGCTAAGCGTTTCGCTGGCGCGGGAGTTGGCGGAGCGCGTCATGGCGTAGCGCGTCATGGCGTACACATGCGGAGCGCGAATGCTGGGCTGTGTTGCAGCGCCGGTATCCAGGCTCCTAGGGCACAGCGCAGACTAGGCTGCTGCGTTGACGCAAGCTTTTCGATTGCATAGGCAACCCGGCCTCCCGGGCCTTCATAAATACAAGTCCATACATCCAGCTCCCTGACTGTGTGGTATTTGACAAACATACACACACACTACAGCACACATGCTACTTGCTCTGAGACCAAGAGTGCCAGTGTACCTCTTGAAACCTCCTGCACGCATGGCCAAGCATGTTGCGCATAGGTACTTCGTTCACTTCCGCTTGAAGGGGCGGGGAGCCTATAAGTATGCAAAATATGCAGCTCTGATGCCCATGGAGTGCATTTGCTCACAGCACAGCTGTCGATGCAGGCACTGGCAGTGCCAGGCAGCTGAAAGCAAACGCCACCTAGCGGTTCACTCATCCAGACCAGCTCTACTTGGGCCTGAGCTCTAGGTACAGAAGGACCCCGACCGTCATGATCGCTAAACATACATCACTGCCCCGCTACTGTCCCCAGGACCCATGAGATCGGGGCACAGCGAGGTACAAGCTGACTCACTGCGCTTACTCCAGCTGCAGCAGAGCAGCGACGCGCAGCTCTTGTTCTAGCAAATGCCATGCCTGCAAGCGCCACTTTGGCCGGCCGGCAGCCGCTACGCTCGTGCGTCACGTACTCCTCGGCTGTGGAATGTGTATCAATGAGAGCGCTGGCATCACCGCTGATGACACCAGCGAAACCAAATGCTGCTGTGCCACCATCATTCTTCAAGTTGGTGAGCGTATGCATTAACACATGACCATCTGAGTCGAGTGTATACGCTCCATGTGCACTTGGGAATAGAGGCTGCTCGGGATTGACATCGGCATGACAGCAAGCATTCCACCTCACCTGCAACACCTCCAGACTGTCATTCTCGTGGGCATGCGAGTTGGGAACCCAGGCATTCGTGTCATCTGTGGAGCCAGTCACGGACTCCAACAATTCAGCAAAGCGGGAAAGGTCCTCGGCTGCTGCACCTCCATTGTCCGTTCTGCATGTACCACATGCAGATGCCGGGGACAAACCATGTGCGTTTGAGATGATGTGACAATTGCTGCACACTTGGAAGAACATGCAGGTGTGCTTTGTCGGCGGAACGGACAACGTGAAACCTCGTATTGAACCAACAGTAGTATCATTGAGGGATTCAAGTTCGCGCGCACATACAGAGACATTGTGATCATATCCCAAACAGCCTCTGTGCATCAAGAATATTGGAGTATATAAATCTCACATGGGCAAGGCCGCCAGTGGCTGCAATTGCTGTGGTGTCGCGCTAATACCTACCAAAAGGGTTAGGGTGAGGGTTGAAACCTCCCTACCCAATCCTCATTCTTGACACAGCCCGTCTCAAGCTGAACAACTTAGTAACTTCTTCCAGATACTTAAAAAAATGACCTAATTTCAAACATGACCCGCAGGTGTGAACCTTTCAAATGGACTTCGGATCATTTGTGATTGCATGGGCATAACAGCCAGTGCGTAGGGTCGATAATGAGGTGTAAACCCTAACCCTTTTCTGCTCAGGATCCAGCGCCGCGGCGGCAGCTAACATTGCTGCGGTGACATACAACATACTGTCAGTACGCAAGCGGCACAATTGCACCTGCAAGCGGCAGATTTGGGCTTTCAACTCGTATTGCGCACGCGAGCGGGCAGTGGCCCCCGTAGCCCAGGACATGATGATCATCGGGCCGCGCAACGCGCTTGCGCCGCGCTGTGTTCGTTCGGGAAGGCAGAGTTTGGGAGTGGCTCCCGGTGCCCCATCCAGCTCATACGCCACCTCGCCTGCCTGGAGCCGGCTGTCCTGTCGGACGAGTTCCGGAGCTCCAATACGTGCCCGAAGGACAGGGCACCCCTGTGCGTCGCGGGCTTGGGGGTCTTTTGTTGTGAAAACACGAGGCCTAAGGTCCCCGAGGAGTCGCGGTGCGACGTGGGCACCATCGGCCGTGGCCATGCCGGCTCCGAGAGTCTGCCAACATCATCATGTGCGGCGTGGCACTGCTGCTGCGGGGGGAGCGCCCCATCGAGTTCTGCTCATGAGAGTCTGCCGGGGCCCTGGCTGTGGCAAGAAGGCCTCCCAGGCCCACGTCTGGGGCAATCCGCCCGCGGGCTAGCGCCTGCCTGCGGTAGGGTATGTATGCATGAGGGGTCAGGAGGGGGGACTCCTCAGAGGGGATAGTTCAGTCAGGTTGCCAGGGGGGGCGGGGGGGGAGGAGGGGGGGGGGGAACCGGGGGGGGGGGGGGGGGGGGTAGCCTGTTGACGACCAGCCCTCACTTGCTGCATGTAGCCAGTAGCACCAGCAGCAGCAGCAGCAGCAGTAGCAGGCACCAGCAGAACCATCAGCATCAGCATCCGTATCCTCAGTACACACAGAACCAACGGCGTGTCCATCATGACACCGTGCCACGGGGGTACGGCGCGCAGTGTGCGTCATCGTGGCGGCGGCGTGCAGCGTCGCGGGCAACGCCCGTATCTTTAATATCTACGGGGGCCCGGCACACCGACGGAACATTGACCTCGCACCAGCTACAGACAGTGTAGGCGCTGACGCGGTCTTTGCTATTGAGTCTACCTCCCCGGGGGAGCCGCAATCCCCCTTAATACCAACCTGAAGAAACAAGATGGGCTTACGTGACGACATGGCAAAGCAACTGCATCAATGCGCACATCACGAGGCATGCAAAGCAAACTCGGTTCCGAAGTCACCTGCGCTGTTGTGCGCGCGCAGTATGTGGACGTACGCTTGACTGACTTCAAAGCGAGTTCAACTTGCAGCGATCTCGCGCCATGAAGTTGTGACGAGTCTGTGGCCACTGCTGCTGCTGCTACGACTGTACAAGGACTTTCAAGCACAAGGGGACAGCAGGTGCTTGCAGGAAGGCAGTGCCCCAACATCTGAAGTTTGCATGCTTGCTTGCAATCAGGGTGAAAGCAAAAAGTCAATCAAGGAACCAGCGGCAGCATTATGACACTTTTCATTGCAACTCTCCATTGACATCAAGGCGGACACTATTCAGAGGGCGCCTGTAGGATTGCGCCACTCGCGTAGCAACACTGTGCGAGAACGCGCAGAGCTAACTTTCTACAGTAGAACTGCGACAGGAGCAGCGGAGAAATGACCACTGTGTCGTTGCAACTTGATGTTCAAATTGTTACAGCAGCGCTTTTACCTGTGACACAGCCCCGACCATAAGATACGTCAGCTGCTTCGAGGGGAAAAGAGGCAGGAGGACTACGGAGGGAGGGATGAGGGCTACGAAAGGATGGATGGGATGAGGGCGACGAAGAGATGGACGAGCGCTATGGAATCAGTGGCCTAGCAATTGCTGGTCAATAGCGCTGCAGATGGCATCCAGCATAGAGGGGAATGGAGATGCATGCGCAGCAGTCCGGATGTATCGGCGGGCAGAAGCTGGGCGTGACCTGCAGCCAAGCTTGGAGTAGGAGCGCGGGAGGCTGGCAACGTGGCGGCACGTTGACGGCTACGTTGATCACGACACAAGAAAAAAACATACCTCTTGATGGCAAACCAGCATACGCTACAGAGTGGGGCGGCACTAGTAAACGCCAGATAGCGCGGCTAACTGCAGGACAGTGTCCATGATGGCCAAACGTCCTGCAGCACAGCTGCTTGTCTTTGCCCTCCACGGACCGGCGCTCAGCGACCTGGAGTGCCGCTCCTGGGCAGTGGCAGGCCAGTGCCGTCGTATGACTCGTCATCCAGCTCCAAGATGCTTGCGCGGCAGCGCGGATAAGCCTCCACGATGCTCGGCAGCATCTCCCTGACCGCGGTCCCTACAGGCGTCTCCCCAAAGGCGTCGGCGCCGGGATGGTACTCTATGAAGACGAGGTCCAGCTGGCACAGCGCGCCGCTTGCGAGCAGCGCCGGCATCACCGTCCACTCCGCGCCCTCAATGTCCATCTTCATGACGAACCGCGCTGCCGTCGCCGCCGCTTCCGGCTCGTACTTGACGTCCTGGGAGCGGCGCGCGTGCTGCTGCATGTGGCCGATGACGCTGGACACGAAGCGCGGCAGGTCAATGCCCTGCACAGTGTACGTGCCGCCCTCCAGGTGGCCCACGTTGCTGAGCCGGTCGCCGGACGCGTTCGTGTCCCACGCCTTGTGCGTGTGCGCAAACTCCAGCGTTGTGTGGCGGTCGTACGCGGCCGTGTTGGTGAGGATGGCAATGTTCCAGCCCTGCGCTCTGTACGCGGTCTCCAGGGCCTCTAGGCGCGGCGTGTGGCGCGGGTTGGGCTCAATGCTGATCGCGCACACGCCTTCGCGGCTCGAGCCGAAGTGTTCCTCGAACAGCTGCCGGCAGTGGAGGCAATGAATGCTGCCATGGGAGATGGTGCAGCGCTGTAGCTTTGTAGCTTTGCTGCTGACATTGATGTCGAGTGGGTCAACCTGAGCGTCATATACTTGTATGGCGTCGCGCGGTTCTGTGCAATGCCATCCAACAACTGCGAGGCGATACACGCACTATGTGAGGAAGTGGAGCGCCGTAGCGCCACTAGCATTGGTGCCGCGCGGGCCGACCTGCTTTACAATCACCTATATGGCATGGAGACAGGGTGGTGTGCATATGAATGGTGCCACTGACGCAGGCGTCACATAGACCTGGGCCGTTGGTACACAAGTGGGCCACAGTCGTTTGCAAGAGGAGTTGTGCGGCAAAGAAATTTGTGCGATCGCAAGTTTTGTTCGTCTGAGTGCTCATCAAAGCCTGTGCAGCAACAGCAGTGGCGATGTGTGTCTCGTGCAGCGCCAGGGCACCAACGGCATTGGTCCCAGCTTGGCCTGGGCGCAGTTTAAGCACAAGATGGGACGGGGGCTGTTGGGGGAATGTTACGTGCACACTTGCGCCAGGCACTCGCGCTCCTGCTGTGCCTGTCACAGCAACGAGGCCTTCTTTCTGTGTGCACATGCTACAATGATGGCTACTTTGTGACTCAAAACGGGCAATGAGGTCCAGAATTTGAGCCTGACACAGCGACGCTCAGAAGTGGAGCAGTTGCTGTGGTGGGTGTGCATGCTGGCGTCTACGCAGCCTCATGCCATGCATCAGCACGACTGCCAAGTGAAGGTAGGTGCTGATGGCGCTAAGCTATGTGAGTCACTGCTTTGAACGGCGACGTCAATGCAGTACAGGATCCTTGTTGTGGAGGTGGCATCACCAGCCATGATTGCCGGCTGCACGTGCCGGCTGCACGTGACTGTACGATTTTGAATTACAACGACCCATTCCACACACTCACCGGCAATACTGCAGCGCCGTTGTACAGATGCGGCACATACAGCTGTCTGTTGCGGATGCCGTACACATTCGACCGGTTGCTGCTACCTGCTAGTGACAGCACGATCTCAAAGTTCAAAGGCACAATCTTCCACCAGCTCACGGCTGATTCTGCAGCGCCGCTATACAGCTGCGGCGCATGCAGTTTCCACATCTGTATGCCATAGTTGAGTATCTGCAAGTGAACGCACAATTTCAAGCTGCAAAGACACGATTTCACTCACCGGTAACACCTTAGCGCCGCTGTACAGGTGCGGCTCGTACAGCTTCCGTATCTGTATGCCATAGTTGGTGCCTGACAGTAGACATGCATCCATTTGCAAAGAGAATTACAGGGTGGGTTGAGTTTGCAATGTGTAGGGTCAGGCTCACAGCGGTGCCTTGCTGGTTATGACAAAATCACGCACTGAGCATGGGTGCTACGAGGCCTTGCTGAGATCCTGCTGAGTTGACAGACGGCTGCCGCAGCAAGACAGCACTTGAACTGACCAGTTCTCACATAAAGCCGCTAAAATAAAGCCGCTCAGATAAGCACAGGTCAGGAATGTAACAAAAACATATAGCAAGGCTTGGTCTACTTGTCAGTCAGTGCCTGTAAAACATTGCCCGGAGTCCACAAAAACTGCAAGGTCTGTCGACGTACACATTCCTACATGAATACATAAGTGCAGAGGGTCTCCAGAGCACAGCAACAGTGATGTAATTAGGGTTAGCGTGTATTGTGCTAGGCACGTCTCACTCACCAATGTCGAAGTACATGGACCGGCAACTCGAAAGCCACTTGGATGAGAATATCTCTTCCACGCTGCTGGCCTGCACCAGACTCGCAGCCCACAAGCCAGCCGCTATGGGCACCAACGGGTACATGTTATTGGCCGGACGGCCTTTGAACTACTGGTTGGGTGTCCACTGCAATCAACAAAGGTTGACAAAAGTAGCTGGTGAGAGCTGTAACCACAGGCAGCAATCAGTTCAATTTTGATGCAAAGCAGCTGCTGCTGCATCAGCATGCATGCTGACAATTGCTGTCCTCGCGTGCTGTGGCACTGTGTTCTGCATATGCATGTGACATCAAGAAAACAAACAACACCCTGGCGTGTGAAAAAGCAGGGAGGCGGATCGAACGGCATGCAAGCGCGAATTGCTTCGAAACTTAACAAGGCGCTTTGTAATTTGACGATTGTGCCTGATTGCATGTCCGTGGATTTTTGCAGCTCGGATCAAGTGGTACTGAGGTGCAAGCATGCCCACGCCTGCAGGTTAGCTCTCGTGCTCACAATCCAGCTTAGCACACGAATTCAGCAGCATCAACATCGATGTGTGTAGAGAGGCTGCCAGTGCTGCTGTTCACGCATGTGTAGGTCAACCTCGAATATATGATTACACTCGGTCAACGCGATGCAAGACAGCGCCATTACAGTGCTGGGGGCATCATACGTTGCAGGATCATGGACCGTGGGGGGCGCAACGCTCATTGAAGTTGCTACAGCAAATACGGTGGATGGCCTAGGTCGAGGTAGCAGCAGCAGCGCAGCAGCGGCATGGTGCCACGGTGGCCTTCGACTTGGCAAAACCCGCAACCACGTTCACAGCACAGCGTTTGTTGAACTTGTGAGTGAAGCGTCTGGAAGGTCGCGGGACCGGACAGCGCAGCCGACACAACAGATACCCTGCTGGGGAGGGGGGTCAGCCAGCCATGGGGGTGGGGGGAGAAGGGGGGAGCTGGGGGGGGGGGGGGGTTGATTGACTACAGGCAGCCTGAGCATCATGCACGGTAGGTATGTAGCCCAAGTGGTCGGTGGCAGCAGCAGTAGCAGCGTACACAAATGTCGGACACGTCATGTCCATTGACACATTGCCATGGAAGGGGCGTCTCGGGTTCAGCCTGATGTTGGGGCTGCGCAGGGGCGTTCATTTCAGGGTTGGCAAGTCATACCCACACTATGGGGGCCCAGAGTCCGAGGCGGACCTGGCGAGTGACCTGCGAGGCGTCTGCTGGTGTGTGCGCCGAGCGGTCTTCGATCGAGGAGTTCTTGATGCCCTCAATAACGTCAGCAGCATCAATATATATCGATATATATGTGTGTAGAGAAAGTGCCAGTGCTGCTGATCACGCATGCGTAGATCAACCTCGAATATATGATTACACTCGGCCAACAAGATGCAAGCCAGCGCCATTTGGTGCTGGCCGGCAGCATACGTTTGCCAGGATCAACATGGACCGTGGTGGGCGCAACGCTCAATGAAGCTGCGACAGCAAAGATGGTGAATGGCCTAGGTCGAGGCAGCAGCAGCTGCGCAGCAGCAGGGTGGCCTTCAACTTGGCAAAACCCAACCATGTTCGCAGGAGCGGAGCGCAGCCGACGTACCAGCTGAGTCATCTACGATTCAGAAAGGTAGGTTTCAACAAAGCCGCGAGCAGCAGCAGCACGAGAGCGTTGCTGACCAGAGTCGAGGTGACACCAGAGCGCTGAGCACAAGGCAGCTCGTCTGCAATCGTCAATGTATCTGAATCTAAATGAATCTTTCACTGCTCTGCCGATGAGATTATTGCATGCACCTTTTTGGCGATTTTTGTCAATCAAATCGCGCTCGCTCGGCAATCAGAGCTGCGCGCTCTCCTGTCCGAGGCCCTTCTGCATCTCGCCACAGTCCCCACAGTCCCCACCAGGCGGCAACACACAAGCAGCCCAAGCGCAGTTGCAAAAAGCAGCAGGCAGAGTTTCGCCGCAAACTTGAGGTTGCCGCAGTTGACGCTCCAGTTGAGGAGGAGGAGGTTCGTTCAGAGAGGTACCATTAGGGGGAGAGTCTTGCAGCTTTGTTTGGTATCCCTGCTAGTGTGTGGGGGACAGTCGCTTGCGGATGCTTTGTTGGGGGTGATATGGGAGGCCCGGTGAACCACCGTCCCGCTCATCAAGGAGGCGATGCTTTGCTTAGTTATATAGCCTTTCTTTCTAGCGTCAGCGCCTGGCGCCCAGTGACTCCCTCTGCTTATCCTTATGATATCGGGGTTCACGTAGATAGCCACAATCTCCAGTTCAGGGCCCATTATGGTGACCTTGGCCTGCATGAAAACTTTGAGATGGAGTCTGCGTGGAGCTGGGTGGCCCTAAGACGGGTCTGTCTGTGGGGGGAGAGTCTTGTAGCTTTGTTTGGTATCCCTGCTAGTATGTGGGGGACAGTCGCTTGCGGGTGCTTTGTTGGGGGTGATGTGGGGGGCGGGGTGTGGCGTGCAAGCTTTGCATGCTACATCCAAGAGTGAGAACAAGGCGACACACCTACAACATGGCATTTCCACAGCCACAAGTGGAATATAATAGAAGTACCATTAGTTGTAGCAAGCAACATACTTGAAGTGCGAAAGTTGTTGGATGCCTAGCCGGGCATCCTAGGTGTGTAGTGTGTAGCATAGGGTGGGTGAGAGCGAAGGGTAGCACCAGGCTGCAGCCCGAGGGGTGGGGAGGAGGGAGGAGGGGGCTCGGGGAAGGGGGCAGGGGCGGGGGAGGGACCAGCCTGAGATTGCAGTTTTCACAGCCATGACTTGCTGCATATCTGCCCATAGCACCACCACCAGCAGCAGCAGCAGCGGAACCACTCTCATCAGCAGCAGTATTCTCAACACACACAAACGGCCCGTCGTTCCGACAGCTTGCCATGGGGGGACGGCGCGCAGTGTGCGGCATCGCGGCGCGCTGCGATGTGCAGCACCGCCACACTCGGTGTGTGTGTCACTGTGCTGCCCTGCCTCTGATCCCTATAGGAACCTGAACATGAGAGTCTGGAATCAGACCTTGCAGCGGCTGCAGAAAGTGTAGGCGCTGATGCGGCTTGCTATTGAGGCTACCTCCTTGAAGAGACCTTCAAAGCCCCAAATATTTTGAACATGGTACACAATAAATGCGTGCTTATGACATCATGTCACCTTGCCACGGTGAGGGCATTACGGCACCGTGGGGCCCTCACCATTGATGGTTTAGCAAATGAGTCCATAGTAGCTGCAGAATTGTGTACTGTAGGCACTGAAACGGCACACGCTGGTTGAGTGATCCGCGATGCGCCAACAAGACCATGCATTTCTGTTCAGATCACAACAATCGTAAGTGCTCGAGTACTTCTCCGGATCCCTCAACGAGTGGATATCTTTAATCATCGCTCCTAAAAAAGTACTCGTACTACTCCTTTTGACTGCACAGGTGTTGCAAGCTATGCGAGAGGAGCCTGGCAAGCATGCTGTGACTCAGCCTGTGATGACATCATTATGCATGGTTGCATCATACCCTGGTCACAAAAGAGAACATGTAGGCAGTGTATTCTGTATTCTGTTTGGATGACTCTCGTTGTGTGATCAAATTTGGTTATGTCAGGAGCCCGACCAGGTGGCAACAGCAAAAGTCTTCAGCTCGTTGTTTGCATTTGACGGTCTTGTGAATTACAAAAGATGCTACTGGTGCACGGCAAGAGTTTAAACAACAGGGACTGCGGTTGCACCTGCCCCCAAGAATCATTATGCTGGAGTGCTGGAGAGACTTCAAGTTGGCGACAAAACACGCCAAAACTCCGCATGCTCCAATGCCCATGCGCCCGCAAGTGGTCGGGCAGTAAAGTGGGCACACCATGTCAACTCAGCTCAGGTATCAAATCCAGGACTGCGGTGCTTGCTGACCACTGCCTAGTAGCCACGACTCTCAAATGAACAACTTTACAGTCTGCACAAATACTAAGCCACCATGCGCTTGATCAGAAACCAATAGTAGTGGCGCTCACAATCCAGGTGAGCCGTTCCACACTCCATGTCTCGGAATGAGTTGTACCAGGTGGCAGGCACCTCTCTGGTTGCTCAAGATTCAAAATCAGGTGCAGCCGCCGGCGTTGTCTCCGGAACTGTCTCTGAATCAGCGGCTGGCTTGTCATCCGTCTCAATGGGGTCGTACGCTATGTCAAACCAGTGGTCTGGGTCGTACTTCTTCTTCACTTGCTGCAGGGGGATAGCAAGAGGCACAAGCAGGTGCACATTGTGACACCAGGCGCAATCATCACGCTTCACGCACTTGAAGGGTGGATGCTGGCAGTGTGCCAGCTGCCATTGTTAACGACTGGAATGGACATGATGATACGCCTGCTGCACATGCCTTCAGATGTTGTGCACACATGCAAGCTGCAGGCATTCGATGCGCTCACGCAAGGCTAAGTGTGCAGCGGTTGCTACAGCAAGTCCTGTCAGGCGATCAAATTGCAGCACCTGGGTCTAATGTGCCCATTGGACCAATACTTGCCAACACTTCTTGTGGCTAGCGTCTGTCAGCTGATGCATCAATAGCTACCAGCACATCTTCCTTGATGCGTCATGAATTGGGATCACACCTTCAGGCCATGGCCAGATACTTTCAGGCATAACAATTGTGCATACTTAAGCAGCTGGTGAAGTTGTGGCAAAACATCACATCACAACACACACCTGCAAGCGTGAAAGATTAGATCCCCAGTCCCAGTAGCCAGGCTGAAATGGATACAACCGGCAAAACAGAATCGAGCAGCAAGGTTGTTGCACTTTAAATCATGTGTGCAGGGAGAAGGTAGATGAATGCGGCCCTTGTGTAGCTCAAAGCTGCCACAAGCAGCACCAACACTCCTTACTGTTGCCCTGTGGCTGCAGCTGAAGGCATATGTTGCGGTGCTACGTGCCTCTGAGCCCTGCTCTGCAGCTCGTGCCTGAGGCCCAAAGTTTTGAAGCGTTGCAAGTGTGAAGCGCAGATGGACTGTTACAAGTTACAAGCAAACGAGGTACCGCAAGCGGATGCATTCAAGTGCACGTCATTGCCAGAATGACAATGTTGGAAACAGAACTATATTTTTGGTGAGACCATGCACAAACTGAGCTGCAGCACATGCAGTTGATGCGATAAGCAAGGGCAGCTGGCCTGCAGACATTGCTTTGACACATGCGGGGAAGTATGAAGATTACATAGATCCCTTCCCAAAGTATGCAAGGCTTGTGATGGACCACCACATTGTCCCACAACAGCCAAAAAAATTCAGAAAGGCTTGCCTTCCGTTAGAAGCAGCGCACCGCAGCCGAGGAATGTGCAAGTGCTGATAGCAACCATGACTTGCGCATGTGAATGTGCGATTACAGCATGCAAAATAATGAACAGAAGTGTTGACGTGACTCTAGGCTCGCAGCCAATGGTCGTCAAGCAAGCTGCATGTTGATAATGGTGACATCACAAGTGAAATGACTATGCCGCAAGCACTCACTGAACTTGCGTGACATGACAAAGTCAGCGGTCAGGGCGGTGCGCAGATGCATCATCTTTTCAAGAACCACACAAATCGTCGTCAGGCAGCTCAGCTGCGTCTGCATGACATTGCCTGTGTTTGAACTTCCCTCAATGCCCAGTAGGAAGGTATGTAGAAGTGCTATGCAGTGCACAAGCCTGATGAGAATGGTGGTTCACAAAGGCTGATTAATGCTGGCAAACTCACAACAATACTTGAGGATGCACATGGTAAGTGCTGAGTCATGAAGCGCTCGCACAACTGTAAAATCTTACGCACCAGTGGTGTGTCAGCAGATATGGCTTCCCCACCCTTCTGCAGACACACAAGAGGCACCATCAGAGGCATCCAGGAGATCAGCTGGATGAGGCATACAGATTCGCTTGACATGCTTTAATGCTGCGTTTCAAGATGTGCACCCGCAGAACAAGCGGTCAAAGTGGTAACTCGAGTCTGATCACTTCTGGCACTGCAGCTGCCTCCATGTTGCCGGCAAAGTATTCGATGCATGTGTTGAGTGGTATGACTGGCACCATGATGCAATAGCAATACAGGTGCGCAGCATGGCAGCTCTGTGGCAGTACCTCTGTGCATGAGGTGCTGGTCAGCCTTCCATGCAGTGTCATGACCAATACATTTAGGAATCTGTCCTGCGAAGTGCGCTTGCAAAAACTGATACTCACACGAATTGACGCATCAAATATGGGGTCAGGATGCCATCTGCAAGTGCCTTACTTGTCCTTGAAGCGGGGACAGCATTCCCCCGTGCCTTCCTATGTGTCTATGAGTGAATACAGGTGTGTTTAGATCGGCTGCAACTTTGGCATTGCTCCTCACATGAGATTATCCAGAGACACTTCCTCTGCAGCAGGTGAACTTCAACACTGAGAACAAGATCTGGTCAATCACCATCTACACCCCAGTCTGAAACAAAAGAGAGCTCTTAGGGCGGTTAAAGCAAATGGTGACATGTTGGCACTTTTGATAAGCTTTCTGTGGAAGGATGCACGTCGATCTTAATCTTGCTGAGCTGCACCAACAGCTTGTGAGTGGTAACCTTGGTCAATCGATACCCACACGCCCCTCTAACAATACACATGGTCTTTACCTTGTTGAGCTGCACCAACTGTCTGCACGTCTCCAGTGCATGCTCCTGTAATCATAAGGGCATGCCCATCACAGCCAACCGCACTTGTAAGTCCACGTCATGGGCAGCGTGAGTTTTGGGGCAGTTTCAGACTTTGCCGAGTCTACATCCATCAAGTGTGGAATGCACAGTTGGTCACACAGGCTTTACGCAAGTGGTGTACAAAGCTGCTGTACTATAGTTTTTCCATTCTTGTCAATGACAAGGGAGTAGACGTGTGCAGCATGCAGTTCGAAACTTGCAGACTTGGGGTATGAGTGCAACACTGCTGGAAGTGTGCTAATGTTGCAACACAGACAACACACATTTGATGTACTTTGAAGTGTTGGCTTGAAGTGTTGGTGCCACTAGTCATCAATGCAGAGGTCTTACATTCTATTGCAGCTGGTATATGATGCCTGTTGGTGAAGCAATATGCACGGCTGCTGCAAACTCATGTTGTAAACATCCTGGAATGGGCATGCAAAAACAAGCTAGGCGGCATCACTGGCCCACCAGGTGCCTGTATCCCATGAACTGCTTTGCTCTACGGCTAGGAACCAGCAGCTTGTCTCGTGTGAATTCAGCAAGTGCACCACGATGAGCATGGAGGATACTCTTTCAGAATGCAGGAATCATAGATCGTTATATTTTCGTTGGTGTTGAGCTTGACCCCCTTGATCAGGGCACGAATCTTGGCTTAGAGGTTCCGCCTTAATGACTGGAGCGCAAAACGTCACATGTGACAATAAACATACTTCAAGAAGTACATACCTTTGCGGCAGTGCGTGCAGTCAGGTCATTTGCAGGCTTCCAGCCCACAATCACCACCACCATGATGGTGCTCGACCTGCACACCGGCATGGAGCGGATACAGATTCGGTCTCAGCTGCAGTGCTGCTGGCGGCACGTCAATATATCATTATTTATAAGTACCAATTAAGAGTTGAACACTTTCATGATTATGAGCCTGCATGAGTGCATGTAATACCATATTGCTCATGTAGATTGAAATGTTGCCAGTAATGGTGAGTGCTGGGCCTCTGCGCATCCATGGAGTCTATTCTGTCACCTTATGCTTCTATGTATGAGGCTGAAAGCTGCTGATATCTTCTGCATGTCAGTAGGCGTTGCACAAAGAGTTACATTTGAAGTTGACTCGAGCCTGATGTTGCGTCTGTAGGCATACATAATAGCGAGCTGTTGAGTCTGGGCTACTTAGCGTGGTGGCCAGAACTTGCAGCACTCACACGCTTCAAATGTAGCTCCAACTTCAGCGCTGGGCTCTTGTCTGCTGCATTGCATTGTGTGCTAGATGCATGCATTGAGAAAGGCATCCACCACAGATGCCGCAAAGTGTATGGAAATTTCGTGATTGGACACAACTGGCGATCATTTCGAGAGGCATGTACTCATATGGTTGAATCAGGCTTTAGTACATGCTGCCTCACTGCACTGCAAACAGCAGCATACAAATGGTGCGCAGGTCAATGATTCTGCAATCGAATGTTCATGATTGGGCTATGACAACATGACTCCATCGGCTTTGACTTCATGTATTTCAGAAGACACATGAGTCCTCATCATCTGCGGTCAGCGGGCTCACCTGTCAGGGCACGCTGTTGAGTCAACTGGCTTCTCATTGGACTTTCCTCCCTGCGAATCAGCCAACAGAACACACAAATGCAGTACATTTACATGTCTTGGCAATCCTTCAAGCTACTCATTGGCTACCGCACAGCTGACTTTGCAGGTGCAAGTGTGTATGTGAGAATGAAACACGCGATCGCAAACTGAGAGTCACCATTTATTGTGGCTCAGCCAATTACATACAGATCTGCCAGTTGCCTCAGATCTCAGATGTGCCCTACAACAATAGCGTGCAGAGACGCGTGTATGAAAACGGGGTTCTAGAAAGGGGAAAACAAGGTGGTGTGCTCCTGCTCCTGCTGCTTCCAAATACCTCAAGGTACGACACGAGCGTATCATGCATCTTCAACAGTTTGACATCACTTCCTTCAGCTACTGTATCACTGACGAGGTTATTCGTCTGCAAATTGTGACTGTGCGGGCAACTTGTGGTCATTTGTTAGACAGTTTCAAGTTGTAATTGGCAGCCAGCATATGTGGTCCATCCAATATCGACTCTTGCTTGCTGACGCTATGTTGTACCTCCCGCGCGAGCACATGCTGCAATGCGATATTATCCACAGAAATGCATTCAGTACGTACTTCTATATTTGAAAAGCCTGTAATTCAGAGCACTGAGAGGCTCAGCGCGACCCATCAGATCCGTCATCACCCACCATCATTGACATGTGCATGGTCGGCACCACGCCTTTGGGAAACGGCGCGGTGTATCTATCAGCGATCACACGGCACATCTCGGGGGTCAACTCCTCCAGTGGGAGAACCTTGACAATGGAGGCTGCAGGCCCCCCCTGCTTCTCTCCAGGCCCAAGAAGGAGGCGCTGTAAAAGGGGCAACATGTCACAACAGGATGTGGCAGTTATGTAACAGTCATGTGAGACTGCGCGTCAGCAACCACAGTGTGAATTGGTCACAGTCAGCGATATGAATGCTCTGACAGCCTAGCTCAATCAGGCTGCCAGTGACTGTGCGCAGGCAGGCATTGATCATGGTACTGCAAAGCTGACCAATGAGGCGTCGGTTTGCTTTTAGGGCAACATGAACACCGCATCGACCACGTATCCAGCAACAGGGGCCAGGGTTAGAGCAAATGCCTAAGCTGTTGCAGCGAATGTTTCACCAGAAGGTGGCCTCTCTGTTACATTCATGTTTGTAATTTTTATTAATTAGCGCAGGGCGCGAAAAAGCGCAGATGGTGGATGTCCATGGACTTGCAACTAGAACCTACATGTTTCTTTGAGGACACCTTGAGAGTGTCTCAATGCGCATTGCCGATCTTTTGAATGTTTGTACTTGTGCAAAAGCATACGCCATGCACCTGAACCCCCTTGTGGTAGCCGCGCACGCCAGTGGAGTCCGCGACAGGCTTGCCAATGGTCTTCACCTGTAGGCAAGGCACAACAGTTGAACATGACACGGCATTTGTCAGACACGCATTCGTCAAACCTTTGTCTGTGTGTGATTGATCAACTGTGTAAAAAAATTCAGACAAGTAGACAATTTTTGTCTACTTGTCTGAATTTTTTTACACAGTTGATCAATCACTTCTACGGGCTCCTAATGACGTCGTACAACGAGCACCACGGCACTGCATCGCGCGCAAGATTTGAAGCAGAGCAGGAGGAGCGAGGAGTTCAAACCAGAGGCACAGCTTCTAGTGCATACCACCCTGGCAGTATCATTGGCAGTGCAGGCCATATCGCTCTCACCGTGTTGCATGGTTCGCCGCAAAGCACCAAAATCTTTGACACTACTTCTATGATGTAGTGCATGTCACATACGTCTACTTGAAAGGTAGGTACACCGCGGGCCAGGCCTTACTAAAGTTGTACGATGCAATGCTGTATGCAAAGACCTTTGATGCTCACCTTCTCTGCAAAGTATTTCTCGCCGTCACTTGGCTCGCCCACCCATGCGTCAACCTCAATGATAGGTGAGGTGCGGCCACCGCCAATGATCATGTAGTCGCTGCTGAACTCGTTGGGCGCAGTCTTCGCCCGCTCTGCGTAATCTAGCAGGAGCTTGTAGCGGTCTGCAAGCAGAATAAGGTTGCAAACGGTTAGAGGTAGGGTTAGGGATAACTCTAAGGACAGTCAGCAACATCTCAAGTACTGGGCGTGCCGCTTCCCCACAAAAAAGGCAGTTGCTCGCCAGGCGAGGTGATGTGAGAAATGCCAATGACATTGTTCAGCTGCCATGGCTCCTGAGCAGTTGAAGTTACCAGATGTGTACCCCTCAGCACATATGAAGCAGCATGGTGGTGAGATTGTCATTGGTTGTCAATCTCGCTTGATGCGTCGCATACTCATGCAGCTGGGGTGAGGGTAAGGCTAGGGTCAGGGGTAGGCTGAGTCATATTACAGTGTCGCCTGGCATTGCAGCAAAATAACGGTGATACCTGGCTTTCCAAAGAAGTTGAGGGGCAGGTGCACACGTGCACCACTGAGCAGGTTGCCGCCGTTGGGGAGCTCATGCAGCTGGTATGTCACCTGTCAGGGGCAACACATGCAACAATGACAATGTGCATATATCAGAAGGTGTTCACAGCGATCTGACTTTCTCAGTTTTTGCTTGCAGACATGTGCCTAACCCTAACCCCAACCCTAAGTGCACCTGAGTTGATGAGGCTTTCGTCAGGACAATACTTCAAAGTAGCATTTGCAAAAAAACAGGTAGAGGCCTCCGGCTTTGCATGGCTGACAGCAGCGTTTACTGGGAACAATGAGTGGGCGCACAGAGTCGGCAATAGCCGCAACATGTCAGTAGCCCCCCGTGGCATTTGCATTGATAGATTTGCACAATTACAAGTACTTTGCCATGTACTTCTATATGCGGTGCTCATTTCTGTAGTTGCAAGTCTGTAATGAAAGTGTGATTGTCTGGTGTTACCGCCGCAAATGGCTGGATTGTGGTCCAATTTGTGGATGACCAGGTAGGGTTAGGGTTACGGCCAGGCCGCATAGAAGGTGCACGGCACATTGTGCGCACTCTTGTTGCTACCACTGCAACTGAGGTGCTGCAAACAGTCATGTTCTAACAGCTTACCTCGGTCACAATGCCAAAGTTGGAACCGCCCCCACGGATCGCCCAGAACAGGTCTGCATTCTCCTCCTCCGATGCGGTCACAATCTCGCCGGACGCCAGCACAACCTGAAAAAGGATGCACCAGCATAATTGCTTGTGGCAGGTAATAGGTTGCCTGGTCACACAGCCCCTGTATGCACGAGGCACTCGAGCGCAGAAGAATGGATGTAATGCAGTGCGTTACAGAGTTGAAGGGTGTGGTGGCTGATTCTGTCAAATGCATTCATGAACACACAGCTACTTTGCTGTCAGCGCTGAGCCGTCACGCACATGATCACATCAAACAGGTCACCAAACAAGAGGCTATGAACCCAAGTGAGCTATGACCAGCACTGCGACAAAACATCAAAATGTCATGTGGTTCCTCGCTTCAAGCACGCGCAGTAGCATGCCTTTGAGTCGCTTCTCTCTCACTTTACTCCTCGCAAACACAGCACATGTGTCAGCACATGCAACAAGTGCGGTATACAGCCAGCGTGCCCCCTTTACAGCTGATCATGAACCCCTAGGCAATGCCATCTGATGGTGAAAGGCACTTCCATGTATGCCATGCTTCAAGTGGTGACTTGCCTGTGCCGTGAGCACATTGTCAATGCCCATGCCGTACACCCGCTCCAGATAGCCGCGCGATCCTACACGGCGCAGAAGATGCGACAACTTTTTGTTAGGTGCACCTGGTGCTGAGGAGCACCTGACCCTTATCGCACAATCGTATCGCACAACGCACAACATGCGTCAAATTTTGTTGTTTGGTGCACCTGGCATTAGGGCTAGACAATCCTCCATGAGTTTCAAGCATATAGCACTGGTTGCCAAGGGCCAATGCCTTGCTTGCTTTCAGAGCGCACGAAGGTTTGACACTCAGAGCATGACAGCTTGATCTATAGCCAACGCAATCATAAGCGTTTTGCAACAAGGCAGTTCAGCATCTGTGTCATTAGGTCACATCGTGGAATACGCACACAATGAGCATCATCAGGCAAATTGTACAGGAGTGAAGTAGCTGGAAACCAAGCAATCAACGAATATGCTTGCTATGAATATACTGAATTCAGCAAATCAAGTTCACTTCATGAACTTTGATATATCAAGTTCACTTCATGAAGCTTGCTTCAAAGTGTGAAGCTCAGAGGTCAAAGCCCAGCTCGTGTGCTGCACGCAGTCAGCTCTCTACATTTGGTCTGAGCACAAATGAGGTGACTCTGCACGCTCTGTTTCTTTTCTTCGTTGTGTACTTGCATTGCATATCATGATCGATATGGTGGACTGGTTCGGCTCCGAATGTGGCCTAGACGGTCCTGCATCTGAACGATTAGGGTCAGGGTGAGTGTTAAGGTCGGAATTAGTTATAACAAAACTTGTGCTTCTGCAGCACACTCGGGTGTACAGTATACTTTTGCTTGGTCGATTCACTGCATGTGCAGTATCATTTTGTCATTTGCACCTGCCTGCCCGTATTGTTAATGACGTCCTTACATACAAGGTAACATTACATCAGATTACTTGCTATGTCCATGGTGTTGCCGTGTTACCGTGTAGCCCTGGCAAAGAGGGACAGGTTATCCTAGCCTTGACTCTAGCCCGTGTTCTGGAGCTCCTCACTTAGGGCTTGAGGGTTAAGTTGTGTGCCGCGTCCTCATGCTTAGGGTTAGGGTTAGCGTCCAGGCGTTCAACGATTGGGTACCACGTCATGCATCCACCGGTGAGCAGCAAGACACTGTGTTCAAAGCGCACTTGATCCCAGCACTCATCGCCAGCAATGCCGGCCTTCGCTTGTTCCAGGTCTGATGCTTCAGCCAGGCGTGCGCTTTTCCTCCCCTACATGATGTCAGCGGCAGCCTGGCGCATGTTATTGGCCCCATGTTGCTGCATAGTTCACCGCTTTCTGCACCTGTTGCTAACCCTTGAATTTTGCAACTCGCTGCACAACTTCAACTCCATTTGCGCACTTCAACTTCTGGCTAGCCCTCCAACACCCCAGTTGTGCTGCTGCACGTTGATAGGATCAAGCTGCTACCACGTATGCATGCATGTACATCCTCAATTGTGCCTGTGTTGACAACACTGCTACCTGCAACCCAGGCACTCATGCTCCCAAACCGTGTCACTGATAGGAAATAATTAGGGTAAGGGTTAAAAACGGTCCTCCCTTACCGCCGGACCTGCTGACCTGTGAGAACGTCAGTGCTCACCTGTGCTGACCAGTTGCCCACAGACTCCAGTGCTGGGCATGCGGCCTGTAGTCACCCCCAGTCCATGAGGCTCACAAGCAGCATCCAGGTCACCTGCAGCACACAATGCGCGATGGGCACTTCAGCAATGCTATTGTCTTTGATTCGAACTCTACTTGTATCACCGACTTCATTGATGGTGCCCGCTACTCCAGCCGCTTGAAGTGCTGTTTGCTGCCTCCTTGTTAGCACTGGTATAGAACCAGTGGTAACGTTCATGACAGATTGCCGCTGCTCAGTAACCGACAGAACTCTAGTAACAGTCGTCATGGCAGGAGTGCAATGAGCTTGTGTGCATGTATGCGCAGTTGTGGCGAACAGACACGACAGTCACACAACTATCAGATGCTTGTCAGTCTTAGCACGAATCAATTCTCACACAACAGAGTTGTGCCGTGCCTGAAGGCTCAGGAACTCCTTACTCCTAACCCTAAACCCTAATCCTAACCCTAACCTTACCCTAAATAAACTCACTGACTGCCACAAAGCCACATGTGCAGCTACCCCAGCGTATTGACAAAGTGCCTTGTGTAGAGCTCTCACTGCACGAAACTGCATCACGGTGCCTCCCATCAGAGACTGCAATAAAGTAATGGCAACTTGCGCAGTTTCTTAGTCCCCGCAACTTCTCGTGCTGCATTACACCATTTACCACATCCAATCATGTAGCAAATCACATATGCGTCTCGCACTTTCTATCAATTCCTCACGCTGGCCTAGTGAGAGTGGTGTTGAAGTTGCCTTCAGCAGCATATCAAAGCACACCAGCTGCCGAACTTACAAGCAATTGACACTATTCGAGTCCTAGCATCATGCACTGGAATCAAATTGGTGAGCACTCACCTACTAGGGACCCCCCCTGCGCCGTAGCCATTTTGGCTGCCGCATCAACAGTCACCTTGTTCATATGCGACGAGAGGTCTATCAGGAGGCGGTCGTTGAGAATGCACAGGTACGTGTGGCGCCCGCCTGCTACGCTGAACTTCACCTGAGGGCCACAATACAAGGGACATGCAGCGCACACACTGTTAGAGTTGGAGTTGATATAGCTACCAACTATGACTTGGAATTCCAGCCCTAATTACAGTATGTTTAGAACACTGAATTTCAATTAAAGTCCACAGTGCAGGGGACACGCGGCGCGCGCACTGTCAGGCTTAGAGTTGATCTAGCTCTCACCCTAGCCCTATATCCAGCCCTAATCACAGTATTGGTAGCACACTGCAATTTCAGTGAAGGCCAGAGTACAAGGGACGTACAACGCACACACTGTCAGACTTGGAGCTGATGTAGCTCTCACCCTAACCCTAACCTCAGCCCTAACTACAGTATGTAAAGCACACTGAAATTCAACTGAAGGCCAGAGTGCAAGGGACACTGCGACACACTGCGGGTTAGGGCCAATCACACACACATTCCAATCCAAATCTCAACCATACCCCTGAACCTTGAAAGCGATGTGCATCCCAGACGGTGAGTGTCTGGCAAGCGATTGTGATAGAGTCAGCTGTTCAGTGACTGCGGCACCAAACATTAAGTACTAGGTGTTCTGCTCCTGGTGATGCCGGGGCTTCTGTTGGAATACCTGAAGTATCCGCACCACATTGCATGTTTATTGCTTTGCTGTCGCCACTGCAGCAAGCCTACCAAATAGCGCGGACAGGACTTTTTCTTGGAAACAGCAAACGGCAATGCACTTGCACTTGCCTAACCCGAATACCAACCCTAAGTGATGTTGAATGCAGTTCTTCCAGCAACTGCCATGATGAGAGCAAATGCGAACTTGAAGCGGAGATGACTACGGCGATGAGTCTCAAGCATAAGTACAACGTTCCTGATGCAAGCAGCGCCTATAGATCGACCACAAGCAGGATAGAGCAGCAGCCGTTCTGCAAGGAGGGAAGGGTGAGTCACTGTGATAATGAGGGCGAAGGTTGGAGTTAGGGTTACCCAGAGCCGGCAATAAGCGCGCAGCTCACATGCAGTGCGCTAAATGCCCCTGAGGAGTCAGTTGAGGCATCGAGAAGCGCAAGGCTAAGCTGAAGACAGCGAACAATGCATGCTGGTGGCCCACTCAGGACCCCAAGCAACGACAAAGCGTATCACACCAAAAATGTAGCGGCTTCAGCAAAGCCTGAACGACTCAGGTGTCAAGGATGAAGCCTCGTCAAGTACAACAAAGCATACGAACTGGCTACCGCTGTGCACCATCAGCTACGGTAACAGACAGACGAGCACCATAATTTACCTTGTTCTCCAAAGCGTATTTGATGCTGGCTGCCACGTCCTCCGCGCATGTGGCGCTGACAATAGCGCTGGGATAGCCAAACACCACAGGATCCAGCTGCCAGGTGCCATGCTGCCTGGCTGTCTCATACCCCTGCAAAAGTGTGCATAGCAGAAGCAGATGAAGATTGGGGAGTCAGGGTTCTGCATCATTGTTGTGAGCAACATACCCCCTGAGCAACACGCATTACATTCAGGTGTCTGCTGGATATACTTTTAAGGCATATTATGAACACGAGCTACAGGTTTGACATCGACATCCGCTGCGCAAATTGTGTATCAGCGCTATCCGCAGCTACCTCGCGCATCACTTCGTTCATGCAACTGGTGACAGACAATCGCAGCTAGCTGCACTGCGCAAGACGACAACAGCCTTGCTGAAAACCTTGCGCTGGCAGCACTTCTTGCTGACATATAAGCCTCGTTACAATGAAGTGCTGGCATCGCGGATAGGAAATCGGTGCAGCAACAACTTCGAAGTGCTGGAGCAAGATGTAGTGCAGGACCTGCTGCTGTGCAACGCATTCGACAAGCAGCACGCAGCACTTCGAGCCGCCAGCCAACAAAGTGATTGCCCTCACCTCTTCTCCGGGCAGGTGCAAACTGCTGCCATCTTTCAGAGCTGCCTTAAGGATCTGGGGATCTCCGGGCAGCGCTGCGGGCACGTGAGCCACGTGCAGGTTTGAGCTGGCCTTGCCGCTGAAGTAGGAGAACATGATGTCGCGTTTGCGATTGCAATCACTGAGTAGGTGCTGCCTCGGCGGTGCCTTTGGGTGTGCCTTGAGGTGAGGCCTATAAGAATTTTCTTGTCGGTGAAACTCCTTCCAAAGATTCTCCACCCCAGCAGCATGGCTCAGCCCCCCCCATGTGCAACTGGCGGGACACACTTGCGCGCGGCAGAGGCAGGGTGCACAGAGAAGACTTCCTGCCCGGTCGACTTCGCCGCATTGATACGGCATGTTGGCCGGACCGTTGCCTGGAGGCTCACAATTGAGCGGGAGGGTGGTGCTCTTGACTCGTCTCGTGTGCAAGCAAGCAGGCGATGGCTCAGGCAGTGTAGGCCAGAGGGAATGCTGCATCGTCATACTTGGGATAGCGTAGTTTGGCAGCAGCTCGTGCAGGACCCATCCGTTGTAAGCGCCTAATCCGCCACCTCGCCTACCCAGAGACGACGGTGCTGATGGATGAATGCTGCCCCTCGACCACATGCTGCAAGGATTCGGCACCCCTGCGCCGCAGCGGCATGAGAGCACCTGCGCCATCGTCGCCGCTGCGCTGTAGTTGAAGTCGGCATTGAAGTTGGCGGCGCGGCGCCAAAACTACCTGTTGCCGCAGGAACTTGGTGGGTTTCTGGTGGGCCGCGCAATGGGCGTCTTGAGCAAGTGCTCCACGCCAAGGCCGGGGGGAGCTGCGGATGACGCTGCTTTGAGCGCGGTGACCCGAACGCTGAGCGTTGCTGTGGACGCGTTGAGCGCTGCCTCGTGCGTGCATACCGTCGTTCTTGAGCCTGTCTTCCAGCGCCAGGCATGGACGCCTTTAGCTGCGCGCGCGCGGTTCAATGCGCGAAGTTCATGTTTGAAGTTGACGCCGTGGATGCAGCATGCGCCATCTACATAGAGCAACACACCGACTTTGACGGAGCGGTTTCGGTCACAAGCGTCGCCAAGTGGACCGGCTCGCCAGACGCGCGCGGTCGATCAAACCGAAGCCACGACAGGTGAACGCGGTCAACACGCAGGCAGCGTGTGCATCTACATGCTGAGACGAAGCAGGCTGTCATCCTGGCCGGCGCCGGCGCCGCACGCTTCCTTTGCTGAGCGATGTGTCATCATCCTTGTAGGGGGTTAAATTACAGTTTGGTATGGGTTAGGGCTAGATGCGAGCGCTACGATGGGCGGTCCCTCGCTATTAGGCAGCTCCTGATCAGGCGGCACAATTGCTAGTTGCTGTACATGTACAGCCATGTGAAAATGTGCGCGCAGCTCCGGTGTGCAGCATCTGGTGCGCCTGATTGCAGAGAGATGCTGCTGCTGCTGCTGCCGCAATGATGCCGCTTACCACATACGCTTTCCGTGTCTCTCGTGCGCAAACGCATGGCCTGACATTTCCCAGGACAGAGACTGCAACCACGGAACACAACCTCATTCGCGGCATTGCAATGCTGCTTGAGGGGCCCACCCAATGAAGGCGTGCACCTCGACGCGACCCGTATAGCCCCAGGTCTTGGCAAAACTACCTCTGAGGCGCACATCTGGCACGAGACGCGCTAAGTACATGGCATCTGATTGCGCTGCTGTGCCTGCAGGGTGTTCATATATGGGAGCAAGGGTTCAGGGGGGGGCACAGGGCGGGTAGTGGTGTAGGGGGCCATTGACTGCCACAGTGGCAGCAGCGGCGGTCGAGATCCCCTTTTGTTCAATCACTATGGAACCCAGAGGCTGCAAGTGGATGCAGTGCCTGGCAAACGACTGCGGGGGGCTGTCTTGGAGGCTGAAGCAACGCCATCGAACTCTGAAAGGAGTATGATGCCCCTAAGAACAACACAATACCTTCTTGCCCGGCGCGTAGATGGCGTCTGCATTGCTCAGCACATGTGCAGCAACATTGAATCAAGCAATACAGCCGCGCTTACATCTTGTTGGCCAACACACCCTCAATGCAAGTGCAGCCCCATGCACAACAGCAAAATGCATGTTCAGGACAACGTTCTCAGGCGGCACTGCGGGATCGCGGTCTATGGTCATTGCTATTGAGCACGCGCCGGCCCGCACCCTTGTACTGCAGCAACATGCTGGCCAAAGCAGCAGCCTCGGAGTGCAACCGTAGGTTGCGGTGGCATAGTATACTGCAAGCTTACATGCTACCTCCGCCCCCGCTTGAACTCCCTCTTGCCCTCGAACCGCTGCTGCTGCTGCTGCTGCTGTTGGCCAACATCCTCATCATCCCACTCCCGCCGCCGCTTCTCTCGACCCCCCCCTCCATCCCCCCCTCGCCCGCGCTTGAACTCCCTCTTCCCCTCATACCGCTGCTGCTGCTGCTGCGATTCGCCATCATCCTCGTCCCAGTCCCGCCGCCGCTTCTCTCGCCCCCTCCCCCCCCCCGCTTGCTCCCCCCCTCCCCCCCCTTCCTCCCTTTGCCCCCTCCCCTCCCCCCCTCGTCCCCCTCCCTCCCCCCCTCGCCCCCCTCGCTCTGCCCTTCGTTCCGTCGACTGCTGCAGAGCGACGGGCTTGTAGGGGCCTTCGCGGCGTGCACTAGGACCCTGTGGTGCTAGAGGAGTTACGGGCCGCTCCAGTAGGACATCTGCTGTTGTGGCGTGCCTCAGCAATATGCGCACCCACTCCCCCTTGGCGCCGAACTTGTCGCTTGAGACCTTGCGCATGATCTGCAGGATGACCAATTGAAAGGCATACAATCAACAGGTGTGCAATGGAGCTGTAGAGATGGGCAGGTATGGGGTCAAGATCTGAGTTCTGCACCGTTGCGCTTGCAGTATGTGCAGCTGCTGAGGTCCAGGCATGCCGCTTGGGGTTAGGGTTGGCAACACATGGACTTTTCATTAATTCTCGCTCAAAGGCACTCACTGTCTGATCAAACGGAGCTCGCCACACCACTGATCACACGTCGGAGTACTTGGACCATAGTCTGGTCATAGACAAGCCCGGAACTGTATGTAATCAATCCCAAAATGCCTTTGCGCCATTTGAGGCAGCACTGATGAGCATGATCTGCTTGCCTCTTGCCATTAACTGCGACTGCGTCTGTACTGTACACTGTACTGTTAAATTGCGAGGGCATCCATAGCCTACATTTAGCCATGACCCTCAGATACCGTATATGCCCGAGTAAACGCCCCCCCCCCCCCCTGTACGCGCCCACCCCCCTTGCAAACGCCCATGGGCGTGCTTGCCAGGGCAAAGTGGGCCAACAACGCCGTTACACCCCCCCCCCCCCGTAAACGCCCCCTAGCAACCATAATGGCTGCAGATTGGCACGGAGGGCTCGCAAGCAGCCGGGAAAACCGAATGGAGCCGAACTTCAAGCCGAACTTGGACTCATTTTCTGAGTGCTTCTCTGCTGCGACAGATGGCACACAAGCAACAATGCTCGCTTGACAGGAGCTGCCGTAGCTGCAGCAGCTTCGCCAGCACCGCCATTACTATAATGAGAGGTGTCCGCCATCGCCTCCATAATGTTTTTGTGCCGCACCTTGTAAACGCCCCCTCCGGGCCCTAGTAAACGCCCCCTCCCCCTTGTAAACGCCCCCTCTGCTAGCTGGCACAGCATTATGGAGCAGCTAACCCCCCCCCTTGTACAGGCCCCCCCCCCCATGTAAACGCCCATGGGCGTGCTGTGCAAAAGTCCAGATCGCTCGCCCGGGGTGGCGTTTACTCAGGCATATACGGTAGTACCCTGCAATGCTGAACTTCAGACATGATGCAGAATGAAGTCTCACGCGAGTTAACTTAAGGGTGCATGAAAGATGTTACGACAGTATCAGACCTGAGGCATCAATGACGTGATGTAATTTCTCAACGAGCAACACGGACAAGCATACTGAAGTATAAGTCTTGCAACAGTATTGCACCTCAAGAATCCATTGCATGATGCAGTCTGCCAACAAGCAACATGAGCAAGCAACTTCACAAAGCCTCTAGCTGATCCGCCACTCACGCTTAGGGTTAGGCTTAGTGGTAAAAATTCGGTTACTCACCCTCCCTAGCCGCCATCCCAGAGCCGCGAGATCCAGCAACTTGACGTCATCAACTTCCATGGCCTTCACATCCCCTTTACCACCAAGATCAGCTTCATCCCCCTCCCCCGCCCCTGCCCCAGCCTCTTCTGCCCCGTTGCCAGGGTCAGCGTCTGTGTCCTCTGCCTCAGTACTCTGGGGGGGTGGAGGGGGGTGAGGAAGGGGCACGGAACATTCCTCAAGCGCGTTCCCCGCGTCGCGTTCCGAGGGGAAGACCACGTTGAATGACCAGTCGTTGATCCACTCCACATAGCGCGCGCCGTGCGTTCCAAAGTACGCCTGAACGTCCCTCTGGCGCATCTGAAGCGCAAGCACGAGGACAGCACGTACAGTAGAGACGCAAGAGTACGAACGCTGAATCAGCGCAGGACACGGCGACTGTTCAAACAGAGAAGGAAAAGCCGTTTCCGTTGTGTGCGCTTGCTACTTCTATGCCATAGCATCAGCCAGACTGTGAATGGCATAGCACCAGCCAGACTGTGGATGCCAACGAGGAGGTTAATCTAACCCCAATCCTAATCCTAACCCTGACCCCAATATCAGTAACCTAGGGCTCGCTCATGCTCAGGTTAGGGCCAGGGCTAGGGATGTAGCAGGAGGCCCTTCAATAAAGACTCCTGCAGGCAAGGCGGCAGAGTATGGTTTTCTGACTTGGTGTATGTGAGGCGTGCTGCATGGACCCAGTTATCCTCACACACCCCTATGACATGATGCTTTGGATTGCAAGTATTGCGCTGCAGCAATCCACACAACAGTGCTCTGAACACAGAACAACGATAAACGTGTTGCGGCATTGTGACTGCCAGCTCAAGGGGGCATCCCAAGACCTCTATGTGAGTGTCATCGCATAAATGCAAGCTTGTGGGGTGGGGACTGCCCAGTAACCCTAACCCTAACCCTCAGTATGTTGTCACAAACCCTGACTCTAACCCTAACCCTCAGTGAGGTGGCACGTCGGCGTCGCGCAGAAAGTGATACCTTGACGTGCGAGACAATATAGCACCCTCACGTTGTTTCTTCACATGCAAGACATCACAGCACCATGACGCAGTTGCTTGCACCTAATACACTGATACATACTGGACCCTACTTTGAGGCGCTACTTGGCACGGCAACAGTATCTCAAACCTCTAGATCATCTACCCCAACTGGTGTACTTAAAGGGATCTGCCCTGTAGACTTGCGCAGGCGTCAAAAGATAGTACCACTTCTTGTTACTTGAAGTACCTCAAAGTACATGCGTGTACAGGCTGCGCTTGGTGTACCTTCTTGCAGGTGAACTTGTCCAGGCTGAAAACGTGCAGCTTGTCGGGAATGGCACGAACCGGTTCCGGTTCATCAGCCGCGCCGTACATGCCTCTCTCAGTCATGGCTGAGTCAGCATCAGGGCTCAGTGGGTCCGCACGGTCGGGGTCTTCGTGCAGAACATCCTCAAGGCTGTTGGAAATATGAAAGTGGGGGGGGGGGTGCCGCAGGAAGTCATGAGTGAGTGAGTCACAAGTGAGTCAAGAGTCATGTGCTGCAAGGTTCAGCAGGCATGGTGCGTCAGACGCAACTCACATCGTACAGATTGTCACATGTGTTGCAAGGTTCAGCAGGCATGGTGCGTCAGACGTAACTCACGCCGTACAGACATCACTCATGCAGCGCAGCTATGTATCAGACCGTTCTTGAAGGGCGCAAGTGGCAAGCAACATTCCAACAGCGCGCATCCGTGCTTGGCTTGTTTCCGACCTAACCCTACCTTCCTTTGGTTGAGTGTCGCAGGCAAGTAGGTCACTTAGGGTTAGCATGCCAACATTTACAGCTGTCTCCGATGTATTGAGCCTGAAGTGCGTAGTTGCGTCAGGGACAGGTCTGTGGTGGCACTCATACATCAACACCAGCTCCTTGGGTGCTGGGCATGCCCACCTCAACATGGAACTTCAAGAAAGCACTAATTCTACCCTAAGTGCGGGAAAGAATTGGGTCAGCATTGGCCATCGCCCTTCAGCCCCTGCTCCATGAGCGCTAACCCTAACCCTTACCCTAACCCTAACCCTACCCCTATGCTACTCTCCACCCTTGCCTCAACAAAGCAGCAGCATTGGTGAACGTGAACCAGTCATACCTCAGCCCCTGCTGCTTGAGCGCGACGATGAGGGAGAAGTTGAAGTCTACAGTGGTGCCGAAGCGTGCTGCGCCCTGAAACCTAATCTAAACTGCAGCCGCACCCCTGCAAGAATGTAACAGCGCACCTCAGCCCCTGGTCCCTGGCGCTGCAGCGAGGGACAAGTCTTCAGTGAGCCGAAGCGTGCTGCATGCTAAAAATGTAACCTTCTGAACCCTAGCCCCCCCTGAACAATGTGTCAGCGCACACCTCAGCCCCTGGTCCCTGAGCGTTGCAACAAGAGAAAAGTCCGCGGTGATGCCGAAGCGTGCTGCGCGCTCGTGCTATTCTTAATCCTAGCCCTATGTAGCTCTAAGAAACGTACCAGTGCACACACACACACACACACACACACACACACACACACACACACACACACACACACCTCAGCCCCTGGTCCCTGAGCGCCGCAACGAGTGAGAAGTCGGTGGTGATGCCGAAGCGCGCTCCGCGCCAAAGCCTGACCTCCTCAACCCTAGCCCTACCCCTATCCCTAAACATACCTCAGCCCCTGGTCCCTGAGCGCTGCAACGAGGGAGAAGTCCGTAGTGATGCCGAAGCGCGCTGCGCGCTTGTCTCTGCGCCCCTTGTCCTCCTCCTCCACAATGTCGGGCAGGAGCGGCTGCGGCGGTAGCGCCTGCGGCAGATCGAACCGCGCCGCGCGCTTTGCTGCACGCTCTCGCTCTTCCGTCAGTGTGGGGTCGATTCCTCCTGGCAGCTGTGGCGGGGTTAGGGTTTAAGCTAGGGTTAGCGGTAGCTCGCATGGGTCAGGGTTAGGGTTAGGGTAGGTATGCGTCGCTGTGCGCTCTAGGTCCTCCGTCAGCGTGGGGTCGGTGCCTCCCGGCAACTGTGGCGGGGTTAGGGTTTGAGCTAGGGTAAGCATGGGCTGGCATTTGGCTGCGCACTGTCGCTTCTCTAGCAGTGTCGGGTCGATGCCTCCCGGCAGCTGTGGTAGGGTTAGGGCTGAAGCTCGAATAAGCGGTAGCTAGCATGGGTTAGGGTTACGGTCCGGGTCAGGGTTAGGGGAATTTTTCCTCCATCAAGTGTGGGGTTGAATCTGTCCTGCAGCTGTGGCGCAAGTGCAGCGAGTGCGGAGTGCGCAGCACACAAGCATCGAGCCACAATTTCTCTAATGCATGTTAGTTATAACCCGGACTGCTTCATAAATAACGCAGCACACCGCATCACTGCATAATATTCAGCAGAAAAAGGTTCAACAACTTTCACGCTTGGACATGCACTCTCACTCGCTCCGCTTTCATCGATCGTTAGGTCATTTCCCAGCTCTGCAACCCTAACCCTAGCTTTAAGCAGCTGTCGCAGGCGCAGCAAGAGGATGGTGCTGAGGTAGGAGTAAGGATAGGGTTAGGAACCCTCGCTTAAACCTGCAACAGCTGCTGAGCGGAATTGACCCTGCGCGACAACAAAATACACGCATGTCTCCTGCAGTGATATATGAGCAAATGGCAAGCGGGTCAACGGCTGGACGAACGGCCATGCCTAACCCTAACCCTAACCCAAACCCGTGACTTTGCCCAACCTTTGACAGGCGCGTCAGCAAGCGTAACCCCAACCTCAACCTTCAGGTGCCGACTGTAAGACCGTACAGTGCATTTTAACGTGGAGGACACCACGGTGGAGTGCTCATTGTGAGTGTCAGCACATCATCAATAACACTTGTACTTTGAAGTATTTCAACCAACCCACCTTGGCATGCGATGTAAGGCGCTTGAGCAGAGACCAGGGCAGCACATCTTGTATGTCGGGCACTGTGTAGGGCTGGCCGAATCGCTGCGCGCGCTTGCGACGTGAGTCGCACTCCCTCTCGTACCGCTCTATGGCCTTGCTCAGCAGGTCTTTGTCGGTGGCGCTGAAGCCCTCGTCGCTGAGAGACAGGTACAGCGCAGGTGGCAGCTACCGTTGGTGATGCAGTCAACAAGCGAAGTTCAACCAACAGCAAATTTCAACGACGTTCCCCCGCAAGTGGCCATGTTCGCCAACAGGCATGCACAACGCAGGTGGCAGCCACTGTTGGGTATGGTGTAGAGTAACGCAAAGAAACGATGAACTGCTCATAGATGGCCAAGTTCGCCAAAAGGCAAGCACGGCGCAGGTGGCAGGTACCGTCGGTGACGGTGAACAGCTACGCGCAGCTGCGTGATGCAGACGATTTAGGCGCCAAAACCAAACCTAATCCTGCACGTTACGCAACGCAGACGAATGTATGTAGGTGAAGCAATCTTCGCCGAAAGACACGCACGACGCAGGTGGCAGGGTCAGGTTTCTATATTGGTGCATTGTGCTCATTTATATGAAAGCTCACACGCAGGAATAGGGCCGCACTTGGCATTGGGGTTAGGGTTATGGTTGCGATTGACCGGTCATCACACCACTGCTGGGGACACTGCGTGCTGTCCTTTGCCGTCAGGGTCAAGGGGCAGGGTTTTTTTTACATTAGAGCTAGGGGGAAGTTTGGCCTGCTCTCCTACAGCGCAGTGTGGATGCATCCGAGGTTTAGGGTCAAGGTTAGGCCCTAACCGTAAGGCAGTGCCGCTCACACGGCGTTGCTGACGTTTGCGCTTGATCAGCTCTGATCGCAGCCAACAAGTGAAGATCAACCAAAGGCAGACTTCAAAGGGCGTTATTGCGCAAGTGCCGACGCACAAGGCTGCGTGCCTGTATTTAGATGCACCAGCAACACTGCTTGCAGAGTTCTCAAAGGTGGCAATACGCGTAGTATGAAGTGATCAAGTGTTGTCCGTAAGGCAGACCCGGTGAGACAACAGCAAACCGTACTTCAACAACTGCCATTCAACTTCATGAGGCACACACTGGAGAGACCTGGCCGTACTTCAAACTGTGCTTGAACTACTGCCATGAGGCACATTCTGCGAGCAGCAAGCAAGCTGTACTTCAACTGCCGCCGTACAACTTCACCTGCCGGGAACGCGCCGGAAGGGGTGCGTGCTGTCCTCAACTTCAACATCCTCCGGCGCCACGGCGCGCAGCACAATGTTCTTGAAGGTGGCGACGTGCTTGAGGCAGGTGAAGCTGATGTAGCGCTGCTCAACCGGTGCGTTCTCGCTGTCCTGGAACCCGCGCCCCTTCTTGCTAACCTGCGGGTCGTCTGTGGCACCTGCGAAGAGCGCAAATCAGATCAGGGGTAAATCAAGAGTGTGGTGTACAGTAGATGAATAGGGGTTTTGAAGGTAATCCTAACATTAGAGTTAGAATTAGCGCTGCTAGGGGTAAAATCAAGGGTCAGTGTAGTGTACAGTGGATGAATAGGGGTTTTGAAGGTAACCCTAAGGTTAGGGTTAGGGTTGGCGCTGCTCAACGGGTGCGTCCTCGCCATCCTGCAATCTGCGATCCTTCTTGCACACCTGCTGGTCGTCTGCGGCACCTGCGAAGCGTGTCAAAAGTTCAGTTGTGGGGTGAAATCAAGGGTTAGTGAGGTGTACAGCAGCTGAATTGCGGTTTGGAAGTCCAGTTGAGGGGCGATGTCAGGGTCAGTGAGGCGCAGCCGGAGTGGGGTTAGGGTTAGGGCGAGAGGTGAACCGTAGGTGTCCTGAGATCCACGCCCCTGTTGGTGCACCTATAATGCTTACCGCCTGCAGAGAGGACGGTTGGATTGAGGATGGTGTGGCTTTGGGTAATAGGAATGAGTCGTAAGCGAGTTGGAGCATCGGGTCAGCAGTAGAGCGCAGGTGTCCTGAAACGTACTCCCGTTCCTGCGCACCTCTAGGTCTTCTGCGGTTACCTGGGATTAGGGCTGAAGTTGGGGTTATATTGTTAGATTGAGGATTGGAGCGTGGCATTGGTAGAAGGCGTTGGCTAGAATTAGCTAAGTTGAAGCAAAGGGTTTGGGAAACGGTGAGAGTGTAGTCGTCCTGGAAAGTGCGCCGTTTCTTGCAGCTTTTGTACTTCTTCAGCGTCTGCAACCCTGACCCTAACCCTCAGGGGAGGCGCAGTCACACATATTCATCATTGCACGAGAGCCATTACGCACTTCACGCTACCATCCTCTCTGTCCTGAAAGTGACACTGGTTGCTGCGCACCAGTAGGTCTTTGGCGTCTGCAGAGGGCGGGGTCGACAGCTCACATACTCTAACCCTAAACCCTGCCCCTAACCCTAACCCTAACCCTAACCCTAATCCTAACCGCAACCCTAATCCTAACAACCCATGCTTAGATAAACACGACTGGGCATTGAACGCAGTCACAACTGTATTTGCTTCCGCGTCTGCTGTGCACCAGCAGGTCTGTGATGTCTGCAGAACCAACATGTGTTCGCTGGTATCATCGCCTCCTTGCGGGATAGTCCTCACATGTACTTCTACACAACATCAGGGAATGTTTCTCAAACCATGGTGGGAAAAGCATACATTGCAGCCAAGCACCGCACACATATCTATGCTCCACAACCAAGGTACCACCATACAACCAAAACCATACTGTTTGACTCATGGCCAATTGCCACAGCAGCGGCGACCACGGTCAATGGTGGAAGGCATTCAGTTCGACGACTAACCACACCTTGTCACCTGGAGCTCTACGATCTATTGATTTGTTTCCACAGAACAATACACACTCACCGCCATTTGGGTCCTGGTACTTCAATATGGTGTCCTTCCCGGGTGACGTGCCAATGCCCATGGACACCTCGCCGCCTTTCTTGACCACTATCCAGTAGTCAACAAACTGCTGACGCGAGCACGGCATGGAATAGGCTGATGCCACCGGTATGGCATGCATCTTCTTGCGCAGAACTGTCTTCAGGTTGCCCTCGTCACTGCAGAATAGGGTTGGGGGTTGAGTTGGAAGTAGGGTTAGGGTTAGGGCTAATTTTAGGTCAGGGTTAGGGTTAGGATTGCGAAGAACGGTCTTCAGGTTGCCCTCGTCGCTGCAGAATGGAGTTGACAGTCGACTTGCAATTAGTGTTAGGTTTAGGGTTGGGGTGAGGGTCAGGTCAGGTCAAAGGGTAGGGTTAGGGTTAGGATAAGGGTTAGGCGGCATGGAGTAGGCGGACGCCACCGGTTCTGACATGCATCGTCTTGCGCAGTACGGTCTTCAGGTTGCCCTCATCACTGCGGGTAGGGTTAAGGGATGAGTTGGGATTAGGTTTACGTTAGGGTTAGGATTAGCATTAGGGCTAGGCGCTCTGTCCCTGCCGCGTGCTGTCAGCGGAAGTGCTGGTTGCAGCTTGCACAGCAGCTGAAATACATGTGGTAAGAGGGTTTGTCATATTGTTAGAGTTGGGTAGATGAACAAATGGTGCTATTACTCAAAAGGGCGCATGCTGGCATTTTTGAGGGCATTGCATTGCACGAGCAGAAAATTGTTCACGTTCCCTTGTACTCAGATGTTGGGGATTGCCAATGGCAACGCTATAAACTACAAATTTGAAGTACGACAACCACTGTACTGATGAATCATGGAGAGGGCCGCCATCAAGACCAGCACTCACTGACACTGTGTTGAGCAATGACACTCACCCGATGCGGAACTCGTAGATGGGAGGATCCGGCTGTGTGGGACAGACAGAAAGTAAGCCAGAGGAGCATGACAGGAGGTGAGTGCACTGTCATGATAAAATTGACTTCATGCATGCTTGAAGCAAGAAGCTGGCTTGTTGTACTTCCACGCAAGCACGACAAGAGGTGAGAGCACTGGCATGAACCATGACATTGACTTTACGCACGCTTGAGAAGAAGCTGGCGTGTTGTACTTCCAATCGGCGATTCACTTCAAACACAACTTTCAAACCTTAGCGCTTCAAAAGGTATATACAGTAGACACAACAGCAGGCCGTTGAAGGCAGTGCACACCAGCCCTTCCCGGTCCTTGCTGCTTCTTCACTGCCTTAACCATACACACTATGAATGCTCCTCGCGTTGTCATTTTCGGCATCCACGGTTGAGCAAGGGTCACTCTGAGGGCTACCGTTAGGGTTAGGTTTATGTAGGCTACGATTAGGGTTGGTGCAAGGCGCTTCAGGTTAGGCACTGGTCAGAAACTCTGCAGACAAGGGGGCGTTTATAAGGTGATGAGAGGTGTTGCGGGAGTGGCACCCATGACCCTCACCCTAACCCTAACCCTAACCCTAAGCTGAAGCGTCAGTGCATCACACTTCACACTGCAACGACTTAGGGGTAGGGTTAGGATCATTCGTAACCCAAAGTGTCACGTCACGTCTTGTAGTGACAGAGGCTACGGGGCCGTGATGTATCAAAATCAACGCCAGAATTGTCGGTAGTAGTGTCGACCCCATCCCTCTACTCGTGACCCCAATACTAACTGTAGACCGTGACTAGTATCGCAGCCCCCCCCCCCCATTCAGGCCACCTTTATTCCGGCCTGCCTACCACCCTGGCATAACTCTGACGAAAAGCCTTACAACAGGGAACGGATTGACCTCGGCGCACTACTCTGTGGAGTGTCAACTTCAACTGTGTGAATGACATTCCGCACGCCCACTGCTGAGGGCTGCGCTGTTTAGGCCATTTGGGCCGCACATGAGAGGAGCGGCAAGGAAAGCAATACTGTGCGGTATGCACACTTGGGCCAAACACGACCAAGGTAGGTTGGCCAGCGGACATTTTGTGTGCTCCCGTGTGCTGTGCGGTGTGCATGCATGGACACTGCTAACCCTGACCCCAATATTGGAGAATTGAACTGGTATTGTCCTACATTCTGGCTAGAGCATCACAATGACTTCTGCGCGCTTACTCTGCGGAGAGCTGATCGCTGTGGTACTTCACGACACAGAGCAATATACGCTGAGAACTGGTGGCCAGCTGAAACTCCAGAATTATGATATGCATCCTATCAGATGCACATGCTTCTGCTGAATTGATAACAAACAACTACTTGGAGTATGTACATGCCACCGACATCATCAGATCTCAACGCTGACAGCGCCACAAAGACATCCTGCGCGCGTCGGCTAACCCTACACCTAGCCCTAGCCCTACCCCTAATTTCTAACCCTAGCCCTTGCCCTCACCCTGCGGTTTGGCGACAGCACCACCATGATATCCTGCGCGCTTGGCGAAGCCTAACCCTAATCCTAACCCTAGCCCTAGCCCTAACCCTCACCCTGCGGGTGGGACAGCGCCACAAATGATGTCCTGCGCGCTTTGGCTAACCCTAAGCCTAACCCTAACCCTAACCCTGACCCTGACCAAACCAAGATCTAACCGTAATAAGCCCTTACCCTCACCCTGCGGTTTGGCGAAAGAGCCACAATGACGTCCTGCGCACCCCTCGCCGAGAACTGCACCACAGTGGCCAGTTCATAGGGCTGATGGGCCCCCAGTGCTGGCAGAGCAGTCCACTTGATGTGCGTGCCGCTCTGGGGCAGCAGATCAATGTCCTCAACTTCAAATGTGCCCTCCGGCGGGAGGGCGTGATAGGCTGCTTCTGCCTCTGTACATATATACATGGAGATGCAGGGGCAGCGGAGTTACAGATGCTGTAGAAGTTGTTGTTGAAGTTGGTGAATCTCTCTTGCAGGCATTCCTGCGAGTGTGCAATGGTTGTACTTCAAACGCGGTGGTTGGATGCTGGCAAGCATATTAGGTGCTAGCGATCGCCCATCTGCACGTTGTAAACAAAGCATTACAATTCCTTGTTCTCGACCGCGCAGCACGCAGGCCATGCTATACGTCGATTTTTCAGAGCCCTCTGGTGTAGACGGCCGGCCCGCTTGCGCTGAGTCTACTTGCATGTGAAACCACCAGCTGCCATATCCGCACGCGATTGCGCCATCTTTGACCGCGTGAAACCCTCTGCCTCAGCAAAGAGCACTGGCTTAGAGCTCATGTGAACCTCAAGAAGTCCATCTTGTACACAATACCTGACTAACCTAGCTCCTTTCCATGCACAAATGACAGAGCACAAAAAACTGAGCACTGCCTGGCATCATCATCAGCATCACAACAGCGGGCAGACTCTAACCTATTGACATGCGCACAGCGATACATACTGTATGTAACTGGGGTTTGCAGTAGCCACTCACGCTAGTCGAGCTGTTTGTATGACTCACAGGTTCAATGCATGGACGAGTACAAACTTGCAGGAACCGGCGCCAAGATGGGCCCTGAAAGCGTGTCATGCTGTGGCTGGGTGCACGCTAACCCTGACCCTAGCCCTAACCCTACTCTCAAACCTGATCGTGACCCTAACCCTGTGTCTCACCGCTACCTGAACACTAGCCTCAGGGTGAGTGTGGGTTAGGGTTTGTAACTAAGCGCCACTTAGAGTAGGTGTAAAACCTAACCCTAGCCTGTGCACAGCAGCCTGGATTTAAGTGCACACAACACACTCAATGGCAGACTGCATCCCTGCAAACTTACATAAATTGAGTAAATGGCTCGTGTTGTCATGAGATTTGCAGCCTGATGCAGGGCCATGTGACCATGCATCCTCCATACCCCTCGGGAGCTAATTTACTGCCACAAACTTCATCGTACTTTCTAGAAGTTGTAGCGAGACACATACGGACACGTAGCTCTGAATTAAAAAAAATGTAAACCTAACAAAAAAAAAAATGTACTAATAAAAAAAAATGTACTTCTAGGCACATGTTTGTGGCCAGACGGATCCACATTCGGCAAGCCATAGCTGACACCGCAATTCACCTTTCTCTCAGCAAACTCAATATCACCTCATGGTTATAGACCAACAAGGCAGTGAAAGAAGCACTTTAAAAACACATGACCACACTCTCACCAGCCGCCGCTGCCACAGTCGCCTCGCCGCCACTCTCTGCTCCCGCCGCGGCGCTGCTCTCCACTTTTATCTCAGCGCTGTCACTGGCTTTGGCTTGAATGCTGCCCTCCAATGTAGCAGTTTCAGGTTGAGCACTGTCATCCACTGCAGCCTCATCACTGCCGCCAGTGGCTGCTGCCCCCTCTGCAGCTGGGTTAGGGTTAGGGTTAGGGGTTGGGGTTAGACTCAGGCTGAGCACTGTCATCCACAGCAGCCTGAGCGCTGCCGCCAGTAACTGCTGCCCCGTCTGCAGCTGCTTCAAGTTTGTCAGGCGGAGCCTATGCAGCACATTTTCAAGAGCAGGAGGGCGGCATCGTTCATTATGGCAAATTGGGATACAAGTAGATGTCTGATTAGACCTGGGAGCAGCGCAGGATTGCCGATGCAGTAAGTCAGGTGCAGTAAACTACAGTGGCTGAAGGGTCGGCACAACGTTTTGCCCCCACAAGATGTACTGCCACCTGAAAATGTAGTCATTATTCTAGTTGTTGTGCTATTCAGCTGCTGCCATTCATGCCAGGGTGGGCTCAGTACACACATTCCTGCTGCAACTGGTAGTAACAAGCATGATGTGCTGTGAGCGCTCCAACTGCGATGAGTTGTTTTTCCTTCGCTTTCTGTACTTGCTCCCGTGATGCAAACACACCTGTTAAACTTTGCTGCGGTAACAAGCACAGAATCCGCATTCACAGCATGCAGTGAACTCTCTGAGATGAGAATACCTTGCTTTCGGTGCATGTTCACCTGGTGTGTGGCTCTGCAAAATTCGTCGGACATGGCTCAATGAATCCTTTGACCTGGTAGCTACTTCATACAAGCTGAGTTCCTGTGTGCTCTGAGACTGCGCTTGCGCTTAGGATTACAAGTACTTGTGCGCCCACGGACAAACCAGTTGAGCTAACCATTTAAACTTAAAAGAAGCAGTCGAAGCATGCCCTGACACTAACTTCAACCCTAAAAAGCACGCAGGCCCTAACACCAACCCCAACCATTGGTGAGTGAGCGAGGGACATGGCGGGAAAAAGAGATTCAGCCTAGATGCAGACCTGTTGCCCCCCCGTGCTGCAACACGCACTGAGCGGTATTGCTGTATCGCAAATTCTTCCCTTCTACTGCAGCCCTTGCTCGTAGCTTTGAGAAAATGCGCCTCTCACCATCGCGTTCTTCTGATGTAGCCTGGCCATGATTGGTGTACATTGCGATCGTCAAACTCAATGCCCAAAGGGCCCTCGTACGGATTCAAATTTGCGGTTTCCGTTATCGTGCGGGTACTTGTCATGTGCTGGCACATATCATGTACATGTCACAAAATGTGCTTGTTGAGCAAGATACAGCCTAGTACAACTAACACCTGTTGTTGAAGTTCTTTGTGTGTCGGATCGACGTGAACTCGTGCTGATTTGACATAAGGGCATTCTAATGCTAGCGACATCCTCATCGGGCACAGTTGCTGCTTCGCCTTTGCTAAAAACAAAGGCATTAAACTCAGAGGGCATCGCAAACGGCAGTCCGAGTACTGTCTTTATTTTAATCACCTGATTCTGGTTCACCATCCTGCGGGCCTGCGTCAAAGCGCCCGGAGCCCAATCCTCCATTGGCTAGGTCTCCAATATCGCCAATCAGCTCCAGGTCAAGCTCGTCGAGACCCTCCATGGCGCTGCTCCGGCTACTTCCTGGCACCGTCTGCGAAAGATCCAGGTGTGCACACGCCTTTATGAAACCTCCGCAGGAGGGTTGCAACGCCAACAGAGGCACTCTAGAGTCACCTCAACCACCACCAATGCCCGCCGCGTGTCCGAAGGCTGTCCTAACCTGTCCTTGAGCCTCGAGGTGAAGTTTGACGTACTTCAACTTTCGGAAGAGTTGTTTTTTGCGTGCGAGTCCGAGTCCGAGTCTAAGTAGTAACGTTCTTTTCAATTTCGAGTCGTCCCAACAATCATCATGGGCAAAATGTGCTTTGTTTACAAACATATGATTTTTCGCTTTTTAAGTTGGGGCTCAAAAAATTCAAGGCACATCCAATGGCATGCTGAATTGCAATGATGAAGTTTCAAACATTTTATTTGGAAGAACATGATGCATCATGATGCCCACATGATGTAGAAGTATATATCATCAATACTTGAAACTGGAGGGGTTAGGCTTTCTTCCGGCATGCTGTATCATACATGATGCATGAAATGCAATTCATCATTGCCGTCCAGCGCCTCGATATCCCTCCGCAACACCTTGTTCATCGATGTCACGTGTCTCCTCCGGGAGTCGGTCAAGATGATTTTGATTACAGTACTGAGTCCGCCATGTGTGTGCGTCCAGGCGTATTGGCGCCTGCAGGTAAGACAAGATGTCATACAGGTACTTTATATTAATTCTCGCTCAGGGCGCGAAAAGGGCCAGATGAATGGCATCTAACTTGAAGCTTGCTGTACGGAATCTACATGTCGTGTGACAGTAGGGTTGGCACGTGCGTAGATAGTATATATACGGTATATTGGTACATACGCGTATATATACGCGTAGACGCCGAAACGGGGCGTATATTCGCGTATACGCTTTTGCACCGCTGTGGTGCTCACGAGCGCTGCCCGTGGCCCAGCGCATGCCAAGGGTAAGGTGGCGAGGGCTATCTGGGGGCCAGAAGCGGAAAGACAGGGCTGAGCGGTGGTCTCAAGCCACAGAAGGCGCCTGCACAGCCTGAACTTGGCAATTCAGTGGCTCAGGCAGCTTCGCACCTGGCCAGCAGAGCCTGCATGAGCCTTCACGGCTTGTTCTGTCGGTGATGTGGAAGAGGACGATGGGAAGGGAGTCGCTGCACATGCTGACAGGCACGCTGCCCTCTGACGAGGCGCAGCTTTTCAGCGGCACCATGCGGTCGGCGCACTCAGGCCGTAACCAAGCTTCTTTTGGCATTTCGGCCAACTTCAAGAAAATCCCACACTTCAAGTGTTGCTCTGATGACACTTTATGAAGGCAATTATTTCTAGTGTCTGCATGTCTGTAATCAGCACCCTGAGCCCGTTCGAATGCACCTGGTTTCAGAGAAATCTAAAGACGACAAGTCGTCGTAGCGAGATTTGGCTTTGTCAGATACGCTAATATACGCAGTATATACGTATTGTACGCCAAAAATACGTATATATGCGGGTATGCAAAATCCAAATATACGCAATGTGCCAACCCTATGTGACAGTCAGTAAGTGTTTCAACGACAACCACCACTGCTGGGCGCTGCTTGTGTGCTGCTGTGCTGCGTGTGCAGGTAAAAAATGTGCATGCGACAGCATTCAACAGCCCTGAAAGCACTAACGCACCATGACCATGGTGCACCGGTGCAAAGACATCCGCACGGAGGAATATCATACACATATATGCAGATGTGCAGGGTATATTGACAGACTCCAGAGAAGGCCGGCCGGGGCATTCACGTTATAATGATCCAACTGCAATTTTATTCTGACTTTCATGCACGCCGAGGGTTTAAGCTTCGTGCCATAGGTGGAGGAGTGGTATGCCTGCGATGGCAGTGGGCGAGCAGACCATGCATTTTTGACACAGTCAACAACTTGAAGTTGGGGCCTGTTGACACTTCCCACTTAATGTCATAAAGAAGTTTACATGGGCAAACACACAACATTGACATCACATGTAGTCTACATTCTGTCATGCAATTCGGAACTGGCTCAACCGCTGGCTTCTGAATGATCAACTGCCATACAGGAAAATGGACGCACAGCAATGGCCGTACTTTGGCACAGGCCCGGGCCCCCCTGTATGCGCACACTGCATACATGTTTTGTCTAAAATAAATGTCAGGTGTTCACAAACTGCACATGCGCGGGCTGTTCTGCCAACAAACACTTCATTAGACCTTGAGCACATGCTGTCATATGAGACCTTGAAACCATTTTACCAATAATGTGCATCATGTTGCCACAGTGTGGGACAGCAGCAAAGCAAGCAAGCACCGACCAGCAGCATGTAGTTTGATGTCGAATTGATATAGTGCGGCGTCCGAGTCGCTCAGTCACTTCGTGCGGCGGGGGGGGGGGGGGGGCACAGCTATTTGGAGTTGGTGTGTCCGCTGGCGACAGGCGCATGCGCCGTGAAAGCGGACTGGACAGACATGAAGGGGGTAGGTATAGAGGGAAAGTGATGACAACTGGCGATGCCCGACTCGGAGACCGCGACCTTGTGACTGCCTTCCACTGGCAGGTCATGTGACAAGGTTTGACATGAACCAGAACCGACTGCAGTGGAGGGCGGAACACTGATCCTGCGCTGTGTATGGGGGGGGGGGGGGGGGGGGCAGCAGTCAGCGCGGCAGTGCTCATACTAAGGAGTCTCACGTAACACTGCCACTTGCCCGCGTCCGACCGTCATTGCTTCTTCGCAACCATCCCGCATGTGTTGTGCACACAATAAACCACTGACCACGTGCACCGCGCATTTTTTTAGATAGCACTATCTGCGCACTCTGCTGATACTCTTCAGACGGCAGCATCGTACCTGAGTGGCATTGCTGCGCCCTTGACTGCCGCTGCACACTAGGGAAAAAGCAACTGACTGGGCGCTCAATAAGGCGGGCACTGCTGCTGCTGCAACAGTGCTCACGCATGCCTAACGCTGCAGCTGCAGCAGTGCTCCACCTGTTGCTGCCGCGCCTGCTGCCGCGGCTACCACCAGCCGCACTCCAGGTGCTCTATTGCTCCCCCCGCCCCCTCCCCCCTCTTCCTTTCGCGCGCTCCGCTGACGACGCTGCAGATCGCGGCAGCGCCGACGCAACTTCTGCTGCTACTGGCTCTGCTACTATAAACCGCGGCCATCTTCGCAAGCATCGTCGCTGCAGCTCTCGGCATCGTCTGCTGCTTCCGCTACCCCAGCCGCCGCCACAGCCGCCTGTTGCTGAGCATTTACCATGGTCCCGCCGGGGTTATGATAAGCCATGTACGGGAGCATGTAAACGCCAGCGGCGGCAGGGGGGACAGGAGAGGGGGGGTATGCTGCGATGTGCTGCTGCTGCTGCTGCTGCTGCGCGACCACCTGCCGCTGCCACGGCACCCCGTACGATGCGTGCACCGCCGCCGCTGCCCCCGGCGGCTGCGCGTAGTAAGGGCCGGCGGCCGCATACGCTTCATACACCGCTGCGTGGTCCACTGCGGGGTGAAAGTACTGCGGCGGCGGCGCCTGAGCCATGTGGTGAAGTTGCTGCTGCTGTTGAAGTTGTGGCGGCGGCGGTGACTCTCCATCCGCCTGCAGCGCCTGCTCCTGCGCCTGCCGCGCCCTCTGCTGCTGCTCCCACACTTGTTGGTGCTGCCACTGCGGCGGCGGCGGCAGCCGCGCCAGCGGTGCCCCACCCCCCTGCTGCTGCTGCTGCTGCTCGCCTCCGTCCACCATCTCGGCTCCGTCAAGTCCCAAACCCTCATGCGGCAGTGGCAGCGGCAGCGCACGCGGCGGCGAACCTTGCTGGCCGGCAGCGGCAGCGGCGCCAGCGGCAGCAGCGGCTGCAGCAGCACCCGTTGCTGTTGGGCTGTACTGCCTCTGCCTGATGGCAGAAGCGACTGCGGCATCTGTGAAGTTGATGTTGACGGCGACAATATCGGTTTGCGTGGAGCGTTCCACCGTTGCAGGTGCTGCAGGCTGCTCCTCCTCTTTTTCCTGCTGCTGCTGCTGCTGCTGCTGTTGCTGCTGCTGCTGTTGCTGCTGCTGCTGCTGCTGCTGCGACGATGGCAGCGGCGGCGACGGCGACTGCGGCATCGGAGGCGCCGGGGGCTGCTGCTGCGCGGGATGCGCCTGCGGCTGCGGCGGCGGCTGCTGCGTGTGCAAGTACTGCTGCAGCGCTGCCAGCTGCTGCTGGTACCACTGATGCTGCTGCTGGTGCGGCTGCAGCACATGCGGCACCACATGTTGCACTGGGTGCGCATAACGGCCACTTCCCTCATTTGAATGCGCTGGGGAGGTGCTGCTGGCTCCGCCGCCGCCGCCGCCGCCGCCGCCATTGCTGCCGCCACTGCCAAAGCCTCCATCCCCGCTAACCGGTGCCGCACCTCCGCCGCCGTTGCTCGCACGACCGCTCTGACTGCCGTCGCTGCTGCCGCCGCGCGCCTCCAAGCCGCTCCACGTGACGTACCGCTGCGCCCAGGGGTTTCTCTCCGTGTCGCGAGAGCCTGGCGCAGACGGCTGCTGCTGCTGCTGCTGCAGCTGCATGTGAGGGTGCTGCGGCAGGTGGTATTGCGGCACCGTCGCGTAGTAGTACCCCTGGCCCGGCCCAGGAACCCCCACAGCAAAGGCATGCGGCTGCAGCAGTTGCTGAGCACTGGCGCTGCTGCCAGCGCCGCTGCCGCCGCCGCCCCTGCTGCCGCCGTGCGGCTCGCGCAGCTGCTGCAGGTGCTGCTGCTGCATGTAGTACTGCTGCTGCTGGAGGTACTGGTGGTACTGGTGATACTGCTGCTGCTGCTCCTGCTGCTGCCGCCAATGCTGCTCCTGCTCCTGGTGCTGCCGCTGCTGCCCTGCTGCGGCGGCGTCACCGCGCTCAGCGGACGGCGCGCCATCCGCCGCCTCCGCCGCTGCCGCCGCCGCTGCCGCCGCAGAAGCAGCATACATGCTGCCACTGGCACCCCTGCCCAGACCGCTGCTGCCATTGCCGTCGCTGTCATCGCCTTGTGCGCCACCCCCACGAGCGGTACTGTCCGCAGCGCTGCCGCCGCCGCCGGTGCCGCCGCCGCCGTTGCCGCCGACACTGCAGCTGTGGCGCTTCTGCTGCTTAATCGATGCGTAGCGCATGCCCTTCTGGGGGCCGCTGGGGCGCTTGAACGTGCGTATGCACTCCTTGCCCTTGCGCGCGCAGAGCGTGCACGGCTGGTCGCCGCTGCACTTGCGCTTCAGCGAGACGCACAGATTGCACGAGCGGCGCAGCTGCCACACATGAGAGAGGGAAGGGAGGGGGAGGGGGGCATCGCAGTGCTTCAACAACTATGAATGATAATCGATGGGTTTTAAATTGCTGCATGGGCAGTGTGATTGAGGCTGCAGAAGGCGAGTTGCGCTGCTCAATTTTTGACGTCAGCCCAGGTACACTGTACATAGAATTGCACACCGGCACGGGCATTCAAAGGCGAAGAAGGCAACTTGAAGGACCTGCAGAACTAAGTCTTGACGAAGCATGTGCGCAATCATCATGATGATGATCGGCAGCACGGCAGCGCTCACACACGAACAACTGGCCGGCATGACACGAAGTAATGGGAAGCAACTGACAATGTGCCACATCAAGTAAATGACGTGTCCTGGGACAGCTGGGAGTCAAAATCAGTGCTGTCACAGCCGGTCTGCCACACTCGCTGCCATCCGAGCGTTGAGCTACATGTCGATGCGTGCTCTTGCACTACGCTATCGTGGGTAGTAACAAGATGTTTGCCTTTGCACATTCGAGTGTTGCCACGATGACTTGTCATTGAGCAGCGAGGTAATCAGTGGCAATAATCAGTTGACAATGTTGTGCAATAATCAGTTGTGTGTGCCTTGCCTCAGGCTACAATCTCAATTCCCTCCACACGATGAGAGTTCGCCGACGCAGCTGTATTGTGCACCGGTGCTCCAGCATTCGAATGCACTGCATGGGGGTGTACTGTTTTTGTCGACAACAGAATGAATGAGTGCACAACATGATGCTCAGCTGCACGTGCCCATCACGTGCCGGCCCGGGCTGGCAGAAGTCTGAAACGCGCGAGCACTGCGAACGCGCGCACGCACCCCGGCCCCGACGTGTGGTGAAGGCTGTCTTGTACAGATGTTTCACGGCATTGAGACGCAACTGCGCCCTGCCAGCCAGGCGATCACGCTCGCGCAGCAAAAGTGACTTGATGCGCGTACATCTAAGTGCGAGCGATCCTTGGACACCGCGAAATGGGGGGCGATTCCCGCTGACTTTGCACCTACCGCCCAGCGTCTGCCGCTTCCTGTTATATGGCGCTTAGCACAGTGAATACAATCTACGATAAGATCGCCCCGCCCTCCTCGCGGTGGCCTAGGCCAAGTTCTGGATGCCTGACACATTGCTACCATACAGATTATACGCGCACCTCTGATGCCTGGCAGTAGTACGAGTCCCTATGAGCGATACAAAGGCCTGGTGCTTAACAAGCCCTGCTGCTCTCAGTGCACGGAGGCACTTTCGCCAACCTCGAGCAGGCAAGGCGCGTGACGCGCTCGTTTGGATCGACGCACCTGGGGCGCCCTGCCTGTCGGCAGCTGCTGCTCAGCGCCTCGCTGCGCAAGCTCGCCCCCGCCCCGCTCCGCGCTGCCCTCCTGTAATTCAACTACTGGTGCCACGGGCGATGGCACAGGCTGCTCCGACATCTGCCCCATGTCCCGACACATGCCTAGCTGTCAGAGCGCATTCTGCTGCACGCCCAACAACTCTGCACTATCTGCGTTGATTGCGTGTAGACTTGCACTGCAACTACTAGCGCCGTGATGGATGGCGTGCCTCTCAGCCCTGCCGCGCGCTCACAGAAGAAGAAAGCCTTCATCTATAGCTTCGCGAAAGCTTTAGGCGCTGGACGAGCAAGACTGCGTCATAGCACAGAGTTCTAGAAAGAGCAAGAAAAGCAGCGAAGGGCCAGAACGGAAATCCAGAAACAACGATTCGACACGCAAGCCTGAGCGAGGCAGGCGTGGAAGACCACGACAGAGGCATCAATGCGCGGGCCGCCGCAGGCGCGAGGAATCTGGCGCATCGTGTGGAGCCAGCAACCAGCGGCCCATTCTCAAAGCATGCGGGCGGTGGGGGGGCTTTTTTTTTGCGTCAGGTGGGTTTACGTGTGCGGATTGGGGTTGTGTGTGTGGGGGGTGTGTCTCAGCGGATTTACCAAGTTACCAATGCCATGCACATCATCAACCTTAGGCAAGACTGCAATCAACCAAGGCAATGGCTGCAGCTCTGGGTCTCGATGCCGCAGGCACACGACAAATGATCGCTTCTGAGTCACGCACTAGATACCCCGCCTGGCCTGGCCCACCCGCCAGCCAGCGTTGCGTCATTGCATCTCGACCGCAAGCTGGCCCAGCCAACGCAATCATCAACCATTCAGCCGTCATCAATCCCTCAACATGTATTACAAGCCGAGCTGTAAACAAATTCGAAACACTTTTCAAAGACTTAAAAATGACTTTGTGTTTCTAATTTGGAAGGCAGATGCAGCGACCGACATTGTGCCGCAGTGCTGATGTGGTCAATGAGTGCTGTGCCTGCGGCAATCCAGGACGCTGTCGACATTGCCAAGTGTCGAGCCGAAGGTTAACAAATGAGTCAACTTGCATTTGCCGTCCGGGATTGAACTAAGTTTTCATGTTCGGTAAACTTGCAAAAAGAATTCCCTGCGCACGGCTACCGGGTCCCGTCAAGGCTTGACAGCTGTGTCTTGTAGTATTGTATCACTGGTGGTGTGCAGATGGCTGTCATGGGACAATCACTCTCGGACACTTACTGGTATCTTGCTGCAATAAGGCTTAGCCAGCTAGTGCTAGACTAGCTGATCATCATCAAATTGCATCCGATTCGTCGGCTACTCAGTTTGGTGCAGTACTCATATCTGCAAACTCGCCAATCAATTGCAGCCAACTTATCAGTTGAGTATATAATGTGAATTATTGAGGATGAGTGGGTGCTCCGGCCCGGGTAGTCCATGTCACATTATAATTTTTAAACGGCATTCAATTTGCCAGCATTCAATTTGGGCCCTACAGTTACTGTAATACCGTACTCAGTCTATTAATTTAACTTAAGGTCCACTTTGATATGCATACAAATATGGCAAGCACCACCATGGTTGACATGTTCAAGTTGTTGCACCAAAAATGCAGCAAATTGACAAATTGTATGTCAAAGTGCTTTTTAAAATTTAGCAAATACTATAGTACAAGCCCACAAGTACCGGCAGGATCACTTCAACTGCTTAGTATTCGATTAAGATGCTGAAGCAGCAGCAGCAGCTACAGGCAAGCCTTTCGACATTAATCTTTGGCGCCTTCGATGGCCAGCCACAGTCACTGTGCCTGTCAGTGAGTGACCGGCCTATTTTGACAGTTGTACTTACTGTAGTCAATAATCAAAGTAAATTACAGTAATACTATGCTGACTGAGACATGAGTATGTCACAGACTCTGAGGATCTTGTGAATCAGATTCAACTGCTTCAAAGTGTCAATTTGAACACGGAAGTCAGAATTGTCCTCTCGTGAAGAATCTTTCAGGTCGTCAGGATGACCCGACGGCGTGCACTGTGTGCATCTGATTGTCAAAACAATTTGAGCCTCTTGAGCTGTGCGCACCAAAATTCAATCTTTTAACTGCTTCGAACTCTGAAGAGTTAAATGAAACTTGATTGGAAGTCAGTGTAACAGTTGTCCGTTTCTGAGTTTAACAGAAACTTTCAGGCTCAACCGGATTGAGGCATTGCCACCTTGAGAGTAGGACCTGCTGTTCCTTGCATACTAAATGTGAGTACGATGGTAACTTGAACTCAGTGTATTCAACGAGTAGTACTAGTTAAATGACACATTCACTTTGTCAGACAATTCGAAGTCAGCATTGAATTTCGTAATGATGATTTCAGAAGGAACTTTATACAACAGTTACTACTGAGTAGTACAGAGGTACCTTAGGTACCTGAGTTGTGATACTTCAAGAAGTTTTGATTTGGAAGAAATTACCTGAATGGAATGTTTTTGTGATTGTAAAAGTACTTACTCAGTAACTTAGTATAATACTCAGAGTCTCTATACCATAGAGCCTAAGACACCCTGATGTAGTTGTACTACTAGTAGTACTGTGATATTCTGTCTGAAGGGCAGTACTACCTAAAATTTAAGTAATACAGGTCTATAATATTCACTGATTGCCAAGCTGCACCGTGACGCCTGTACCATATGATTACTGAGTTTGTTTGCTATTGTTCGCATTGCCAAAAAATGATACGGGCTGCCTTCAAGCTGACACTCGTAATTGGTGCACCTGTTTTTTTAAGCTCAAACTTTTCAGCCTAGTACTACGTCAATTGCAACTTGGAGAGCATGCCATTGGGCTCTCACTTAGACTGTTGCTGCTCGAAACGGTCAAAGCAAACTTCGATTGAATGTTTCAAAGTTTCGTGCAAAGTGATACTGTCATAGAGAGTGACTCATGATGACTTATTCAGTGTGGCCCTCATTCAGTCTCAGACTGCCAGTGAGCAGGCAGGCTCAGCTGTTGAGTCAAACCAACTCCGGATAATATCCTACATATACTAGAGTAATCTATAATTGCCGAGTGTGACAGTCTCACTGTTTTGTCAAGTAGTGCAGTGTTCAAATCATGAACAGCGAAGTGCGAAACGCCCAATCATCATAATGGTGCTGCTCACTTCAAGATATGTCCAGACGTCTCATTGGAGTGCTTTAAAATTTTTGAGACTCACTTGAAGTTCCCGGTCACTACAACAAATTTGAACTGAAACACAGGGCCGGGCAAATGCCAAGTATCGTGAAATTTTTCAGTACTTAGTCTAATAGACTACGTGTAGTCTGTTTCAGCAATGACTCCTTCGACGCCGCGCGCGTCACGATGACCGTGGGCACGGCAGCCTGAGCCAGCGTTCTGCCGCTTTTAATTATTTTTGCGCACCATGACAAAAGAGCCATCCTGATCAATCAATGTGATTTGACGCAACATTTTGTGACACGCGCGCGGTTTAGTAAGGCTTCACCACGCCAGCCTGACAATGCTCTTTTCGTAGTATGTGAGTTCAGCCCTCCAACTCAGAGTCGGACTGTTTGACAACACAATTTGTTCACTGGAAAGACCATACTGTTTCAGAGTCAATGTTGAGCCAGTGAAGCATATGATTCAAGTTGTGACAACTACTTCTCAATCACTGAATTTGATCTTACGCTATTATTAATCACCAACTGCTTGACAATCATTATGTATATTATCAACTACTAGTATACATAATAAGCAGTGCTTCTAGTTTAACAAGTTGTGGTAGCATTATCGTTTTACACAGTAACCACAAATGTACATCAAAAAACACACTAATAGCTTCACGTCAGGTTTAAGTTATTGACAATCACTATCATACTGTACACGTGAACCAAGACTCAGCCTAGTAAACGACATATTCAGAACTGAGTCGGAATCGCAACTCCGTGACAATGAGACAGTACACGTCTGGTCAGGTTTGATTGCGTGCGAATGAATTGTCAATGACTGCCTTAAGTTCAGAATGATCATCCGCCGCAGTGCGCAAGCGCGACATCATATCATGATTATGTTGACTCAGCATTACTAACATGATTCTGACGTCACTTCGCCAAGCCTCTGAGGCAGTGCAGACTGACGTGACTCCTTAAAGGCGCTATCATCATGATGATCATGCCATTCAATTTGCTTTGAGATAATATGAGTACTACGCTCTGACGGCAGCCATCATGATGGCTGCTGAGTCAGCCTGGCGCTGGCAGACTGAAGTTCAAAGCCTTGAACTTTGAACTTAAGTTACTGTTACAGTAGTAACAGTTACTGTTGCTGAATGCTATCATGTGATCACGTAGTACTGCTAGTAAGTGATTACATTCAATTTGTATACCATTTAGTTAGGGTCCAACTTGTTGCAAGCTTACATAGGCAAGTTACGCGTAACTTTATACGCCGTCACGGTAATTTATGCTGTACATCAGAACGCACATTGTAAGACCGTAAGTTTCGGTGTCGCAAGTTACAGTGCCGGTGCCGTAACTTACGGCACCGTAACTCACGGCATACATTGTTCATAGGTTACCGTAGTAGGTAGTAGCCTACTCTGACTGCACTGCATCGCAATGCCAGGTGACGTGTGACAAACTGTGTGAACCGTGTGACATGATATTGCATATATTATGTGTTAACAGCAGCCTGAGTATGAGACTCTAGGAGCCTCAGGGGGGGCAGTCGCATGCTTGACGTTTCAAAAAGCAAGTTCAACTTGGTGGTATTTGATGCTGCAGTGCAGCAGAGACAATTGCTTAAGCCATGACCGACTTGGGGCAACAATGTTGCAATACTATCATAATGTACCTGGCGACTAGTACTATACAAGTTAATGTAGGAACAGGGCTCGGCTGCAGCGTGAGCCCCAGGGGGCCCTGCGCCCATGCCATGTCAGTGACCGTGACCCAACCACAGGCTGAACTGCACATGACAGGCCTCAAGTGCTGCTTTCGATGACAGGTTTCAATTGGTGGTCTGCAAGTGCCTTGGCTTACTATTAGTAATAAGCTGGCTACAACTTGGCACGCGCTCTCTAGCCTCAGGCTCACGCGCTCAGCTTAATGTCTCAACATGTGCGGTTGACCCCTGTTGTAACAAGTTGAATTTGCACGTCCCTTCATATTCCCGCTTCACATGTACGGTCACCCTGCCCAATACTTTGGAAAAGTTTAAACATGATGTTGCAGGGTGGTACGTCGCTGCTGTCGAAATGCCTGCCAGCCTGCTGAGCAGGGTCACCATATGTTTGGCCAACAGGCAGCAGTACAAGTATTAGCTTGAGGCCTACCAGGCTGTGGGAATCCATGCTCGCCATGGGGTCAGTGAGTGGTGCTGTCACGGTGGCTTGCGGCTGCGGTTGAGCAGAGTGACTGTGGCATATAGTGCGACAATGTATATGTATATGTATGCAGACTGAGTATGCCTCAAGCTTCAAGTGCAACGGCGCTGCAGGCCTAGCGAGATGTTTATGCCATGTGCACCTGTGCTTGCAAGTATGCTCGGCCCTACTCATTATTAATACTATCTTCGACTACTCGTAGTGTCACTGTGCCTCTGAGTCAGAGCAATTGCAGACAGCCAACGCCATCAGCATGTGCAGGTGCAATGGGCATCATGATGTGGACCCACTGCCGAATATGACACATTGTGTTCTCTACATGCAGCAGCGGTATGCGGCGTGATTACGTACTGCGCCACACGACTCCGAGTCAGGCTGGTCTACATGTATTTGTGGTGCTGCCGTTGTACGCTGCACCAATTTAATCAGAATTATGTCGACCTTTACCTGTCAAGTCTGGTCCAGCAATCTCTTGATGTTGTTTTTGCGCGCGCACTGCTTGCCAATTATGCGTCTGTGTCATCAATGCTCTCATGCGCATCAGATTCTGACCATTGCTCACGACGAACCCCATATTTGGGCCAGCCTGGCCGAAATATCTCGTGCGCCAGGTAGGCCACGTCATCAGCTGAGAACTGCGCTGCTGCCGCACCCGAAGCGGCACATTGTGCCCCAAAGCAAAGCGCCCTAAGTGGCAATAGGACACTAACACGCCAGCAGAGCGATGGGCCAACGGCGTGATGCCTGTGGAGCATGCTTGGAACCTGCATCGATGCGCTGCGCTGCAGCTCCAGGTGAGGCGCCATGCACGTGCACCCTCAAAACGCTGATTGCGCCAACTGTCACGCTGTAGCGGTGTGCTCACGATCGGGCAACGCAGTGCAGCCAGTCAAACTTGCAGCAGCACATCTCCTACCGCCTGAAAAAGCACCGCAAGTGCTTGTGCAGGTCATGCTAAAAGTTCGTGATCGGGCACACAACACAGCTCTTCCTCACGGCTGTTGGGTTACATAGCAGATCATTAGATATTCCTATGTGAGTGTGCAATGCATTTCTTGTCGGCGAGTCTTGCATGCATTTGTGTCAGGGTTCTCTAGAGAATGGTAGCCTGGTCAATGACTAAGCAGATGTTGAATTCGCCATTGACCAAGGGTTAAAGCAGAGCATATTGCAGCAAGGCGAAAGCCGATTGCTAAGGGGCATATGTGCTCGAGGCAGACTGCGTGGTCTTGTACTGGTATTGAATTCTGCATCTCAGAGTGAACACGCTGTGCAATCTGGCTTGGAGTAGTCACCTAATACAGTAAGCTCTGGATGCTACAAATGACTGTGGGAACATTTACCATGGGGCTGTTGCACTCCATTCGTGAAGATATCATGTTGTTTTCATGCAGTGCGTTGTGTTCTTTGCAGTACGCATTGTGATGCCGCTGCCACATGGTCTGTGAAATCATGCTTTGGAATCAGCAGCATACATGATAACCCATCGCCTGTTGGCTTCTGTGTGTGTAGTGTCAGCAAGTATGACCTTGGCAGGTGTTCACACATGCAAATGTATTCAATGACCCATCGCCTATTGCCTTTATTGTGTGTGGCGTGTCGGCAAATGTGACCTCGGCAGGTGCTCTTGTACAATGCTGCATGCAGCTTGTGCCATGCGATGTAGTACGCAGCTTGGAGCAGTGGCTATTCTGTAACATTTACACATCAATCTTTTCAAATTTTCCGCTCTTTGTTCTCTGTTTTTGTGATGCCTTCGCAGGATTGCAAGTAGGACTTACTTTGTATGGCGAGCCACTGAATGCAAATGTTGACATCAATGGCCAGAGCAGGTGAAGTAGCTCGTGAATACAAACTGTGGTGTTTATCTCAGTCAGCGTTTCTGTGGCTGATAGACAAGTCTTTCGCTCCGCAGCGCCTACGTGCATGCTCTGAATGATGCAGCATATGAGTCCTCTGTAGCTGTGACCAGTCTCTTGCTGGGACCTATGTGCAAGCATGTGAGCATTATATGCTTCCAAGTACATTAAATTACGTAGTTTGAAGTCGTAAATGTGCTGCTTCAAAGTATGTAGTAAATGTGCTGCACCTGCAGTGCTCTCGCTTTTTCCCAGATCCTTAGCCACACCTGTGCTGGGTTCTCACATCTCTGCTGAGCGTCGCTGTTCGTGTGAGTTCTGCAAATTTGTCTTCCTTATCTGCATGCCCATCATGCCAATTGCTGAACCCAGAAGCGCACGGCAACTGGTGCGGGTTCACGCGCCATTGCAAGTAGAGTGTCATGTGCACCTATCCAGGCAGATTTGCACGCGGGGACTTCCAACGAGCGCCGCTGTCACTGCCTGCGCTCTGACACCACCTTCACCTTTGGGGTGCTCTCGCGAACCGTGACGCTCAAGCTTCAGCTGCATCGGCAAATCACGCCTCGCGCCGCTGCCCACTGGCAGGCCTCCGCAGGAAGAAATGGCGCGCTACCTACCGGCGTTCAGCTCTGGGATGTGCGCTGTGCACGCTGGGCGATGGAGCCAAGGCGCGTGCAAGCGCGCCGTAAGCGCTTGCGCTTCCGTGGCGAGGCAACTGACCGCAGTGGCAGGCGCAGCGTCTTGGGCACGCCTTGGCCAAATTACGGCTGCATCAGGTTGGCGGCATATTGGTGCGTTCCGGCATGACGTTGGTCATAGAGCATCGCCATGGCCATGTCTGGATAATGGGTAACTGTGCACCGCGTCATGCGGCAGTAAGCTCAGCGCTGCGTTTCACCTGTGCACCCACACATTTGCAGCAATGCTGGACTGCTGTAACGACCGTGTGTCACTCCACTGGGGACCCTGGCGCATGAGAGCACGTGTGCACCGTGTACACAATGCCATGCTCGCCAAGTTTAACATCATGTGCATAGCAGGAATGCGTACCGTTGGTGCATGTGAACGTCAGTTGAATATTGGACCATGGCAATCTGGTATCAGATACCGATCTGGGATAGCGGCAATGCTGTCCTTAAATTGTTATCGACGGCACCGGTGCTGGAGCGCTGCTGCTGCTGCTGCTGCTACACGTCAGATGTGCAGCACTAGACGCAGTTGCGTACCGCCGCCTCTTGGCCCTCCTGCGCGCACGTGGACACAGCAGCTGCAGCAGTGCTCAACACTAGATGAAGCAGCCCTGAGAGCGCTGAACGCGCCTGCATCCTAGCCCCGCGGCCTGCCCCCCGCCCCCTCTCGCTAGCATGTGCGCCTTGTACACCCCTTGAAAAATACTCTGACTTGTGACGTCAGCGAGGTGGTGCACTGCCACTTCTCCGTTGCCGCTCGCCACAGGGTTCGCCCCAGAACAACGCCTCTTTGGAGCGTCGCCGTAGCTGCAGATTACGGCAGCGCTCACCACTGCAGCAGCGCTCACCACTAAAGCAGCGCTCAACGCTACAGCTGCAGCAGTGCTCAACGTGCAGCTGCTGCTGAGCGCTCACCACTGCAGCAGCATTGAGCGCTGCAGCAGCAGCGCTCGCCATTAGGCTGCACGGCCTGCACAGTCCACGGTAAATTTGCAGGTGACCTGTTGTTGACAATTTCACCCTCACCATAGCCGTCCCCCTACTTGCATACACAGGATCGGACTGACATCTTGGCCACGACGCATTCGGCCGCGCTTCAAGCAGGAAGCATTACGGGCAACGCGCGCTCAATGCCGGCACTGCCATTGCCCGGGTCTCGTCGACGCCCCACTTGATGAAAATGAGGTAAGCAATTGCGATGAGCTTATGCCAACATTTTCTCAGTATGCCGTTCAGCATGCACATGCACGCGATGTGCATTACGCGCATGAACATTGGCAGCAGCCATGTGTGAAGCACGTGCAATAGAGATCCGACCTTGACCACTGAGGACGCTCCTTGTCAATGTGTAATGCGCACTCCAGGTTGGCAGTTTGGCACTGCCTGTGGTGGTGAGCGGTGGGCGATGGCAGGTCGTGGAGTAAGCAATCCTAATAGCAACCTTAGGGCTTAAATGTGCTTGCGAGTATTTGAGTCGTTGCACATGCTGGTTTTGTGGTCCGCTCTGATGCTTCACCATACACAATTGAGTGCATGTATGCACACGAGTGCTTCGAAGTCTGACTTTGCTGAAAACTGAACATCCTTTTGAACACAAGGCTCATGGAGTACGTCCCTTCTGCAGTCGCCGGGGAAATGTCATGCGTCGTGTGCAGAAAACTCACTGAGCCTGCTTGCTGTGTGCTTGCGACAGGGGGCGTTGTTCATAATAACGGCGGCTGCTGCGGCGTGGCCGGTGCAACATCAATGTATCGCTGACGACAGCAGCAGCGGCAGCAGCGCTTGCAGCGTCGGGGCTGCCGCCACCATGCACAGCACACGCATTGGCAGTTGCACAGGCATGGACACCGAATGCAGCAGCTTTGGGACCTAGTGGGCAACAGCTGCGGTGGAGCCGGCTACAAGGACGGACAGCCTTTGAGGCAACCTGGCGACTACAGCGGCCATTGCACTCAGACAATGCTGCAGTTTGCACGCGTGACTCCGCCCCTCTCGTGCAATGGCAGCAGCCTGCATCACCTATGCAGATGAACGAAAGTTGACATGGTGCTTTGAGCACTGACATGGCGCAGCAGCCAGCAAGATGAAGTACGGGACTTGCAATCCCGTTGCAAATGTCAAGTCCTCGCCACCTCGACAAGCGTTGGAATTGATGCAGTGCTGTGGCCGATTAGCATATGGCCCTCGGCCAATAGCACGCGACCTACAGTAGCAGTCTATGCCCTAGCCCATTCATCAGACTTCAGGGGATATGGAACACTTTGTAGAGAAACAGGCTCGCGGCAGCACATCGGGCAAAACCGCAGCCTGAGCGCTTTGCAAGTACAATACATCTCTTGCATTGGCGTTCCAACTCTGTTTGCATGCAGGTTTTCTCTCTAAGTTTTGCGCGGTGCCATCATGTCATGTGTCATGTCTTGAATTTTTGTTCCGACTGCTGCACGTGTGATGAGCCAGTTGTGACAGCAATCATGATCTCACTTCATTCTCTAAGGTCCGTTGAGCAATCCCAGTGGTTCAGGAGTGAATGTGCCACATCAAATTATTCAGGCATTTGCACCTGAGCGCTCAGTCACGCCGCTGGTGATTTTTGTGTGTTTACTGTGCAATGGATTCCTGTTTGCGGGATGTATTGTTCATTTTTTGGTTTGCGCTATGTATTCATAGACATCATTTCGCCATCAATGCATCAACGTTTTAAAAGCAAGCCGCACTGCGCCCACTTCGTTCAATTACTTTAAAAATACTTCATTGATGTCTTTGTTTTCAGTACATCAACGTCAAGCAGGCGGCACTGCGCCCACTTGAAAAAAAAGTTTATATACTTGTTTTCTAAAAAGTAGCGTGTTTGCAGACACAGGGTATCACACAGACATACCAGCAGCCATGTTTCAGCTCATCTACATTGCTTTGAAGGCAGCAGTACAGGCGAGTGAGACATGCATGAGATAATTGCGGACGTTTGCTGCCTATGCAAGGCACCCATCATGAGCAGTGCACCGTTGCACCACCAATAAAGCACACCAAGCATCAACAGTGCAAAAAATATGTAGGAGACAAACATAAAAAGTGTTGTCTTGCACAGTGGAGAGTCGAGTATTTGTTGATTCAATTAAGTAGTCACTACGACCAGGGCCACGCGCTGCCTTATGCAACTGACACAGCTGCAGGCGCGCTGCATGAGCTAAGGTGCTCACACTGCACTGGTCGCACATATGGCGGACATTGAGCAGCTGCAGTATGCTGGTGCGTCTCACAATTCTCAAAATCTCAGCATAACTTGTTGAATCTGCGCTCGCTCATCACAGCCAGATAGCAGTCGAAGCTGCGCCTGTGTATGCGCTCTGCGCGGCGGCACACCTGCTGCTGAGTGCGCGTCATCGCCAAGGCCCTTCGCGCTTGTGAACCGAGCATCTTGCGCCACGCCTGCCACTGCAAAGGCGCTGCTGCTGATCAGGCCACCTCGCTTGCTGTCACCGCCAGAACGTTCGCCCTAAGCCGCCTCCAGTGGCCCGCATGCTTCGACCCGCAGTGCGCTGGTACGCCAGACCGCCGCCGGCACCACATGCTTGCAGGCACGCACCACTGCTGCCGCCGTAAAGTGATGTGAGCTTCGGCGTTAAGTGCGCTGCGCTGCTTGCCTTCCTTGCCAATCACACGCGCTGCTGGTATACGCGCAGTGTGCCGCATGTATATCGATGTCAATGCAGGTGTGACGCATGTATACCGCCGTCAGTGCAGGTGCCGCCGTTGACGTTGCACGCAGCACACATGCTGCGCGCAATGCTCGCTGCCCACGCGCCTGTACGCACCCTTCTCAATACTGAACATGTGGCTGTTCTGCTGCTGCTGTCGTGCACGCCCCCATCTGCGCTAACCAGCTGTCTGAAACGACAGACAATAGGCAACAACCCTAATGAGCAATGTCGATGGGTGTGTTGAGTAACATGTACGCCACATCACATGCATTGCCGTGCTCACAAAAAGTCAACTTCATGGCGTGAGAATGGACTGACTGCATGCAGGTGCACAACAACCCCTTCTTCGAAGGTAATGATTGGTACACACGAAAAACGAGAAACTGGTACAGCTGCCAGCTGAGGGCCCCACATGTGCATAGTGCACATGAGTGCACAAGGGAAGAAACTGTTCTTTGGCAAAGCTTCCTTGCTTGCAGTTATGTAGGCTTCAAAGTTTGGTATCTTCCTCTGATGGCATCAAGAAACACAAGTGGCTTCACAGTCCAATATCTTCCTCTGATGGCACGATACACAAGTGCCACATGTACAAGTGGCTGTGAACGAAGTACACGGGTGATGTGGGCGGGCAGTTGTTCAGAATTGATATATTGCGCGCCACAAGCGATCTATGCAACGCATTGCACGGCACAAGCGACCTATGCAACGCCTAGCCTAGCTTTCATGATCCCCACGTCAAGAGTCGAGCAGGTTCCCTGCCTGTTCTATGCACCAACATCATTAGTTTCAAGAAAATCAGCATCGCGCACTCACCTTCTTTACCAGTATGAAGCCACATGATGTTTCCAAGCGCCATCATGCTGCATTTGCAAGGTTCTGCAGCATATTTTCATCCATCATGGTCAAAATCTTCCCTTTCGTCAGCTGAAGCCCGTTCAATCTCAGCTCCACCGACCTGCAAGCAGCAGAAAAGCAACATGCATCAGACAGCGGCTGCTGTCGAAGCAAACAGAGTATCCTGAGGGCACAAGCATCAGCGACGCATGAATATGCATGTACATAAGAGGCCAAGAGACGTCCGTGTTGGCTGCTTGAATGTGTCGAGGCAGGCTGCACAAGCACTTGCGGTGCTTTTTCAGGCGGTAGGAGATGTGCTGCTGCAAGTTTGACTGGCTGCACTGCGTTGCCCGACCGTGAGCACACCGCTACAGCGTGACAGTTGGCGCAACCAGCGTTTTGAAGGTGCACGTGCATGGCGCCTCACCTGGAGCTGCAGCGAGTGGCAGCGCATCGATGCAGGTTCCAAGCATGCTCCACAGGCATCACGCGGTTGGCCCATCGCTCTGCTGGCGTGTTAGTGTCCTATTGCCACTTAGGGGCGCTTTGCTTTGGGGCACAATGTGCCGCTTCGGGTGCGGCAGCAGCGCAGTTCTCAGCTGATGACGTGGCCTACCTGGCGCACGAGATATTTGGGCCAGGCTGGCCCAAATATGGGTCACGATGCTGGTGCCGCACGTGCATATATGCTATACTTCCAGTACTACTATACTTGCTGCATCTGCAGTGCCACAGCTAGGTATCACGGATATAGCAGTGGCTTGGTACCACAATTGCCCTATGGTCTTAGGGGGAGACTTTCGTGACTGGGTCCTCATGACATGAAAAATGATGGTTTCTTTGGGGGTTGGACCAAAGCGATTTTTTGAGCGCAAATGAACGGGAGAGACACGGAGCCTCGGAGGCTGCTGGCCACTGTTGTGAGGCGCGGCACCTACAGCTGGCGTCACACGTGTACAGAGCGGACGGCAGCAGCAAACCCGGCGGAATCATTTTTGACCCCGCCCGCCCAACCCTTTTTCGCCAGGAGGAGAGTGGAGGGTAAAGAGAGGATGCCCTTTCTAGAACTCTGTGCTATGACGCAGTCTTGCTCGTCCAGCGCCTAGGCTTTCGCGAAGCTATAGATGAAGGCCTTCTTCTTCTGTGAGCGCACGGCAGGACTGAGAGGCACGCTATTGATCACCGCGCTAGTAGTTGCAGTGCAAGTCTACACGCAATCAACGCAGATAGTGCAGAGCTGTTGGGCGTGCAGCAGGATGCGCTCTGACAGCTAGGCATGTGTCGGGACATGGGGCATATGTCGGAGCAGCCTGTGCCATCGCCCGTGGCACCAGAGGTTGAATTACAGGAGGGCAGCGCGGAGCGGGGCGGGGCGGAGGTGAGCTCGCGCAGTTCAATGAATTCTGAACATGAATGGCGTTGAGCAGTGTGTGTTCCAGCATCTGCTGTAACCGTCTTGCACAACAAATGACAGCAGCGCGGTCTCAAGCTGGGGCCTATACACTGTAGTAGGCTGGGGACTATACACTGTAGTACAGCGGTCACTCTAGAGCTGCTACAAGTAGAAGTACATCGGCGGCCGCGCAGCGCGCGCGGAGGCGGATGGGCGCCTACATGGACGATGCCAACGTCCGAACAGGCGCTTGCACGCTGACTCAGGATGACATACAGGCGGTGGCGCAGCTCAAACAACACTTTGCGGAGGTGGGGCTGGAGCTAAACCTCACCAAGTCACGCGCGCTGCCTGGCAGGGGGCATGTGGTGACAGACCACGAGCGGCAACTGCTGCAGCAGCTGGGCGTTCAGCTAGTGGGGGATACGGATGAAAATCAGAACCGTGGAGCTGTGTTGCTGGGGGTGCCGGTGGGCCACAGCAGCTTTGTGGACGCATGGCTGCGCAGGGAAGCGGGTGCAGGCGGGGCAGGGGCTCGATTTGCAGAGCGATGCGCGCGCCTGACATCTCCGAGGGCTATGTTCAGGTTACTGCGCTACTGCGTGGTGCCTCGCATGACGTACTGCCTGCGCACCATTCCCACTACGCAGACAGCGCCAGCCGCCAAGGAGTGGGATCGGGTCACGCAGTGGGTGCTTGAGCACTCAATGGGCCTGCAGCCACCAGGCCAGACCTGGCGCCAGTTTGAGCAAAGTGTGGCCCACTTCCATCTGGCAGCGCACGGCCCAGCCTTACAGCAAGCGCGACTCCCAACACGGCATGGCGGCCTTGGCATTACCAGCGCCTGCGACATCGCTGATGCTGCGTATGTGGCGGGCACGTTGCAAGCGCTGCAACCAGCACTCTCTGGATGGGCGGGGGTGCTGCAGCAGGCGGCTCCTCAAGCGGCTGCAGACAACGCTGCTGAGGATGCGGCAACACAAGCGGCACCGGCAGCAGCGGCAGCAGCACCAGCACCAGCAGCATCAGCAGCGCCAACTGTTACAGCGGTAGCGGCGGTTGCCAGTGGAGGCGCGACCGCTCCGGCAGCGGCAACTGCATCAGCGGCTGGCCGCGCTTATGGCGCAGCCATTCCGGCAACACACGACGCAGCTGCCGCTGGATCAGGGGCCGCGGCGGCAGCACAGGCGGCACCAGCGGCAGCAGCAGCAGCGGCGGCGCACGGCGCAACTACTCCGGCGGCAGCAGCAGCGGCGGCAGCAGCAGCTGCTCCAGCATCAGAGGCTGCTGCAGCAGCGGCAGCACATGTTGCACCTCAAGTGGCCTCGGCGGCATCACTAACTGCAGCATCAACAGCAGCGGCTGCGGGCATAGGCAACACAGCTGCTACAGGCCCTACTAGCCTAAGGGCTGCTGCAGCACCTGCAACAGGAGCAGCGTCGGCAGGCGGCGCCGCAACCGTGCCGGCTGCGACAGCGGCAATGGCGGTGGCAGCGGCCAATGCGGCAGGTGCTGCACCAACACCTGCGGCAGCAGCAACACCACTGGCAGCAGCAGCAACGGCAGGCGGCGCAGCTGCAGCACCAGCGCACGCAGCAGCGGCAGCCGTCAATGCAGGCGCTGCGCGTTCCACACCAGCAATGCTACAAGGCGCAGCAGCAGCAGAGGTGGCGCGCCTGCCCCTCATGCGGACGATCGCCACAGCTGCCACATCTCTACGTGCAGCAACAGGTGACAAGCTGGAACATATACTGCCACCAGCGCTAACGCCACTGCAGCAGCAACCACCTACGCAGCAGCCGCCGCTGCGGCCGACAGCAGGTGGTGGCACTGGTGCGGATGCTGCTTGCGTACTTGACGCCAGTGCTCTGCAGTTGCAGTGTAGCCTGAAGCGCCCCAATCAGAGTGCGCTTGCAGATGCCGTCGCTACCAAGCTTGCAGATAAGGTGGAGGCGGACCTGCAACAGCTGCCGCAGGGCACGCAACGCACGCAAGCACTTGCTCGATTCCGGTCGCAGCGCCACATGCACTCGATCGGCATGGCATTCCTCAATGAGCCCATGTACTCCACAACGGCTTCGTTCGATGGCCTAATAGTATCCTGGCAGCTGGCCGTCAAACGCGCCATCGGAGTAGAGGAGCAGACGGCAGGCTGCAAGCTGTGCGGGAAGTCGCCGGGCGGCACCCTGCATGCACGGCTGTGTCAAACGCCACGCGTCAAGGCGAACGACACCATCGTCCACAATAGCGTCAAGAGGGCCACACAGCGCATCCTGCGGCAATACCTCAAAACGGGACTGGTGGACGAGGACTACGCGCCGTTTCTGGGGTCCGCCGGGCCGCCGGGGAGTCGCAGGATGGACATCGTGCTGCCTGCCGACGCCTTCCCGGTGACCGGCTACGACGACCCGACACGCCACCTACCGCTCATGGTGGACGTTACCTGCTTCGAGGCACAGGTGGCGTCGCGGGCGGCGAAGACTGCAGCAGACCCCGAGCGATGCTGCCGCGACCAAGAGGCCGCCAAGACTACCCACTATTCTGGTCATTATGATCAGAATTGCTACAAACTTGCCACTTTGGCAATAGGGTCATTTGGCAGCATCGGGGAGCAGGGGCGGAAGCTGCTGGAGGCTGTGGCGACGGAGTATGCCAGCAGGATGTCAGTGCCCGGAGGAGCGCGCCCTAACGCTCTCAAGGGCATCGCCCTGGCGCGCTTACGCTCGGCACTGTCGGCAGCGCTCCACATGGCGTACTCTGGCCGTGTCATGACACACATGGCAGAATCCAGGGGGGGGGGGCACATGGAGGAGGACGTAGGGGAGGACCCCGAGATGCCATTTGGCGGCGGCGGCGTTTGAGTGGTTGTCGTTGCAACACTTTCAGACTGTCATACGACATGTAGATTCCTTGAAGCTAGATGCCAATCATCTGGGCTTTTTCGCGCCCTGAGCGAGAATTAATAAAAAGTACATCGCAGCCTAGGCTGCTGCGTTGACGCAAGCTTTTCGATTGCATAGGCAACCCGGCCTCCCTTAGGCCTTTTTAAATACAAGTCCATACGTACTACGGCGTACATTGCTGGTGCTGCAACTCAAGGAGGCCATCCGCAAGCAGCTCACTGACAGGGTATGCGGAGACACATTTGGCGGATGTGCGCTGTGACAGCTGGTCCAAGAGTAGTACAGCGCGAACTCCGACAAGCCGCTTAACGGGCCCCAGGACTGCTGCATGTGCCGCCGCAGCACACGCTGCCGCAGCTGCAAATGACAGTGCTCAGCAGCTGCAGCCTAGGGCATGGACGTTGACGCCCCGCCCCCGCTGCAGCAGCTGTAGTCGCAGCAGGAGCTGATTGAGATCCTCCAGCAGCAACTTGAAGTAGCAAAGCAAGCCGGCGTCATCATTCAGCGTGAAGCCGCACCTGCTATGTCGCTATCGCCACCGCCTTCCTCCGGGTGGTATAACGACAAACCGGGCGTGGAAAGCTGTTGTGGCAATCTCTACATGGCTCTGGTGGGCGCACGCGAGCCTGCCGCGTCACCGCCCCGCCGTTGTGACCGTAATAGTCAGGTGCAGCGCTCCCACTCCAGCAATTGCAGTGCTTGAGCGACGCAAGGCTTGATGCCCTGCGAGCCCAGCACCTACCCCGTGCAATACCTCATGGCAACCGCGACATTCGCCGTGAGCCACGCGACAGCCTGAGGTATATGCTGACCGTGACCGCCACGTCACCTATCACTGCGACAACGACTGGGACCGCCGCGACATTGGTTTGCAGGCCTGAACATCGTGACATGTCAGCCATGGTGACCATGACTGCTGGTGCACTACCGTCTCTCGTGACTATTGTTACTTGTACTGTTAGTACAGCCAACCTGCAGTCACCACCACGGTGACAATGACGATGACGCCGCTCGCACACTCCTGCAGCGCGCTCCCGAAGCATGCATCACATTCGCCACTGTGACAGCAGCGAAACGCGGCGACAAATCCATCTCAATTTGTTAGTATGGTCAACGTCAACTAGCACTCTGCGCCCCCGAGTCGTTACCTCTGTGTCAGCAGTCAGGTCCGGGACGTCCAGGACTTTCCGCCTGGCGACCGTCACATTGCCACCCACTTGAGCCCCGCCTGGCCCCGGGCCACAGAAGCCTTCCCATGCATGCTGCCGCAGTGCAGATGGCCTGCCACAAGGCGCTCGGCTGCTCGTGCGTCTGACCTGCAGGCTGCCGCCTGACACCTTTGGCGTGCAGTGGCTGTTTCCGCGATGCATTGCCCACTTGCAGTCAACGAGGAGATCTCGAGCGCCCAGCATGCTCAGAACGCCCACTCGGAGTCGCCCTTGAAGTTCCGCCGGCGCATCAAGCCCCGTCAGGCTGCCGTTACCAGCGCCGCAGCCATGCCACCCAGTTGTTGAATGCTGGCAGGCCAGACACTTGAGATCAGGTCTGCAGTGCGCGTGGCTCACCCGCAACTTGAACCTGTAGGAGGTCTACGGCGTGGATGATTGCTTCGGCCTGGCAGTGCTTGGGATGCTCACGACTCTCTGGGTGGATCCACTCGAGGAGAGGACGCTGTTGCATGGTCGCCGTCGATGCGGAGGGCACTGGGGCGCCATACGACACGCACAAACAAAAGCGCACCACTGCAGTCACCATGTTCCTGCGCGCTCAGTACTTGATGATCAACGGCACCCCCTATGCCCGTCACGATGTCAGCGTCAAGATCTGATTCAGTTGTTGAGTATCCGTGATACTGCTGCACTGAAAGACTTGGTACATAAGGGTGTTACAGGAGCAGATGCCGATTCTGTAGTACCAATTACAGGCGTAGCACTGGTATGCATATGCTCAGTTCACTCGGCAGCACTACACATCTAGTCTACTGGTTGCATGCAATGATGCACATGCCGTCATCGCGGATCCCCAAGGGCATACACTGGCAGATGGACGAAGATTGTGGGGGGGGGGACGGGGGGGCATTGAGCGATTACTAACCTATTTCATTGGAAGTCATCGGCTGAATGTCGCATGCACGAACAAGGCCGTCAATCTTGATCACATACCGAATGTGGGCATGCGTACTTGATGATGCGTGGTGTTCAGCCGACAGTTGTCTACACAATCTATGGCCAATTTGAAAGTTGAAGCAGGGCGTGGCTTAATGCTGCAGTTAGGGTTGAGGTTAGGGTCACCATCGTCTGTTGTGCAAAACGTACTTGACAAAAAGTGGCACACTGCACAATCGGCATCACACTCAGTCTGCTGAGCATCACACTCAGTCTGTTGTGTATGCTGCTCATGACACACAGCGAAAGGCACATGGCAGCAGCGGAAATGTCCCAAACCGCTTGAACCGATCATGCCAACTACTGGAACGACCTGTGTATTTAAGCGCAAGTGCGGCCATTCTACACTCCCGCGTCAGGTCTGATTTGCAATTTGCACTTTTTGAGTGCCAGTGGCATCGTTGTGAGAGCAATTGTGCTAGAGTTATGGCTGAAATGAAGCCATCGAAGCTTGCAGCAGCAGCCGAGCAGCGGCTGCGGCAGCTAGCGGCACCGACAACTAACTGCCAGTGCGAGCGCACCAATACTGTCGTCAGCCTGCACGTTTGAAAAATAACAGAGCTACTGCCTTCTGGCTAATGGTACTCAGCTCGGCTCAACTCCAATTTGTGAAGTACGTCCAAATTGTGAAGTACGTGATATGCTGACTGCAGTCATGACTGACCACATTAGACATTAGGTGCCCATCGCACAGTGTATACACAACGTGTCGCGTGGTGGCGCTGGTGTGCACTGGGGGAATCACCTCTCAATGCTCCTTGGCCTGATGGGCGGAGAACTTCATGTTGAACTTCATGGCAGGCGAGGGCGAAGCGCCACTCAAGGCTGCGTCTTACCCATCTGAATGGTTCTCTAGCGTGTATCGTGTGCAAGCGTTTACTCCGCCTTACACTGTGTTACTGGCGGCTATGCCACAAAGAAGTGGGTCGTCTGTGAGGGCGTTCGGGGGGAGGGGCCGGCAAGCGCAATGAGGGGCAGGAAGCTGCTTTCATCAAGGCGTGGGGGGAGGGGGGGGGGGGGGGGGGTCATTTGGTGTGTCACCCACTGTAGCCACTGCTCAGCAGCTTGTGCAGCTCCGGTAAGAGTGCTGCAATGAGCAGCTGACAGCAGCTGCGAAGCTTCGGCACGTCTGAGCTGTACGCAGTCGCCGCGTACATCGAAGGCAGTACGCAGCGCTGCGCTCTGTTGTAACCCTAACCCTAGGGCACAGCGACACCACCTGCCCGCCCAGAGTGGACTGTACCCCAATAGCAGCAGCATGCTCGTCAAGGCGCTGCACCGTACCTCCCTCAGACTGGCCTCCAACTTGAAAGAACGTGTAAGGTCAGCTCCAGTGCAGCCGGGGTATAGCAGCACGAGGCGCTGCAGCAGGGTTGCCGGTGAAGTGGACAGTTGCAGGGGGCAACGGAAGCTCCAGAAGGGGGCATGCAAGCTTGAAGTTCGTCCCTAAAACAGGATGAAGTAGGCCCGCGTGGTTTCCCGCGGCGCGTCTGGCAGCGCGTGCAGTCGGCCGAGTTCACGCGGCGTGGCCTCGCTCAGCAACGTGCAGTAGAGATGCACAAACTTGCCTGCACCAGAAGACATGTTGCAATAGGCAGCGAAGGGTGGGTGAGGGTAAGTGTGCCACATAACGTGATGCGTAGGCTACAGCACCGTGCAAGATCAAGTTTGAAACACCTGCGCGTAGCACATTACTGTAGGTTGTACTATAATGCAAAATTCAGACGGGGATTTCAACAACCACACTACTTTATATGGTGCCTAGACATATACCTTGTCAGACCTTATCGCCCACCCCTGTGTGTGGTGTCAGACTGTTGCGAAGTCTCGTGGTGCGTGCATCATACATAAACAGTCTGATCCTGTGCCACAAACACTATTCCTATATCCTGCTAGAGGCTTTTGAGAATGGGGCTGAGACGCTACCGTAGGCGATGGCGATTAAGCCCCCCACATGGTTTAGGGTAGGGGATGGTGATTGAGGGAGGGGTTAAAGGCCATGTTACAGGCACTACGCAGAAAACAGGCGCTAAGACGGGGGGTACATGGAATAAGCCCCCCCCCCCTATGTGTAGACATGCACGCAGTGCCCATCATGCGTCACTCACACCGAGTGAGACGCCCCTGCACCATGTTTCATGCGATAATAAGCTGAGTTTCTTTTCCCATTGTGTTCCCAAAGTCCAGGCACCCACACATCACGTGTCAAGTCCAACCTCGCAACTTCAAGCAATTGAACCGTTGAAGTTTGAGCATCGTTTTGTGTGTGTGTGTCAGAGAGACGCATAGCGCGAGGCACCATGGCGGTGGCAACGTTACTGCTCATGATATGCGCGGGATTCTCGCACTGCATGTGTCACTGCTGTCCATCTGCTGCACACAGCACGTCAACTTACTGCCAAACCGCAGGAGAACATTTCAAGCACTCCATGAGTGACGGCGTGCACAGACCGATCAGTTCTAGCGGGTCTTTTGCTGCAATCCAAATCTAGGCATTGTCTGGCGTGAAAGCTATGGTGCGTTGCGTGTTGGGATCCCCCGGGCTTAATGCCCATTACCCGGCGCATGAGACGCATCTCGTCGTGCCGGAGACGCTAAGCCGGGGGGTACATGGTATAAGACGGGCTCCCCTAGCATTATATGACGCATTCGGCCCCAAAAGTGCTAGACGGGGGGGGCTTAATCGCCATCGCCTACGGTAAGCAATTGCAGCAACTGAACGCACCTGGACAGCAGTGGTAATTAAAGTGTGTGAGAGTTGCTACATGCTTCATGTATGTACGTGTGCAGATGCACAGGCATGCACTCGTGGAGAGTACCAACCCAGCAGGAATGCTACACAATATCGCTACCGCTGCACCGGTGTCCCACGTCTTGGGGATCACCGCAGAGTGTGTGGCTGCACAATATCATGTGAAACCAGGAACACGGAGAGCATTATTGACGTCTAGTCCGACTTCTACATGCACTGAGCACTGAGGTATGTAAGCGGAACTATGAGTGCAAGCTTAAGTCAGTTGGACGCACCTATGTAACAGTCGAAGATGAGTGGTATGAGTGCCCAGACGCCTCCCATGAACAGCCTGATGGCGTCCGCAGCAATCTGCATATAGGGTCCGGATTAGGGTGAGGGTCAGATCTAGGGTTTGTATCAGGTCAGGTCAGCAATTGGACATCGAACACCAGCGGGCACGGGGATTGAGGACAATTTATGCATGCCGCAACAAGCGGAAGCAAAGAAAAGCAATACAACCAATGCTCGCGCACCAATGCAAGCGGCAACGGCAGAGAAAGTCATATCTGTACGCCTACACAAGCGGAGAAAGTCGTGTCTGTACTTCATGACAAGCGGAAAGGAGGCGTAAAAGTGCTGTCTGCAATCGAAGACAAGCTGAAATCAGCAAGTAGCAGAGGCAGTGAAAGCAACATCACCACCACAGTACCTCGTTACTCATTTGCTTAGGTACAATTGGAACGGTAGACTAACGGCCAGGGGAAGACTTGACGCAACTTGACGCCACAGCAGCACAGACGGCCGATTATTATGCTGCGCGATGCAGCACTCTGTGTATCCAACGACTGTACTGTCAGGACTGACTTGCTTACTCGCACTCGTTGACTCACCTTGAACAGGTAGTAGACAAAATATGCCCGTGCAGCGGGAAGTGAATATCTGTGCCCACTCCAGCAACCAGCAATGGGCCCCCAGCAGAAGAGGCCAAAAACCCTGTATGTATGCAAAGCACGACGTATGTGAGCATGTAGTTTGAAGTCAAGTTCCTGATGGGGGGCAGTTCTCAACGTGTACAGTACAGTGTAATGGATGCGCGCCTCTGCGTATCACCAGGCAAGCCTAACCGATTTCATTAAACCAAATTGCACACCAACTGCACATGAACCTCAGGGTGAGGGTAAGGTTAGGGCTGGCTTGCACGCAGAAGCCAGCCAGCAACAGGTGACACAGCTGTACCCAGCGCTGACTTTGGCAACAGCGCTGACTTTGGCAACATGGGAGCTATTAGCTGCCCTGCCCCTGCCTTAAATCTGCATAAACATGGAGCACCCGCACACTCGCAGCTTATGTGGGCATGCAGGCCATAGGGGTAGAGTTAGGCCCGACTCGAACCCTAGGCCAATCCGAACCCTAGCCGTAAGCCTGAGCCCTAACCTTGCATGCACACCGCAGCGCCACACCACATGGTCATGAGTCGTTGCAATGAGTCACACTGAGCCTCACATGGGGAAGGCCGGCCACCAGAACCAGCAGCGTGGCATTGACCAACAGTCCTAGCCCTAACCCTCATTGTTGACCCTAACCCTTACCCTAATCATAATCCTGACCCTACGTGTGCCCCCAACATTTTGCATACTCGTGGAGCTGACATGGGGAGCGATGGCGCTGCTGTTTCTGTTGATGAAGAGCACTCCTTTCCCTAACCCTTGTTGTCAACCCTAGCCCTTGTTATTGACCGTAGCCCTAACGACATGTGCACACGCGAGGAGCTCACATTGGGAGCAGCGGCGCCCTAAACAGCGGCGTGGTGTTAACCATCAGCAGCCTTGATCCTAATCCTTGTCACCAACCCTATGCAACTCTAATAACGTGTGCACACAAGAAGAGAGCTCACATGGGGAACCAGGGCCCCCAGAACAGCAGCACGGCGCTGGCCAGCAGCACGCAGCCGTCCACCACCGCCAGCGCGCGTATGCTCCTGCCCAGACCGCACACATCGGACACCCACTGCGCGTGTGCCGCGCCGCCGCCGCCGCTGCGCAGCCGGCTGTTGGCGCCAAAGACGTCGCAGCACGGCGTCTGGTGGCTGGCCTGGGCGTGAACCGCGTGCAGCGGCGGGAACTCCGCGCCTGCAGTGCGGATTCAATGGCGCAGCACCTGTCAGTTTCGCGCAGTACCTATGTATGGGCGCTGTGGGAACGCACGGTATGTATGCGTGCAGCGGCGCGAACTCCGCGCCTGCGGTGCGGTCACAACGGCGCAGCGCCTGTCGGTTACTGCACCCTAACGCTAACCCTAACCCTAACCCTAAGAACGCACACTATGTACGTATGGGTGCAGCGGTTACGCACGGTATGTATGCGTGCAGCGGCGGGAACTCCGCGCCTGCGGTGCGGTTCGAATAGCGCAGCAGCTGTCGGTTACGCGCAGTATATGTATGTACATAGCGCAGCAGTTGTTGGTTACACGCAGTATGTATGTGCATATGGGTGCTGCGGTTACGCGCAGCATGTATGCATGCAGCGGCGCGAACTCCGCGCCTGCAGTGCGATCAGAACGACGGCGCAGCGCCTGTCCGTTATGCGCAGTTATATGGGTGGTTACTTGAGCAAGTAACAGCCAGTGACCACTAGTAATGGCTGGTTTATGGGGCGCCGCTCCTGCAGTCCCAGCGGCGCGGCGCATGTCAATTTCACAAAACATACATACCCCAGGTGAGCTTCAGAAACGTAACTGCCAGAAACTGCCAGTGCGTCACGCGACGCAGCTGCTGTTAGCAGTGCAGGGAGTGCGGCACCGAGGTTTGGGCGGCCTCTGTGGGCTAACCTCGTGCCTTACCCTAATGGCCTTTGTGGGCTAAGCTTAAGCTCAAACCTAACCCTCACTGTGGGCGCAGCGCAGCGCTCAGCACTGAATCGGCTGACCGCCGACACAGACAACCCATACTTCAACTTCAGCGCTGAAAGCAACATCAGGGACACTGCATAGCGACAGGAAATGCAGAATGGGTAGGCGCGTGGCGCAGGCTTGCTTGTACGCATGTGTATATCACGATTTAGGGGTATGATTGAGATTTGATGGGGTTAGGGCGCGCATTGCAGCCAGGCCTGGAGTTAGGGTTAGGGTTAGCTCGCGTGTGACAGGTGGATAGGCAGCAGCGGGTATGGAGTGCGCGTGTGCAGGGAGGGTTAGGTTAGGGGAAGGGTTAGCGGAACCCTGACCCAAAAAGAGATTTGTCAGCCAAGATGAGGCAGACACACACAGCGTTCCTAAGCTCATTGCAGACGATGTGCTCATGCATGCACTTGTTGCATGTCACTGTGCGGCTACTTTCCTTGCTTAGAATGTATGTTTTGATCCCGCACTGTCGTGTCCATTGCATAGGGTTAAGGTCAGGGTTCCAGCACATGCGCGTGCAAAGCTAGCAACAATGCACAGTGGATGAATGAGTTCATGGATAGACCAATGCCCGATGGCATTGGCAAGGCATGTCGCCGCGCTTAGCAATGACCCAAATGCGTGAATTGCATCTGCATTCGCTGCAGATTGCATTAGCCGCACTTGCACGCTCTGTTTGCGAACATTATCACCCCCAGCAACTTGAACCTGAAAAGAATTGCCTGCATTGAGGCAGGCTAGATGTGTCTGCTGACAGATTGTCCACCACCAGCTCTGCACCCGATATCGTGCTGCACTGTCAATACAAACTGGCGCTTCTGAGCTGCACCTTACCGCTGCAGCATGTCCTGTTTGTTATTCAAAGCTTATCGGCAGAACCCGCTGTAGGGCGACGTTGTTTAGCGAGGTGAGAATTGTGTGAGTTTGCAACCAAACATGCACACACACCTTGCAGTGAGCATTCCAATGATTATTTGCACTGATTCACGCCCCATGTCATCAATGTGAACTGGCGTTTCTGGGCTGCTCCTTACCTCAGCAGCATGTGCTGCAAATCGAAGCGTACCGACAGAACACACTGTGGGGTGAGTTTTTTCAGCGAGGTGAGCATTGTGTGAATTTGCGACAACATGCACACACCCCACAGTGAGCATTTCAATTACCAATCGGGCTGGTTCGTGCCCTACGCAAGCACCATTACAAACATGCTCACCTGCGGGCATGTAGTCCTCAAAGTACAGAGCTTCCTCCTCACAGGTCTCCCCATGCTGATAAGAGCCTGTCAGATACCGCGGGCTTCCGTCTGATGACTCGCCATCCTCTAGATCCTGCTCGTCGGAGGCGGTCTCGTGCTCGGTGGCAGGGTAATCGCCAAACTTCAATGGGGCGTTCAGTTCCTTCAAGCTCTGGTAAGAAAGGGTTTTAGCAGCCTGCGGCTCCACCGGATCTTCGCCATCGGGCTGCCTAGAGTCAATTTTGTGGAAAGCATCCGTTGCAGCCTCCAGGTCATCGATGCTCTCATAAGCCACCTCCTCTGGCATGGCCGTATATTGGCCGCCTTGCTCAAATCAACAAGCCTTCGCTTTGTGCTGCAGCAGGCCTGGCAGCAGCAGGGCTGGCAGCAGACCCGCGTCAGCGGTCAAGCAGGTGCAACGAACCCTGGCCCTCCGCCTCCACTACCGCTGGGTACTGCGGAGCTCGCAACGAGAAAGGGAACCAGAGGGGGGCCCTTTCGCCGAATTGCAGCAGCAGCGCACCCTGCTGGCTGCAAGGCGCCGACTGCTGCGGTCTCTGGTTTATATATGCAGCTTCGGCGCCTCGTGAGGCTCGGAAGGTGACGCAGCAGCTGCGATTTGGCACTCCTCGCTGCAATGTAGGCCAGGACTAGACTTCAACTCACTATTTCAACTGTGACTTGTTCACCCCTGAACAACCTGACCAGCATGGTGCGCCGATGCAGCAATGGAAGCCTGCTTGTTCTGTTGATGGCATCAGCAGCAGCTTTCATGCCCTCGCAAACCGGTTTGCGCATGACAGCACAGCAACCTGCTGGGATCCTCGGCAGACGTCAGCTTGTCACTACTCTGGCGGGAGGAGCATTGCTGCCGGTTCTGGGAACGCCATACAAGGCGCAGGCGCAGGAGCTTGCAACGGCTGTCTTCGCCGGCGGTTGCTTCTGGTGAGAGTTCTTTTTTCCAGTGTGACTTGTGTACCCTCACCAGCGTGACAGGCCACGCGAATCCTTTTGTAAGCTTGTATAGCGAAGTCCTATATGTTTCCACAGGCTATTTGCAAGCATCACTTTGCAAGCATCAACTCTTTGTAATCATAGCACACACAACGAGGAACACAGAGTGCCAGCGTCACGGAACTTCGCACCGTCATTCAACCAGGCGTCCTGGGCCAGCGTATGTAGAAGATGCACACGGATGCATACAGGACAGCAATCCGAACTGAACAGCTAAATCAGCCAAAATCAGTGGAAATAACTGTTCATGCCAGATGGTATCCAGAAACACAATGAACTGATCCTATTAGATGTTGCTTAGATGTTGCTGCCGCCGGCATCAGCAACTTCAACAAGTTTGCTTCAGCAATGCTGTCCACATTGCATCAATGCTTTAGCATGGCTATTCAAGTAGAATCAGCAGGCTGATGGTTTTGATTGCGCTGTGTATGGGTCTCAATGCAACAGCTTGTCTTTAGTAAATCACAAAAAAATCAGCTGTCCAGGAAGTCGTGCGGCATGGGGGCGACATGCGGTACATTTCGACCGCAAAAATAATCTGAACTTTTGGTCCCCACTGCTTTATGGTGTTTAATTGTCCATGTGAGCTGGGCAGAGTAGTCTCATGTAATAGCTGCTGATGGTCACTATCTGCTGTACCTTGCTGCCCCGGCATGAGACTGACGGGCACCCGAGATGCTGCCTCTTCAACCTTGAAATTTACATACTTGCATCGCGTAGTGGCCCATGCTGTGAGCAGGAACATACATCGCATACGTCATGCTGGCTGTCATTGTGTTCATGTGGTTGTGTAGGGTGTGTGGGGGGGTGAATTGGGTGCACCTCAAGTAACTAACCCTAACCCCAGCGCATATATGCATGGCCCACAAACTCAGTCAGCTTTTGAGCCCCATGCAATTCATTGGAAACCACTGGCGTTTAAATAACTATGCATTGCAGCAGTTGCTGTTCCTTGACACGGTACTGCAGTGGTTGTCGTTTTTGTCGCCCACTGTGCCCATGTTGTTGCGTTCAGCACCCCCCCTGTGCCCATGATGTTGTTTTCTGCAAGACTTGGACACCCTGCCAATCAATGCGAGCCTCTGATTAAGCTGGAAGTTGCACACCCTGCAACTGCTGTGCTGGTTGGTGACATGCATGCTGCGGTAGGCAAGTGCATGCTCCTGCCGCACTGATTACTGAAGTTGTTGCGAGTTCTCACAGTTGAAGTTGTCGATGTTGCAATATCTACTGCTGTTGCCAATGCTACAACTAGTCAGCGTCCGCACGTGATGGTGTTGTTGCTTTTGCTTTCTGCTTTGCAGGAGCATGTGTGACGGTTAAAGTTCCCTAACCTTAACACCCATTCGACCACCTGGGGGGATGCTGTAGTTGCTAATCCTAAGAACCTGACCAGTACCCCACAAACCATGTTTGGATGCTGCTTCACTCAGGTGCATGGAGCCCCATTCGACAAGCTAGGGGATGGAGTGGTGGCTAACCCTAACCCTAACCCTAGAACCTAACCCTTACCCTACAACCCCATGTTTGGAACATCACTTAGGTGCATGGAGCCCCCATTTGACAAGCTCGGGGATGGAGTGGTGGCCACCACCAGTGGCTACTGCGGCGGCAATGAGAAAAACCCCACATATAAGCAGGTGTCGGCGGGAAAGACGGGGCACGCAGAATCGCTACAGGTATGTTTGCTTGTGCACAGGGTTCCCACCCTGTCTGTGCTCTGCTTGCTTGGATGATGGGATGTGATGTCGTCAGTGTTGTGAACAGAAGGTCGTGATGAGATGTGCTATTTCGAAACGTTACAGGTATGCATGTATGTATGTATGTGCACATGGTACCCACCTGTGCTCTGCATTCCTGAGATGATGTTGTGTGATATCGTCAAAGTTGTGAAGAGAAGGTCGTGATGGGAGGCGCTATTTGGAGGCGACCACACGGAAGTGCACAGAAGCGGACCGCAGGCATGTGCAGGTCTTGAAGTAGATGTTGAAGTAGAAGAGTAGTTGTCCTACAATCACACTTTGATGACATCTGGGGCGCTCGTACATGTCACGTCGGCCCCTGATGATTCAGTGTGCCATATAGCCGATGGTCTAGGATTAGGGTTAGGATGAGCATTAGAATTAGGGTTAACGCTCTCCCCCCCCCGCCCCCCCCCGTCGCTCTCGTTTTTGATGTATGTCCAGGTCACCTACGACCCCTCCAAGGTCTCATATGAGAAGCTACTGGATGTGTTCTGGCACCAGATCAACCCCACGCAGGTAGACCGCCAGTTCTGCGATGGCGGGCACCAGTACCGTTCTGCCATTTTCTACAAGAACGAGGAAGAGAAGAAGGTGCGTCATCCCTTGAAGTTGTTTATGTTTCCAGTTTGAAAGCGTTGTATACTTGGGGGTGAGCGCGCTGTCGTCACACATCGCCAGCACATAGTCAATCGTATGCTGCAGAGCTAAACTGCGTGTATCACTTTCAATGCAATGGGGAATGCAGGACTCTTGTTGGTTGTGTGAAGCCTTGTGGTTGACAAAACCTAATAATCGCTGAGCACTGCAGAGCAGGACACTGAAGTTGGCAATGCAGAGGTGCAGATGATGCACTAACATGAGTACCTTCACTGTTGTGAAAAGCACGTATGTAGATGCGGAGGTTTCATACTCCGTCAGTGGTGGTGAAGGATTAGGGTAAGGGTTAGGGTTAGGGTTAGGGTTAGGGTTAGGCTTAGGGGTCAGTAACCCGGTTAGGGTTAGCTGTGCGATTGTAGTCCATGTTATGTTTCTGTTCTTGCAAGACCGAGCCGCAACAGGACGCTGAACAGTACTTGAAGATAGTGGTAGTTCAACAAGTAAGACAGGGACAGGTTTGAGAGAGAGGCAGGTGCAAATGTAGGGTTACGATTGGGGTGAGTTTAAGCGACTGAGGGCAGGTGACTATGCGTAGGACTGGGAACATGCATCACCTGTACTTCATTTGGTATAGGGTTGGGCTAGGGCTAAGGATCCGACACATGCATGACATGTTGGGCTAGAGTTAGGATCGAAGGAATGCATGACGTGCTGAGGCTTGGGCCAGGGCTTGATGTAAGCATTGCAGATGTTGTGAGTCACTGAGTGCACCTGCTGGTACAGTGTGAGCGCGCAGTTTGGCGCAAGGCTCTCACTGGTCACAGACAACTTTCCCTGAAACCCCCTTCAAGCCCAATCCTAATCCTTAACTTCGACCCGAAGTGTGTTGCAAGCTCATGTGTGTTTTGGGGCCACCATCGTGTTGCCTTAGGCACTGCGCAAGCATCCCAGTGTGTGCTTCCACTGCCTGCACCTCACCTTCATTGTATCTGAAGCATTTCTGCAATCGTGGCACGCTGGCTCCGCGCATGCAACGGCCAGAGTACCGAAATCGAATACCTCACTTGAAACAGTTCCATAGAACACGACGGACTTGGTGGCCTGAGTGGCCGGCTTCTCCGGCTTAAACTACTGGCACAGACCAACGGTTGGCTGAGCCACAAAGGGGTCAAGGCTCTGAGCCGTTAAAGTCTCCTGTCCTTGCTGCATTACACAATGAATTTATTGATGAATAGCTGGCGGGGGAGACCAAGGCCTACTGGCAGGCCAGCGGCAAGTTTGTCTTAGACAACACTGTTGGCTGAGCTACAAGGGTCAACACACAAAACGCCTGGCTGAGCATCAATGAGGTCAAAACACTCAGCCTTTCATGTCTCCCGTCTGTGCTGATTACAGATTCTGTGCTGCCTTACACAATGAATTCATTCATGAATAACTGGTGGAGGAGACCAAGGCCTACTGGCAGGCCAGCGGCAAGTTTGTCTTACACAACACGGTTGGCTGAGCTACAAGGGTCAACACACGAATCGCCTGGCTGAGCCACAAGGGGTCGAAACACTGAGCCTTTGATGTCTCCCGTCTTTGCTGCATTGCAAAATGAGTAGCTGACCGGCTCCACCGGCTTGGACTAGTGGCTTGGACAAAACTATTAGCTGAGCCACATTGGTCAAAACACTGAGCCTTTAATGTCTCCCTTCTGTGCTGCATTACGAAATGAATTCATTCATGAATAGCTGGCGGAGGAGACCAAGGCCTACTGGCAGGCCAGCGGCAAGTTTGGCAGTAGGCCGCTGGCCACCGAGATCTCCCCGTACAAGCAGTTCTGGCCCGCAGAGGACTACCACCAGGTATGTATGTATGTGCGTTGCTTCAGTCTCGCGTGCTCCAGCCAAGCAATTTGGAAATGATCAGCAACAAGACTTTTGTCACAATCAGCTGGAGCATTATGATGGTGTGATGGGTGCTTGCGTGGCATCAATTTATGACAGGAAGGGGCGGTTTCAAGTACAGAGCGAATCACCATGTTGTGGCTTGTTTCTGTACGTACGTTGCTTCCAGTTGCGCATGCCTCGGCTTTACTCGAGGTCAACAGCAATAATTTTTTCACACATTTGGCAAGAACATGTTGATTGTGCAATGCGTGATTGTGTCGAAGGGGTCCGGTGAAGCAAAACGTGAGTTAAACTACCATGCAAACCGCGACTTCGTGGCTTCTTGTACAGGGGGCGGGGGTTTCTTGCGCAAGCCCATTGTGTGGCCACTGGTATGTTTGGCATGTAGCGCTATGCTCCCATAATAGATTATTGGTTTGTTGTCTCCAAGTGCTGATAGACCTATGTTCGGGTTGGAAACAAGGGTTAGGGTTAGGGTTAGAGTTGGGGTCAGCAAATGAACCCTCATGACCGTCATGTGTGCGAAGCCATGTGGCCTCGAATAGGTAGCATCATGCCAATGTTGACAGGCTCGGCGTTTTGCCATTTAACTTTGAAACCGACACATTTGATCCTTAGAGTCCTTTGAAGAATCAGCTAGATGACGTGTATGTATGTATAGGCACTTGACAAGGCGAATGACAACTGCTGTTCTGAGACTGCCCCCCCGTTGCATGCATGTGCGTCGACAACAAAATTTGTGTGTAAATGGCCATGGTGTGCATGGTCTGCGATGCCTGTATAAAGAGGTCTGCAACGCTGCAGCCGATGCATCGATGCCGATTCCAGCACCTGGCCAAGTGGCCTTTGCAGCTTCACAGTTGACTGTACAGTTGTGGCAATTTAGCACCGCTCTTCTGGTGCTGACACTTCTGTGCCACTAGCAGAGCATCTAATTCACCACTTTGATAGCTTTCCAGCTTGGTTGAAGGACGATGTGGTCAGCAAGCCTTCGCCTCTACAAGACTGACAGTTTCATCTGGACAGTTGAAGATTGACACTTTCCAGCGTGTCTCCTCACCTCACGCAGGATTTCTACAAGACCAACCCCAGCACGTACTACTACTACAGGGGCTTATGTGGCCGCGACCAGTACCTAGACTCCATCTGGGGCGCTGACCGTGAGGGCAAGAGTGCAGCCAAGGCGCAGTAAGCCAAACTTCAACTTGAAGTTCAACAATCCCGCGCACAGTGGCACTTCTCACACAGGCCACGGCGGTGAAGGTCGCAAGCCTTTGAGTTGGGGCCGCTGCTGAAATGGTGCAGCTCTGAGCTCAACTTGAAGTTGTTGCGTGTGGCACAGTTGGGCTATGGTCGCCTGTCTTTGAGACGCAGCTGTGAGACATTGCTGTGGCCACCGTTGGTGTACTGTGCAGCAGCAGCTGCTGTCGCTGTTGCAGATGTAGAGCACAAGCTTGAGCAGCACACGGTAATCAACATGCGCTCTCAAGCAGGAAACAGAGGACCCATTTAATGAGAGGGGCGGCAGAAGACACAATGTCGTATCTTGCAACCACCTTCCAAGCCAGAAGTCACCGTACATCAGCACATAGATGCTTCTGTTTGGCAGTGACACCACATGTTGCTGTAGGCAGAAGCGATTGGGCATCACAATACCAGTTAGTTCAATAGACGTCAACACATGTTTCTTGCGCAGCGCACTGGCATCCTGCGCACTCTTGTGTGCGGGCGGTACAGATCCCCCGTTTGTTTTGCTTCGCTGCACCACGATACCATCATCATGTATTGATGTTACGATGCATCTCGAAGTATTGCAGTGTACATGTGCACATTTCTGTGTTCTATCATCCAGCGGAATGAAAATGCTGATGCTGCGCTTGAGACCATCATGATCAGCATCAGCACAGCTTCAAATGCAAGTCACTGCCTCTGCTCTGCTGCAAACTACTGCATGCATACATACAAACCCTAACCCCCAACCCAAGATATCCGGGGGGGGGGGGGGGGGGTGATGCCCTGCCATAAACATATCGGAGAAAGTCCGTCAGGCTCAAACTAGTGCGCACTGATTGCGACACCTTCCATAGGCTCCAGGCTGACTGCGTCGCATTCATGGATCAGCTTTTTGCCTCAGAGCGCAATGCACAGCCCGTAGGGGCACACTGCTCCAAATGCACAAGGATGTGACCGTGGTCACGTTTTTATGAATGTGTCATGACTGCACTGCCCCCCCTCTTCAAGTGCTGCTGCTTTTTCCAGCTTCGAGTGCAACCTGCTTGAGAGAGGGTCACTGTTGGAATAGAGCGTGTAGTCATGATCAGCCGCGGTGTGTGAACTTCTGTTCTCTGCCTTGCCCCTGGTTGACTACTATATTCACCCTTGGATAGCCCCCCCCCCCCCCATAATGATCGCAGTGGCTTGCATGCAATAGCCCGGGGGGGGCATACGTGGCTCCCTAGGGAAGCTTCTGCAATGTCACCAACGTCAAACTAGTACAGTCGCTGTGGACCTTGTTGGCATCCTCGGCGATCATCGCGATCAATTCCCTCAAAAGTGTAGCGGCTATTGTCACAGTCACTGTGCCGCCACCACCTATATATACATCTTTGACAGCTTCAGCTTACACGCAGGCGGCTAGCTTGAGTGTGGACTCCAGCTTGAGTTGAGTGTGTGTGTCACAGTGCCCTTTGCAGGTGTTCAGTTGTCATTGTGGTGTGGTCTCAGGAGATGCACTACTAGTAGTACTTGGTCAAGTGCAGCGGTGCTTGCGCTTGCTGCCTGCTGCAGATGTTGCGTGCTTGCCATGCTGCTGCACTCCACGAATGAAGTTTAGCTTAGCTGTCATTCACATTGCCTCAAAGAATCATTCATGCATTGTGCGCCACACATGCCACAAAGTGTGGCAGCGCACGTGCTATAAAGTATTCAAAACCCGTCATCACCTTCTGCACTACGCGCATTCAAGAGCGCTGTCACTAGCTGCTGAACCTCTGTGTTGGGCTGCCGGCTGGAGCTGGCCTACCAAACACGTGAGACCTTTCCAATTACTGAACACCCATGCCTCGAACACTAAAAGCTTGCACAAAAAGTCTTTTTGACTAGTGGATACGGTGATACTGTTTGACTCGTGGCCAATTGCTGCAGCAGCGGCGACCACGGTTATTGGTGGAAGGCACTTGCGGCTAACCATCCCTTGTCACCTAGAGCTCTACGATCTTTTGATTCGTTATCATATCAACAACGCGGTCGTTCACGCGTGCATGCGTGCTTCGTGTTGCATGTTGCCGAGGCTCTCACAGTTGGGACCTTCACACATGCATCAATGTTTGACCTTTAAGTGACAATCACAGCAACTGTCTTCTGCATGCATGCGCTGCATGGCATATGTAATTGTTTGGGCAACCAAGCGTTCTGGTTGTGCATGAACAAATTCTGAGTCTCCTTGTGCGGCGCAGGGGTGGCAGTCACAAGGTCGATCTGCAGCGCGGCAGCAGGTCACTACAATGCGCGTTCATCTGCCGATGGCAGTGCTCTGCAGCAGTGCGCTGATAAACATGTGTAAGCACCAGCATGCATGATTGCAGATGTGAGCAGCGTGTGCAGGTTTCTGGCCACCCGGCGGCGTACTGCTCCGCTGCAAAGCTTCCGAGTCAGCCGTTGCGACACTCAGGTCATGCAGGGCGCTCATATTTTGCAAATGTGTCAGCTGATCAGCGTGCTGCTGCAGGCGACGCCGAGCGATGCCACTGCACTTGCGTACTTAAGCTTCACGAGAGCACAACATGGCGCACAGGAAAAGCATCTGAGGCTCTACCTGGGTACACGACTTACTGCCTCAACCAACGACGGCCTGAGCTATCCGGCTTCTCCTTCCGGCATTCAGTGCATCAGTTGAGGGATGTCTGCAGAGAGTTCTTTCCTACGTTTCGAGGGTTGGGTCCAACATGCCGGTGCATTGCGCCTAAGGTGCCAACAAATGCTGCATGCAGGGTCACCCTCTGCGCCCACAGCTTTACGCAGCAGGCAACACAACGCTGCAGAGTGAGAAAACACACCTTTTCTTTGAATGCCGCAGACCCCGCTCTTCGGCTGTTGCTGTTGCCCCAGGGCCACGGTAACCGCCTGTGGTCGGACATTGGGATGGGTCAAATGGGTCAATGAGGAGCTTGTCAGCTTCTAGGCGTTGGCGAGGTTGATGCTGCCCAGCAGGCCATGGCTCCTCACCAGGTGCGGTAACTGCAGGACCGACAGGCTAGGCAGCCATCATGCGAGTCTGCAAAGAGGTGGCGTTCTCACTGCTTTTCAACTGCTGCTCCGACATTGGTGTGTCGCAATAACATCGGTGGAGAGCTTCAACAGCGGTCGCAGATAAGCAAAGAAGCGCACAAACTGCCAGTTAGTGCGTGCATATATTGATATTCCGCGAGGGCACTGCACAGTTACAGCTGCAGAGGCGCAAGCAGAACGCATCATGGCATCGGCGGTGCCGACGGCGCAGAGGCGGCGACCGAAGCGGCGGCCAGGGCTGGCAGCGCTTACACTGCTATTGCTGGCTGGCTGCCAAGTGGCATCGACAGCTGCGACGGTGAGTGTGCCGGAGATGTTGCTGGTCCAGGAGATGTTTGCCAACGCCTAACTCAAGTGCGGCACCGCGAGTCATGTCGTGTCTGGACGCGCGCCGTGGTTGCACCAACATCGGCAGTGCAAGGAGGTCAAGACACGTTGCCGGGCTGTCAGATCATGATGTCAACGATCGTGAATGTATCGGAGGCGCCTGGTTGAATGTTGCACCTGCATCAAAGCCTACTGGTTGCATTCTGTACTGAGTTGCAGCATTGCAGGCAGAACCAGTGGGCTTGGTGGGCCTGAAGCTTGTCACCTGCACCAGTACCTCACTTTGCATATGATGATAGTCACTTGCAGATCAGGCGCCCGTCAAGGCTGTGTGAAAATTGTGCGCCCGCACTTCACTGAGCAAAATTGTTTCAAACATAGCAGACAGGTGCTCTGGCAGCTCTCATACTATTAGACTGAGTACCTCACAGCAGCAAGTTTGGTATTCTGGCACCCCGGTATGGGGAACGCTGCCCTGTCAAAAGTGTACGCAAGCGTTTGAGCTCAGCGGTCAAGCCAGAATCATTGATGATGCTCAGCGCAGCTGATGTCTTCTCTGCTTGCAAAGCCACGCATCTTGCCCTCCAACGGCTGCACGTAATCAGCTGCTGCTGCAGAAGCTAGTGCCAAAAAGAACATGCGCTGCATTTGCTAGTAGCAGTGCACCAATCCCATGAGCCAATACCATGAGATGCATCACCTTTCGAAGACGGTTTGCCATTCTCTGGGCCACACAATAGCCTGCTGCGTATGAATGGCCATACCTGCTCCTGCGAATGTACACAATGACTCACTGCAGACTATACGTAGTTGTCTGCATATTTGCAGATAAAATCCAATGCCCGCTCTTCATGATTCACAGTTTGATCGAAAGGTGCGCAAGGCAACACGAATTGACGCTTCTGACTTATGGTACTGCCCGTTGCGCCATTCCAGGCGTCCAATCTGGTCAGCAATGGCAGCTTCGAAGACAGCGACACCAGCAAATGGTCCTCGTCATGTACCAGCGACAGTGGCCGTGTTCAAGATGGGGGAAGAGGGGGACCCAAAGCTCCCAGAAGTGGCAACTGGATGTATCATGTGAATGTCAAGTCTGGCTGCTCAAGTGCGACTTTGTCGCAGAACGTCTATGGATTGGCGCCATGGGTACCGTACCACATTCAGGTGACCCCCAAACTGAGCAACACCGCATGGCATACTTCAAAGCACTATAGTGTGTTCACTGTGCATTGAACTGGTATTGTTTGCAGTGTTGCCATGAAGCAGCGGTGCGTCAGGGCATCACTGCTACAGTCACTTGCAGTATTACTTGAAGTGTCACAACCGCAAGTAGGTTCTAGTGTGTCTCTGCGGTGTGTTTAACATGAAGACATAATCGTGGAGGCTTCTATGCACGGCAGATGCGCGAGTCATCTCTGTTTCTCCAACATGTGACTTGTGAGAAACCGCAAGTCAATCACCATCGTCATGACTTACGCGCATGACAAGCGACTCATGAGAGACAATGAATGACTCACATCTGCGACTCTGTATCCCCGAGAGGTGTGTGTCCGGCTCTTGAAGGGCAATGAGCATTATTGTCAACTTGACTTGCTCACATGACAATAGACTCCGACTCATCTCAGCGACTCTCTCCTCGCAACAGGTCTACGTGTGGCTTCCCAAGTGCGCATGTACAAGGCTGCCAAACTCGCTGAGGTGCCCTGTGCTCATGTACGAGAGAGGCGACAGCAACGAGAGCACAGGGGTGAGCATTAAAGTTGAAGTTTGATCTAGGGTTGAGGTTAATGCGGGTTAGGTTAGGGTTAGGGGCTGTGAGTACTGCAAGTAGGAGGTAGGGTGCCCGGTGCTCACGGAAACATGATGGAGGCAGCGTCAATGACAGCACAGGGTGAGCGCCAAGCGTCACAGTTGAACATAGATTTGAGGGTAAAGTAGGATGAGCATGCATAAGAAACAAGGGGGTTGGAATAGGGGATAGGGGTTAGACCAAGGGTTGAGCACAGGATAAGGGGCATGTACAAGTGAGGCGACAGCAATGACAATGATATCACAGAGATGAGCACCGAGCGTTACAGTGATGATGCAATGACACCACAGGAGCGAGCAGCAGGCGCATGGGTAACCCCAACCCGAACCCTACCCGCAAGACGCGTTTACAAGCGTTCGATGACGCGAGGTGCTCATGACTCAAGCACAAACGTGTTAATGAAAGACCGTGGCCACTAGAAGTGACGTGTCTTGCAGTGATGCTCAGAGCAAAGGCACCAGGGTATGTGCATACATGAGCACTGAGGGCTCTGATGGAGTGGGCTGATTCAGGCATAAATCCCAATGTTGCAGCCATGATTTCATTTTTGAAGCTCATGTTGGCATCGTAACAATATACATGCTTGGCAATGGAGTGCGGAATAGGGTAGGTACACATGCATTTGCCCCCCCCACCCCCCCCCCCCCCCCCCCTCCTGAGTCTAACCCTAAGCCTACTTCTATACGCAGCAAGCAGGGCACTGTCATGCATGTCTATGCTTGAGCAACAAGGTCATATGACTGTGAGCATGAAGGCGGCAGTTCAAGTGCTGAATTGGATCACAACAAGCGAGCCATCAAGCGGTTTCATTGCAATACACCACTGATCAATACGCAGCACCGGTGTGCACACCGTCAATTCACTTCACACAGTGCCGCTGCTGCCAGCGGGCGCACATATGTACACTTTGGTGGAGAAATCAGCACTGGTATGTAGGTACATTGGATCAGGGTTGGCTTACCCTAACCCTAAGACCAGGCCAGTGGAAGTTCTTCAGTCCACTTCTAACCCTGCTACAGCAACTAGCAGCCAGAAACTGCCATCACTGGATTGGGGTCATAGGTAGGGGGTTAGGTTTGGGGTTAAGATAAGGGTTAAAGTGAAAGGTAGAGTCATCGCTGTACATACAGCAGAACCACCAGGGCCTGAAAAGGTGAAACTGTCTCAACCTACTGGTGTCTCCAAGTCCATGAACCACTGACATGACCACTGCCCTGCTGATGCTGCTTGCACAGGCGGGTACAACCGTCACCGCGGTGGCAAACCAGTGGAACCTAATTTCCGGCGCCGTGTATGCAGACAGTACCGGCAAGATCACGCTGCAGCTTGTCAACCTGCCGAGCGATGCTGACGTGTGGCTAGACGACTTTATGATTCAGGACTGCAGCATGGATCGGTTCAGGTGAGGGTTGATTGTGTGTGAGGGCTATATAGGACCAGGCCTAGCCGTACCACATCATGATGGGAATAGGGTTACAAATGGGCCTAACCCTGAAGAACGCTGATGCGTGGCTAGACGATTTCATGATACAAGGCTGCAGCATGGACCGATTCAGGTGCGGATGGGGATAGATAAGAGTGGTATTAGGGCTCAGGGTTAGGTCTAGCCATACACATTATGATCACAAGTAGGGTTACAGTTGAGGCCTGGTCCTAAATGATGCTGATGTGTGGCTAGATAAGTTTCTAATAATAATATAATTACAGCATGAACGGATTCACGCGAGGGTGAGGGTTAGGTTATACTATACATCTGCACCTATAAGTAGGATTAGGGTTAGAGATAGGAGATAAACGAGGGCTTGGGTGCTCTGTGAGTGAGCTGGTATGTACGGTTGTACCATTACCTCTGGAGATAAAGCCTCTTCTGAAACCGCAACCACGCACAGATATGAACGCCAATCTTCTAGCCCTAACCCTAACGCAACAGTCACTCAACGTTGCAGCGTGACCTCCCCCTTCCACTGACCCCCATGGCTGCAGTTACATGGCAACGATCGATGATCTACGTACGCTTGATGCAGGTTACCGCAAAACAGCTTGCACGACTGCGCCCCATACGTACGTATGGACTTGTATTTATAAAGGCCCAAGGGAGGCCGGGTTGCCTATGCAATCGAAAAGCTTGCGTCAACGCAGCAGCCTAGTCTGCGCTGTGCCCTAGGAGTTTGGATACCGGCGCCGCAACACAGCCCAGCATTCGCGCTCCACGTGTGTATGCCATGACGCGCTCCGCCAACTCCCGCGCCAGCGATATGCTCAGCTCAATGTGGATCTGACGCTTAGCTAACCCGGCCTTGCGTAACACATCTGCCTTCCCCCCCCCTGAGCACAGTGCTGAGTGCATTGCCAACTCCTTAACAAAAAGGCTTGTCTGCTTGCCCAGCCGTCCGTACGACTCCTGCACGAATGGCACAAAAGCCCAAGATGACGTCAAGGTGCCGGTGTGGTGCTTGACCTTCGCGTCCTCCCCCACCCCAGCAGCATAGCCGTCCGTGTTCGAGGCATTTGTTTTGCCTGTCAGGTACGAGCTCGCTGTGGGTGCGCGCACACTTGTGTCTAGCACTATTCCCTTGTTACGGTATGCACTGCTAAAGTGCAGACACCCTGGGTCAATGACTGTGTCCGCCCGATACCCCGGTACCTTGAAGACGCTAGCGTCCTCATTGCGGACAATAGAGACATGGTGCTGTCTCAAGATGCGCTGTAGGCACCGCTTTTGGGCAGTGTGTGTCGCGTTGTGCCCCCGTATGTGCTGGCTGGGGCAGCTGATCGCATGCGTGGAGGTGGGGCTCACGTCACTGCACCGCCATGGGCACACCTCGCCCTGTATGCCCCACCCGTCTATAAAGATCGCAACCATAATCATCGTGGCTGCTGCCATACTGGACATGGGCGCCGCACCCGGGCGGTCATTGGCAGCGGGCGCCCCATACGTACATGCCTCAAATGACACGCTCAAGCGCAAGTATAACAGCGCCCCATACGTACATGCATACATGCCTTAAGCTTCACCCGCACACAAATTTCAACAACACCAACACTCGAGCGCTTGCGCAACCTTGCCCTTATCCTAGCCTCCCTTGACCCTCGCCTGAACATATCATTCTGAGTGAATTATCGTGGTGAAGGACGTACCACTGCCCCTATACATAGACATATGCCTCACACGCATGCGCGAGCAAGACTTGTGCAACCTTGCCCTTATCCTAGCCCTTCTTGGCCTGACCTGCACATATCACTCTGAATGAACTCTCATGGTGCAGGAACTTACCCGCCCCCATAAACTACTGAAGTATATATATTGAAGTATGCCGCCTCACACGCACGCGCGAGCAATACTTGCTTGACCTTGCCGTATTCCTAGCCCGACTTGCACTGACCTGAACATATCACTCTGAATGAACTCTTGTGGTGCAGGAAGTATGCCCAGGATCGCACAGACGAAGTGCGCAAGCGCAGTGTGACCGTTAACCTGGGAGCGCCTGCGAAGCGCAACTCATCTGTCAAGGAGACCGCCACACTGAAGGCAAACATCATCATGCAGAAGCACGCGTTTCCCCTGGGGGCTGCCATGTACTACGACTGCATGAACAACCCCAAGTGCACCAGCTTCTTCAAGAAGCACTTCAACTGGGGAGGTGAGCAAGCTCCAGCTGTCGCACATACATGGCCGCCATACTGAGAGTTCAGGTTAAGAATAGGGCTAGGTCACTGTGGCCATATCATGACCTAGTGGAGCGGCACACCAGGTTGAGCATCACCGCCTCTCAAGAACAAGCAGTGCATTGTTCTATTTAACAGTTGAGCGCTGCAGACAAGGCTAGTGAGGGCCCAACAGTTACAATGGTATGCTTCTAAACTGAGGAGTTATAATGGTACGCATCTGACGTGAGGAGGCACATGCATCACAGACAACCCAGAGTGCACATCACACGCTGCTGTGTTAGGGGACTACATCTGCACCGTTGCAGCAACACGCGAAGGCTCCATGAGGTTTACAGTGAGGCCTCGATTACACACGATGGACCAGGGGCAAGGGATTAGGTAACCTCGTTGGTGCTGTACCAGCCTCTTACCCTAACCCTAACCCTACACAGACTCTGCAGCACACATGCGGACTTCGTGCACCTGCACAAGACGTCAATGTCGGCTGCTGCCCACTGCGGAGGCCGCTGAGCCGCGCCCCCCCCCCTCCTCAAACAGTATCTGACCACCCCCCCCCTTCCCCGTTTCTCTCCTCGAACAGCACCTGACCCCCCCTCTTCTCTCTTTGAAGCGACATCTGACCCCCGCCTCTCTCCTCCAACGGCACTCCCCCCCCCCCCCCCTTTTATGCAGTGACGGAGGTGGGCTCCAAGTGGGGCGACGAGTACCCCGAGCGCAACAGGTTCAAGGACTGGGGGATGGAGATCAGCGCCGCCATCACCGGTACAGGCGCAAAATACAGAGCGCACTCCACCTACTGGGAGGTGAACAAGCGCGTGCAGCAGTGGGTGAAGGACGCCCCCCTCGATGGCAGCTCCGAGTCGCTGCAAGCGGCGCTGTGGTGGCGCGTGAACGACTACGTCTCGCGCTACAAGGGCAAGGCGCAGAACTGGGACGTCAACAACGAGATGCTGCACGGGCAGTTCTTCGCCAACAAGCTGCCGTGCAAGGGCGGCGCCAAGCCGTGCATCTGCGACTACGCCGCCGCGTGCCCGCCGGGCATGGGCGCCGATCGCTACATCGACGTGCGCTCCTGGATGTTCAAAGCGGTGAGTGAGCACTGACACTAGAACTACTTAAACTCTACAGATTAGGGCTAGGGCTGGAGTACGGGGTGGGTGTTAGGGTTAGCGATAAGTTGTCAAGAGTATGCGGCTGCGCCCCTAGGCATGGGCGCGGATCGCTACATTGACTTGCGCTCCAGGATGTTCAAAGCGTTGAGCACTGACGCTTAAAGTCGAGTTATGATTAGCCATAGGGTTACAGTTGATATTAGGGATAAAGCACTGGGGCGGATCACAACTGCCCCTGCCCCCACTACATGGACGTACGCTCCTGATGGATGTTCAGAAAAAAAGCAGTGACTACTGTGGCTTAGGGCTAGGTTGAAGACTTGAGTCAAAATTGGGTCAAGAGTCAAGGTCAGGGTGTGGATGAGGGCTTGGGTCAGGGTCAGGCTTCGTGTTCAGGCGACTATGCCAACCAGGTGCATGATGTACTCACACCGAACTCACTTGTGACAGAACTTGCACGTGACAGTGCACAGCTCAGTTCATGTTCAGGTTGGGTCCCGCTGGGCACTTCGTGTTTGCCTCCTGGTTCTCAATGATTGTGTCTTCCAGTAAGTAGCACATGCACTGGCCGCGAGTCTTGTGTCTGCTTGGGTCCCCTGGCTGTCTATCTCTGGCATGGTGGCGAGCTATACGCTCTTACACGGCAACCTTTACCCCTAACCCTGACCCACACCCTAACCCTTGCTGCGGTACCTGCTAGGCCCACCGCCTCAAGAGCATACATACTTACCTAACCCTAACCCTAACCCTTGCTGCCGCACATGCACGTGCAGATGCGTTATCTGCTGGGCCCCCACCGCCAAGCTCTTAGGTTTAGGTCAGCTGACCCTAAATCTATCCAAACCCTGACCTTTGTGACCGCACTTGCGCAGCAATCCCTAATCCTTACCGTAACCCTAACACTAACCCTTGCTGCCATGCGCGCGCAGATGCGGTACCTGCTAGGCCCCACCGCCAAGCTCCACACGAACGACTACTGCAACATGAACTACTGCACCAGCAGCAGCGCCCTCAGCAACCTGGTCAAGCAGTCGCTGCTGTACCCTGAGCTCACCGGCATGGGCGTGCAGTCGCACCTGAGTAATGCCAAGTCGGTGTGCGGCTTCAACCTGATGGCGCGCTTCGATCACGCTACGGCAGCGCTCAACGGCAGGCCCGCAGATGGGTCGCTGTCGCCGCATGACATCTTCAAGTTGAAGAAGAAGATGTGGGTCACCGAGTTTGACGTTCAGGTCAGCTAACCTACATACCTAGTCGCTGTCGCCGCAGGAAATTGTCAACTTGAAGAAGCAGATGTGGGTCACCGAGTTCGACGTTCAGGTCCGTTAACCTACATGCCTGGTGTTCCCACACATGTACTCTTCAGTAGGTACAGGCACAGTAGCAACAACCAGCAGGTATGCTTATTCTTAGGGTTAGGGTTAGGGTTAGGGTAGAGTGCTCTCACAAGCAGTGTTCTGAGAGCGCATTGTGGGTTAGGGTAAAAATCAGTGTATCGTACATGCTTGTTACCTACCTGAAAGTTAGGGTTGGGGTTAGGGTAAGGTTTAGGTCAAGGCTAGGGTTGTGCCATTATGGTCAGGGGGGTGAGCTGAAATGCGTTTCTTCATGTCTGCAACACCATGGCCCATATGATCCAGCGCGCAGCCGATGCATGTCTACATATCTGATTGATGCTAACCCCAAGCCTAGCCCTAACCGATACATACTTGGTTATTAATCACATACCTAGTGGCTGCGTGTGTGTGTGCCTATCGCCATGAACCGCTGACAGCGCTCTGTACCAGATGAATACAAATCCTGTCATGCATTTGCTATGGTAGCGCATATCTCCTGATCTTCCTTTATCGACGTGTGCTTCATGTCCGAAACAGTGCAGATGTAGACATAGTTGCAGCCCTGCAATTGTTGCTTGCATTCACTTGAATGATTCAACTTCAATAAGAATGCGTCAGAAGGCCTCCACAGCTCACGCACTCAGGGTGAGGGCGAGGGCTAGAGTCAAAGTTAGCGTACGCTGCCTACTTCAAGGAGCAGTTTCGGCCTCAGAAAAGCTCTCAGACAGCACTGCAATTCTAACCTTTGGTCTGTTTTCCTGTACGGAAACATACCTACCCCCTTGTGCAGGAGTCAGACCACAACCTGCGCGGGCAGGGGTATGAGATGATGTACAGAGCGGCATATGCCAGCGCCGGCGTTGAGGGCGTCATGGCTTGGGGGTACGTACTAGACTAAGGGTGTGTAACATTTTTGAACGGTTCACATACGTACATGGTCTTTGTTGGGCATATGTCATGGCCTGGGGTGCGTACAGATGTACTTTCTGATTCTTAGAGCTCAAAAAAGCCCAGATGAGCATCATGTTTACTTTCATCAAGCCCGCTGTCAACTTTTGCCCGGCAAACAGTGCCCCGGCATAGCCATGAGACACATGCCTTTACCACCAACACATACGTCCATAGGTACTCACTCATGAATCGCGATTCACCTGCTCAATCACAGGTGGTCCCAACCGAGCCAATGGCGCCCCGACATAGCCATGGTGGACAACGACTTCACCACCAACTGGGACCCCGCGCGCCGCATCCTGGGCCCCACTGGCCTCTTCCACGCCGAATGGAACTCTACCTATTACGGCAAAGCGCTAGAGACCGGCAGAGCTTCCCCCAACAAGACTCCAGCCAAGACTCAGACTCAGGAGTCCCACATCCAGTTCAGCGCGTTCCCCGGGGAGTACAGGCTTGAAGTTGGCGGCTGCACGACACAGTTTACTGTACCCGTGGGCATGGGACCGCTTGCGGTCGATGCGCGTGCGTGGAAGTGCAGGAGGGGGAAGCGCGCGCTCGCTGCCCCCAGGAGGGTGGGGGGGGCGTTCGCTGCCTGCCACGAGGCACCTAAGGTGAGGGGACAAGATGTATGGTGGTAGTGAATACTATACAGGGTCTGGGTGAGGTACTTGAACGGACTGATCAGTGAGGTTTGTTTAAGATGAACTTGAAGTTTCTACTTTGCTGCCCCCAGTGGGGTAGGGGGGGCGTTCGCTGCATGCCACGAGGCACCCAAGGTGAGGGCGCAAGGTGTGTGGTGGCAGTGGAACAGACCAGTCTGTGTGATAAAATTGGACAGAATCAACAGTGAGGTGTATGTTGAAGATGGACTTGAAGTCTTCTACTTGAACTACGTCACAGTGGTTTTCAAGAGACAAAACACAACTTGGCGAGAGGGGGGCGCGGCGCCGCATTGAGCATACGCACATGCGTTTCGCGCCTCTGTTCAGTTGCTATAGTAGTATGTAGTAGTGACAGTTGGGTGGAGTGGGCACTTGCTGGGCGCTGGCAGTGCCATGAGGCACCTCAAGTGGGCAGCACTTGCAGCGGTGGCTCACAACAGAGTTGGTGTGCACCAGACGGCAGCACGGCGCAAGCAGAAATGGAAATTCAGCGTCCCATAGAGCATGTAACATGCGCTGTGTGCTTTCATTAGATTGTAAGAGAACCATCACGCGGGCAGTCAAAGTGGTGGCAAGCAGAGTTGGTATGCCAGGCATTTAAACTGCGTACTTGAAAGTTAGCACTCGAGCACAACGTACCAAAATACGCCCTATGGCTAGATGCGTCAGTGCTCAGTAATAGCAACACCAAGATTCATTCGCAGCAGCAAACCAGCAGCAAGTCCATTCGCTGGCATGCATCTCTGTTGTGGCCAAGCTCTCAGACCCCTCCCTTTCCCCTTGCACACACATACCGGTTCCCTCACATCCCCCTGCTCTCCCCCTCTCTCACCCCCCCCCCCCCAGGGTCACCCCGTTCTGTCCGAGGCCCTCCCGCCCACCACCTGGGACACCATGACCCCCTCCAAGTGCCTGCTGCGCTGCAAGGCGGCCAGCAAGCCCTACGCAGCGCTCACTAACGGTGCCACGTGCACCTGCGGCGGCGCGCCCGTAACCGACGAAACCGCCGCCGCGCACTGCTCTGAGCGCTGCCGTGGTGACGCTGCGCACGCCTGCGGCGCTGCCGACGCCGCGTCCGTGTGGACGGTTGCCCTGTCTTCAACTTGAAGTTGAGAGGCTCTTTTGGCCTCCACTTCAGGCTGAAGTTGTGAGGTCTTGTCCGTGTGGACGGATGGTCGCCCTGTCTTCAACTTGAAGTTGAAGAGGTGAGGTGAAGAGGTCTGCCCCAACTTCAAGCTGTGAGGCTCGGGCCTTTGTACTCTGAGCACTGGAAAAAGTGCGCCTCCCGCACCACGCGTGCGTGTGGCGGGGTGTTTGTATACCTACGTACCAGGATTATCTGAACAGTTTGTGAACTTCAAGTTGGTACTTCAAGTATGTACCATATCATCGCCGCACCGCCTGCCGCGGTGCAGCGAGTGGGCACGTGGGGCGCATGCGGCTACTGCAGATTGTTCGCACAGAGCCGATCTGTAGTTCCGCGTAACGCCCGTTTTATTTGCCCCGGCGTTCCTCCATAAATCCCCTGGTCTATTTCACTCCCCCCCCTAAGCAGGACCTCTGCTCCACAGAGGCACCAGCACTACTGTCGTTTAACGAATCACAAATTGTGGGGTTGTGCATCACATTCAAGTGCGAACTGCCAGGTAAAAGCGTCGGATCCCGGATGTGTGCGCAGCGCAACGAACTTGGGAGGCTGGCACCTCTCATTGGCGGAGCCCTGATAAAAGGGGCGCCACAACCGTTGTGCCTTCATGTACCTACATGCTTTGGCCCCTTCAGGGCCTGATCCCAGTGCTGTACACTACGATATACTCGTGCGTATGCCGAGACGATACCCCCGTGTATACTTCAAGTTTGAACATCTGCTTCTTGAAGCGGGTGGTGGATCAGAAGTTTCTGGCACTGCACGGGTACCATTTTGTATCAGCAGTGTCCCTGTACTGTAGCCGTTTCGTTGTTTCCGTTTTCTGTTGGATCTGCCACAATGTCTCAGTACACACAATCACATTCGCGCACACAAAAGTGCGGTGCGGCAGTGCCACAATGCTACACGCCTACTTACATATGTGTGCACATGCCGCTTTCACCTCGTGCCCTGCACTGCCCTCTTCACTTGCTTTGGTGTTGCGTCTGTAGAGCACTGCCACGTCTGTTCGCTTCCAGTTGCATCGTCTGTTTGCTGGTACTGTGCTCTGACGTACTAGGTGCTACGCTTGTATATGTGCTGGTGCTGAATGTTCACACCATGCGACTGTGTTTGCTGGTCCCGCCTCAGATTCGGCTGCATGAATATGTTCTGCGCATTCATGATGTAGAGTCTAGATTGGAACTTTGTTGCACACTTCAAGATGCTGCAGGTGCTGTCTCGGGCTTTTGCCACGCTTGAACTAGTGTTAGGGTTAGCTATAGAGCAACCTTGTGGTGGATGCCTTGGAGTAGACATTGTTGGCAAATGCATGTTGCGCATGAACCTACTCAGAATTTCAAGTGCTCACTCTTGCCGTGCACACCTGCCTGTCAACACACACGATTGCGACACTGCAACAGGTTGTGCAGCACCATGCTCTGTAGCCGCCAGACTATGGCAATTCAGCCACTGCAAGTTGATACCAACGGGTCCCTTCCATGCGAGATGCCGCAGTGCCAGACCCAAATGCAGATGTCATCACAGCGCAGCGCAGTGTGCTTATGCAACAGATACAAGTGAGAGCAGTCGCAGATGTGCGCAGCAGGGACTTGAGGTGAGTTGAGGTGAAAATGTCATTGTGTATGGCATGCTCGCACGACCAAAGCTGCAAAGTCACAGGGGAAGCTTACGCCGCAAAAGACGGGACGGAGCGGCAGCAGAGAGCACTACTCATGCCGCTGCGCTCTAAGTATTTCGCGCCGACAGCAGCGGCACCACACGCGCCGTTGCACAGACATGAAACTAGCACTGCGGTCAACCCCTGAGAAGCCCCCTTCTCTCGCCCCCAACCCCCCCTCCTCTTTTACTGTATAGTAGCCTCAGCACAGTTCTATGCGTGTGCTGCGCGCGCGCGCCGTGGCTCTGTGTCAGTGCTCTGCTGGGGTTGAGCGTTGCTGCCATGTGCATTGTGTGGCAGTTCTCAGTTGCCGAGGACAGAGTCGATGCCATCCGTAATGCCCGCCAGAACGTCAGAGTCGAAGCTGTTGAGGCGGGAGCGCAGGCGGGGTACGTGCATGAGTGCAAGGGCCACTGACGTAAAGGACATGATGTGAACTCTTACGAAAGGCATGGAAGGTATGAAAAACGAATCAAAAGATCGTTGAGCTCTAGGTGACAGGGATGGTTAGCCGCAAGTGCCTTCTGCTAACAACCGTGGTCGCCGCTGCTGCAGTCATTGGCCACGAGTCAAACAGGTATACCAGATGCCCAGTACTTGTAGTTTGAGCACCTCCTGCAGTCGTCACCACGGGACCACAGAGTGCAATATGGAACATCAGAGTCTGCTCTCAAAAATTTGTGTACGTACGCACGGTGAGGCAGGCTAATCAGAGCATGTGTTCGGCAGTGAAGCACTCTGCCAGGGCATCCTGCCAGTACACCGGTAGGCCTACATGAACTACACACAACGCTCTGTCCACTGGACCGCTCTTCTAGGTTGGGTGTCATCACCCTATGCCTGCCCCTGACCCCAACCCATACTGCGGCCTACATGCACTGCACACACACACAGCACACACACACACACATACACTACACGCTTGCTAAATGACCACTCTTTTGTACTTCAAGCACATGAAGTGCAACACATTGCCACTACATACATACCTGTCCAGGCCATCGCCAAGGCCCATGCCGATAACCTTGGCTGCCTCCTCACGCGCCTTGCGCTCTGCCTCCATCAAACCACATTCTTCAAGTACATTAATTCGTTGAACTGCGCACACAAAACACATCCAACATACCTGTCCAAGCCATCGCCAAGGCCCATGACGATAACCTTGGCTGCCTCCTCACGCGCCTTGCGCTCTGCCTCCATGCGCTCGTGGTACTTGGCAGCAGTCTCCTCTGCCAGGTCAAACACCTGCATTACGATATCAAAGCAATGAGGCGGATCATTGAGTTATTGAATACATTATGAATGAATTCATTTGGTGAATGAACACATGGATTGTCGACGCCCATTGATCGACGTGTGCTGCCTTAACTAGCACCTTGCTCAGGCACCACCACAACAAAATAATTTGGAATACATTCACAAGAATGTACGCAATCGGGAGGTCTTATTTGTAAAACCTGAGGGCGTTCAGAGGGGGGAGTTGGCGGGGTCAGGTAGGGTTAGCGCACGGAAGGCGGCAATGCTTCTGTGTGTCCTAACCCTAACCCTAACCCTACACGCTGTACCGCTACACATATGCGGGAACACAGAGCAGGGATCGCGCACAGGCAAACTGCTCCAAGACTGCTGCAACAGTATTCTACTTATCATTAGCGTCACCACAACTTGCGTCGCCGAACTGAACTTCAATCCACCTTCAGGGGGTTCTTGAGCATGTCCACAGCAGGCTTTGCACACAGGCAATGCGGCTCCAAGACTGCTGCAACACTGTTTTACACGACCTAAGCACTACAACTATCAAACAAAACGTCAACCCACCTTCTGGGGGTTCTTGAGCATGTCCCCCGGCTCGGGCTCCAGGGTCTTGGTGCTGAGCGCGATGCGGCCCGCAACCTTGTCGTGGTCAATGATCATGCACTTCACCTTGGTGCCAACCTGTTCATGAGTGAACGGAAATCACATGAGTGATCATGAATTCACGCGATGAATGCAGTCCATCACCTCGTCGCAGTCGGCGATCACGCACTTCACCTTGGTGCCAACTTTGGTGATGGTTCAAGTAACATTTCATTGATCAACTGATGCATGATCAGTGGATGATGTCCTTGAATCAAAAGGTCTGCAAGACGTCTAGGAAGCCACTCACAAAATATCTGCTTCAACTTCTGATGAACAAAACTTCTTATTTTAGTAATGATCGCCTTGATGCGGTCTTCTTATGAAATATGTAAAATGCGCAGGACGCTGCTAATTCGCATAACCCATTGGAGAGTCTACTCGAAAACTCAAAGTAGAAAAACACCTGATGAAAACTTCAAATTTGCAGTACCAGTGACATTATCACCTGCAGGATGGCGCCAGAGGTCGTACGAGATGTGCGAAATGTGCAGGAGGTCACTCATTCGACGGTCTACTTCAAAGCTTGAAGGAAAAAACTTGAACTAAGTGAGATATATACAAGAAACAGGTGAAATCACCTGTAGGATAGATAGCGCCAAGGTCCTCGATGCGGACAGATGAGATCTGCGAGATGTGCAGGAGTCCGCTTCTTTGCATAATCCAGTCCACTCTAAACTTGAAGTAAAAAAAATGAACCTAGAGAACTTCAAGCTTGAAGTACACGGTGAAAGTGACGCACCTGCAGGATGGCGCCCAGGTCCTCAATGCGGTCGTAGGAGATCTGCGAGATGTGCAGGAGGCCGCTCATGCCGCGGATCTCGACAAATGCGCCGTAGGGCTTGATGGCCTTGACGTAGCCCTCCACGACATCGCCGCGTGCCAGCTCCTGCATCTCGGACTCCACGACCGCACGCCTGTTGGAGACCACCAGCTTGTTGGTCTCAGCGTTGACCTGCGAAATCGAGGTGAGGGTTTGAGTTGATAGATTGGGAGGGGGAATTAAGGCAGGTGATCTGCTAGCATCGAGGTTGGAGTGGGGTTTAGAGTTATGGCCAACACAACAGCACAAGTGTTGTGGGTTGCCGTCCGCTCTGGTGCTGCAGTTGGTGCCGCAGCTGCCAAACAGTGCACCCAGGCAGTGGTACTTAATTAAAACACGTAACCTCCAAAGACCATTTACGTGTCGTTCACAGTGGCAATGCGCATTTCACGGAACACACGAGGCGTGAGGTGTGGTGATCGACTTCAACTTGAAGTCACAGGGGCACACGCGCGCCGCACAAGACACCCCTCCGGCCGTTGCAGGGTGTTGCACGGCCGTTACCAGTTCAACATGTTGCTATATTGCTCAGTGTTGCGCGTGTACTTGGAACGTACCTCCAGGAACTTGAAGGGCAGCTTGTTGCCAAGGGGTTCCTCTCTGAACACCACCACCACACAAGCACGAGGGGGTGTCCCATGGCTGCTACATATATAATGCAGCAACACACATTGTCGATTGTGCTGATCACGACATACATGCTCCAAGTACTGCACGCACCTCAAGGAATTTGAAGGGTAGCTTATTGCCAATGAGCCATACATCTACTCCTCTCAGTTACACACTACATCGTTTTTGTGCTGATCAGAACATGCACCACACGCACCTCGAGGAACCTTTAGGGCAGCTTGTTGCCAATGAGCTTCACACTGGGCACGCCACCACCACTTAAGAGGCCCATGACAGTTGCATATATGATGAAGGTTGCGCACATTGTTGTCGTAATGATCAAAACATGTACTGCACGCACCTCAAGGAACTTGAAGGGCAGCTTGTTGCCAATGAGCTTCTCACTGGGGACACTGCTACCAGACCACCACCATCAAGAGGACCATGGCAGGTACACCTATGATTTCAGTTACACAAAACATTGTTGTTGTAGTAGCAGTAATCGAAACATGTACCGCACGCACCTCGAGGAACTTGAAGGGCAGCTTGTTGCCAATGAGCTCCTCACTGGGCACGCCACCGCACAGGTGGGAGCCGGGGAGGAACGCACGCAGACCCTCGATGAGGACAATGGCGCCACCCTTGTTGACCGCCACCACCTCAGCCTGAAAGTGATAGCAGCAGCGGCAAAGGTGGCAGCACTCAGTACCATGATGATGCCGCTCTTATGGTATATACAATGTGTACAGATACACATTCGGATGAGCGCTTTGACAATGAGCGCACACAGACCCTCAATGAGGACAATGGCGCCGCCCTTGTTGACCACCACCACCTCCGCTTGCGACGATAGCAGCATGGAACGACATGATATGCAAATGTATTCAACTTATGTTGGAGGTATGTAGGGATTTGAGTAATAATGGCAGAAACGCACGATAGCAGCAGCAGCCAGGGAGTTGGCAGTCAGCATGGCGGATATGAAGATATACATAATGTGTACAGGTATACATTGGATTGAGCACTGTGGCAATGACCAAACCGCGCACAAGGCCCTCAATGAGGACAACAGCTCCAACCACCCTTGTTGACCGCCACCACCTCCGCCTGACAGTAGCAGTACCCCAGAACATGGCAACGGCAGTAATCAGCAAGACGATGGGGCCGTTCTTTTCAAAATGTGGAAATAATGTGATGTGCACAGATACATGTTGGATTGAGCACTGAGACAATAACATGAACGCGCACAGGCCCTAGATTGAGGACAATGGCGTCACCCTTGTTGACCGCCACCACCTCCGCCTGTGAAAGCAACAGTTTCGAGCGGCACAGCAGCGGCAGTGTTCAGCACCGTGACGGTGCGCAGCAACAGGGCAGCAGCAGTGGTCAGCCACACAGGCAGTGTTCAGCAGGGTGACAATGGAACCGCCCTTGTCGCCTCCACAGAGGGCAGCGAGCGGCAGCGGCAGGGCAGCTGGGCAGTGTGCAGCACACTGACAGCAGCGACGGGGCAGCAGTGGCAGCAGTGCTCAGAAAACAGGGGGGGGGGGGGGGGGGGGGGGGGGGCAACATCATACGGCGCTGTGGGCAGCGGCAGGGGCACAGCGGCGGGGCAGCATTCAGCGAACAGTAGCCCTTGTTCGCTGCTACCACCTACACCTTGCAGCAGCGCTCTATGGCAAGGCCATTATGTTGAAGTCAAAGTTGAAGTTTGCACGAGTAGTTGCGGTGCTCAGCAGTGCGGCAGTACCGGGCTCTACTCGGGGTTAGGTTAGGGACAAGGTTAGGGCAGACGGAGTCCGCGTGGCGTCCACACACTGCCACGCCTTCTCGACAACTGCAACAATAACAATTCGTTGTTGACATTGAAAGGCGCAGTGGCGCATTGGTGGCGCAGCCGCACCAAACAAATGACTTACGTGGTTGAAGTTGAAAGTTGAACTTTTGTAGTGGCAACACTCACCTCGAAAACGGAGTCCGCCTTGTTTATGTCATCCATGCGCTGCCAGGCCTTCTCAACAATTGAGGCGATTCACCTACTGAGTTGACACCCGAGCTGCACTGATACATGAATTTGAAGTTGAACTTTTGTAGAGATGACTCACCTCGAAGACGGAGTCCGCCTTGTTCATGTCATCCACGCGCTGCCACGCCTTCTCAACAATCAAGGCAAGTCACTGGTGAAGTAAAGTTGATAATTGAACTTTGTAGCGGTGACTCACCTCAAAGACGGAGTCCGCCTTGTTCATGTCATCCACGCGCTGCCACGCCTTCTCAAACTCCAGCCTGCGCACCGACAGCGTCACCTGGCCCATCTCGTTCTCGTCGCTGATTACCTGTGCAATGAGCCAGGACAGGACGCGCGCGCGCAGACAAAGCTGAGCACTGACGCATCCCAAAGTTCAACTGAGAGTTGAGTTTACAGCAGTTTTCGCAGGCCGTGGAAAGGGAAACTGCGCGTTGTCGTCGCCATTCGCCTGAGCGATGAGGAGGAGTGCGCTGACACGCCGCTGAGCACTGATGCAGCGCAGAGTTGAAGGAAGGTAAGGTGGGCTGCTCCTAGCTTTTCAAGGACTGGAACTCCAACTTGCACGTTGTTATGATGCGGTGAACCCCATCAACCAGGGCGCTGCGTCATGGTCTGCAGTGCATGTGGCAATGTACTGTACACCAAAGAGATAAATACTTGAAGTATCAGGTGAAGCTCCGACCTCAGGTGAGCGCAGAGCCAGCTGCAGCAATGCACTGGAGCCGGTCACGCGCGTCGTTTGGCATCCTTCTTGCAACCTCGACATGCAGTGTCTTGCCAACTCTGGTCCATGCTGAACTGGCGATCAAGCATTTCAACAAGGCGTCGTTCTAACTTCACATGGGGAGCATTGCCACCCTGCCATTTGACCAACCATGCCCGCGCATTCCAGCAGGGTGCTATAGTAGCTGTTTAAGACATCGGGAAAAAATGCCACCCTGACATTATACGGACCCTTCAGGCGTGTTGAAACCATGTGGTCAAGGTAAGCGGGACTGAGTGTAGGCCTCAAACGCAACCGGCCTTGCAGGCGCTGCATACGCATTGCATTGTAGCATAGTGCAGGGCAGTGCTACTCCCAGTGTCGTGACTCACCCAGAGACTCAGGCGGTCCCCGCCTGCAAACAGGCTCAACCTCTACTACGTCATCAGTCAGTGCGCTACATACCAGAAAGCTAGAACCTGAGACGAAGCGAACTTCAAAGGGTGACTCACCATGAACTCCAGGGAGTCGTCGATGTTGAAGAGTGCCTCAATGTCCTCGCAGGGCACCAGGGCCGCCTCACGCAGGGGCAGGAATGCCGACGCCTTGGCGCCAATGTCCACCAGCAGGCCCCGCTGCTCATACTGCACCACCACCCCCGTCACAGTCTCCCCCCTGTGAGGAATTGATGGGGTTAGGGAATGGGAACAGACACTGTCAGGTGCAGCATGACTAGACATGACGAAAACTCTCAGGTGCCATCAAAACTGACTGTTTTCCACTTAGATCTCACATGTGATCATGCATACATGCTTGTGCATGTATACTATAGATATAGACCAGCAGGCCCCGCTGCTCTTACTGCACCACCACACCCGGGACAGTCTCTCCCCTGCATGGAAGAGATGGCATCACAAGCTAATGATCAAAGCGAGCTGGCTGAAGGTTGTCGAATACTTCAACCAGGGCCTGTTGACAGTGCTCGAGACATGAGCAGCCTTCCAGAGCCTGCACTGGCAGTGCTATGACCACACATACGCCCCTCTCTCATCAAGCCAGTGTCCACCAGCAGCCCCGCTGCTCATAATGCACCACCACCCCCGCAATAGTCTCCCCCCTGTATGGAAACAACGGCCACAAAAGCTTTTAGGAGGTGTGATTGATGACTGACTGTTTACCATTCCATCAACTATTTGTCACTGGAATGTCTTGTGGTGTGATCGTACATACGTGATTGTGGAAGTATGCTACACATGCACCAGCAGGTCCCGATGCTCTTACCGCACCACCACCCCCATACAGTCTCCCCCCTGTATGGAATCGACAGGGTTTGGGCATGGGAACAGACACTGTCAGCAGTGGTCCCGACTGTCTGCATTCCCACAGCTGTGCGTTGCTCATATGTCGTACATGATTGTGTATGCATCCTGTAGTGTACATGTACACCACCGCGCCCATCCCCGTCCACCCCCTGTGCATTTGTATCAGTAAGTTATGCAGAAGCACTCCGATGGACATCCCACATGTTTGGTGGTTCTTACTGTCAGGCAACTTGTTGCAAGTTGAGTTTATTGAATAATGATGTACTTCAAGTATGCATATACTTCAGCAGGCCCCCCTATGCACACTGCGCCTGCAGGCCTGTCACATGTACTGAGCCAACGGTCATTACCACAGGGGGATTAAGGTACAAGTACACTAATAAGAGCGCACCAGCGATGATGTACTTCTTTTCGACTGCATGGTGAAGGGCAGCTAGTCAAATGCAGCACTTGAAGCGTGCATGCCCCCAATATCCTCAACACACTCCATCGCTCAAACTGCACCACCACGCCTGTCACGAAATCCTGCATGTACCATGCGTTCTGGTAGCGTTTTCAACGCCCTCTTTGCTTGGAATAAGTAGAGATATGAGAACCTCCTTGAGCTGATGCGTAGCGCTCAGCGAGGGTTTGTTACAACTTGATGAAGACGTCGTGCCGGGCTATGCAAGAGGCCATTAAGTGCACCTGCAGCTGACATTGGCTAAAGAGGTGACTGCGCTGCGCCTATGATTGTGCATAGAAGCCCGGATGACCGATCGCAATCGCACGGTGTGTTCGAGCTGATTGAGTACATACACGTCAATGTCACATTACGAACACACGGCCTTCGTGGCGTCCTGCACCGAGCAGCGTCCTCCCAGAAGCTCAACATAAGCATATCGGTCTTGCGCTGCCCCTGGACCTATGTACTAGCGGCATTGTGACTCGCTTGATGACAGATATGACGTAAGCAGGCTGCCTGCGAGAAAAACACTGTCATGTGAGCCACAAATGTGGACCATGGCAGAGAGCTCAAGCATTATGCTACAGCCTTGAACCAGGCAGTGACGATGCTGCTTGCAGCTGGCGCGCGCTCGGTGGCGTGCGGCTCGCATTTACATGTTTCACAGCCACACAACGGACCCTCGCTCACCTGTTGAAGGACACCTGCTGCTCGCTCAGCATGTCCGAGAACTGCTGGTAGGACTCATCGTCCTCCGGAGTGTCAAACACACGCTTAGGGGGGCCCTTCCACCGCAGCTTCATCTTCTCAAAGTGAGAGGCAGGAGGCGCCTTCCGGGTCGCCACTGCGTCCAGCTTAGAGGTCCTCACAGCGGCGGCGGGAGCCACGCGCATGGGTGCGGGAGGGCAGAAAGCCGCGGCCGTGGCGGCCGTGGCCAGCGCGAGAGCCACAGCCTGCTTCATGGTCGCAAAGCCTTGCTACTCCCGACTGCAGCCTAAACAATTAAAAAGTTTTCGTTGAGCACTGGGCATTTCCTGGGTCATAGACCCAGGCTTCCGTCGAGATTTCGTCACGGCACGGGGCAGATCACGTTTGGGGGTGCCATCTGGCGACACAGCTAAAATCCCAATCTAACACAGCTAGGAACTAGCGTCTACCGCGGCTCCTCTTGAACTATCTGGATCAGCAGACGCTGGGGCGGTGACACTTGGAAGCATGGACTCCGTGATGGACCAGGTCCGGTCCAAGTGTGGAGCACAGCTCAAGGCTTACGAGGGATGCGTGGACGCCAACAGTGAGACCTGGGAGACGTCGTGTGCGTTATTGAAGAGCACTCTGTCGCGCTGCGCTTCTGCCAAGTGAGTTTCTCGCGGTTCATGGTGGCTTTTTTTTCACAAACTTCATGTGTGTGCCATAACTTCAGTGTAGCATGTAGCTCACTGTGTGTGTGTGTGTCTCACGTGCAGGGTGCATGTTCAGATCAATCAGTACCTCATGACCCACTTCACATCTGCAAGTAGTCTCAGTGAGCGCTCGCCTCGACAAAAAGGCCTTACCTCAAACTTGAACTTGCATTGGCCATGGTTGGTTCAACTCTCTCTGCGTGTGCAGCACTCCACGAACAAGTGGCTGAGGGGACCTGATGCCAAATCTTAGCAATGCTGCCTGCAGTTGTATATTCAAGGTGCATCGCCATGACACAGTCCAGGAGTCGGTATCACGACCCTGACTTGTCGTATCGTCGACGCCCATCACAAGACCATTATGGTAACATGCCCCAAGGCACACTGCACATGGCTGCACAGAACAAGGCACTGTTCCTGGTCAAGCCATTGTCCTGCTTTGCAACAGTGTTTCATACCTTTAGGCCATCTGTTACATGACAGACCAACATCATCCTCCTGCATGTGATAGTTACACAGCCACAAAGGTTGCAAAGGGTGCGGTGCTGCAATTATTTGTAGTTCTATTCGCTTGGTGGAACCAGCGGGCAAGTAGACACAAATGCACTTTTTCTCACAATAGCCAACAATGAACATCTCCCTGCATGCAACGGTGACACATTGTGCGGCCGATCTGCCTGCTATCTGGGGATGGCATTGTATATCAATTGAAGATTTGTCTCTCTGCATGGCTGTTTGCTCTGGTGTCACTGCAGTGTGGACATCTTGCAGTCAGCTATGGTGCAGTGCGAGGGACCGGTGAAGGCGTACAACACGTGCCTGGAGCAGAATGCGCGGGCGCCCTACAAATGCGAGGTATGTATGCATGCACATATGTTTGGAGGCATGGTGGCAGTTGTGTATTAATTGCTGTCGTTGCGGGTGCCTCACATGATGCGAGTTAGATATGTATGTGTTGAATCAAAATGGCTGCTACAAGTTAGAATGCTCATGCTGTCAGTACTGACGGTTACGTACGTGTTCAACCAAAATGGCAATTGCAAGTTACATGCCCATGCTGTCAGCACTGACGGGTACGGCAGTTACACTTGCCGATGGACAGACTGGAACGTCAGAACACGTGCTTCCACTTTCAGCAGCAGAGGACTGGTGTCTTCTGTGCAGGAGACACCCTGATGCCTAGCTCCAAGTACAGTAGCTCATGGTGTACAGTACAGCAATAGCCTGAAGCAGCAGCAGCGTCAGGTAGCTACAGTATGTATGTACACACTAGTTGTTGAAGTTGCAGTCCCATCTGTGTCATCTGTGGCCGCTGACTTGTGTGTGCATACGCGCCTTTGTTGTTGAACTTGTTGTTGAACTTGCAGACTCACCTGCAGGCGCTGGCGGATTGCACCGACGACATGGCGAAGCGAACTCGATGACACACAGCGCGCACAGCTTTGGCAACTGCTTCAGGGCCTGGTGGCAACGCTCAGCATAGGCCACTACGCGGCTTCCTCGCACAGCAGCGGGCCCGAGGCCACAAAGGTGTCAAGTCTAGAGTCACGTCTAGAGTCAAGTCTAGTCTAGACCCCATCGTGGGCCCGCTGGACATGGTCAACGATCTCGAGTGTCCGCTGGATGCCATTGCTGGGCAACTGCCGATTGCAGTGCTCAGCATGCTGCTGAGCAGTGCTGGCAACTGTCAAAAGCAGTGCGCAGCACCCTGAGCACTGCTGCAGGTGCCGACAGCAGTGCTCAGTCTGCTGCTGTGCACTGCTTCAGGTGCTGACGGCAGTGCTCAGGTCTGTTGCTGCGCACTGCCACTGTCCCAGCTGCCGGCGCTTGCGCTGATCGTGCAGCGCAGTGCCAGAGTTGCCGTCAACTTCAACTCATCGGGGAGGCTCGCTGCTGCTCATGCCTCAGGCAGTCAGGTGCGGGCAGCTGTGCTTCATGTACATGCATGCCTACAAGCATCGTCCGCCAGAACGATTCTGCGCACAGCTTCTGCCGAACTTCAAGCGAGTGTAGGCTCTGAGTCTTCAGTGCTCACATGCGGTGTTTGTTGGCCTGATTGATGCAATGATGATGAGACTTGACGTCACCAAAGGCCTCGATTGATGAACTAATTCACTATGCCAAACGCTGACAGCAAGCATGGTGTCTCTCACTTTATCCATTGCTGTTGGACGTGTCACATCACATGCGTCCGTATGCCATGCTTGAGCATGAGTCAAGCTGTGTATGATGGCATGCCTTTGAAAGCTGCTGCAGCGTTTACCTCATCATTGCGCTCTGCATGAACCTGAATTGCGTGCTGTGTCGGCGTAACGATCGTCAGGAGACACATGTGCAAGCAGTTGCAACAACGTGCAATGCTTGTATGACATGATGTAAACATACAGAAGTAGAAGTGTTCAATGACAGAAGCAGATACGCAAGTTGAGTTGCAAGTGAGATCTTAGTGACGGCAATTTTTTGTTGAAAGTGGGCCCAAAGCTGGTGTGCGCCATGAACAGCGGTCAGATGTGGACAGCTTGGGCATTGCCTTGCCAGCGATGGCAGTCTCGTCAAGAACGGCACAGGGCTCCTTCTTGGTTTCGAGCCTTGAAGTTGAAATTGACGCGTTGAAGTTGGCCTGTAAGAAATCCAAGGAGAAGATTGGAAGCGTAACATGGCCTTCTGGAAGCCGGGCACAGCGGGTCCAGGCTTCGTGCAGGAGAGGGGTGGCGATGCGGAGGCGCCTGTGCTGGTCGACCCCAAGCTCAGCCATCTGCCTCTGAGCAAACAGAGGCAGGCTTTGCCGATCTACCAATACCACAGGTGAGTTTGCCCTGCGGTTATCGGACATAGTCTGGACGATTCAAATCTGAACATCTGCTGTGCTGAGCATGTGTGTGTTGCGAAGAGCCCATGACACTGCACCTTTAGTGGGCTAAGTTTGTCCGATTACTAGACAGGAGCAACAACACATGCCATGCATGTTTAATCACGGTATGCCTCTCGCTCTGCAGTGGCTAAAGCATATGGTGAAAGGTGCCTTCATTAAGCAGGACAACGAGTGCCAGCACCTGGCGGCCCGACGGATAGTTTTACTACCCTAACACTAATGAACAACAGTTAGTGCATGCACAAAGCATGGGGCCCACAGGCCCGCAGACATCATGTCTTAATAAAATGACAGTGCAATGTGCTATGTGTGCTATTGAGTTGTGTGAAAGCATCTGATTTTTAGACATGAACCGCATAAACCATCAGCGCCTGGTATGGTGACCTGCATATTGCATTGCTTTTATGTACTTTTATTATATTCCACTTGTGGCTGTGGAAATGCCATGTACTTCTCAACGCGCGCATGTTATGGTGGAAGCCTTGCTTGAGTGTAGATGCCTTCTTTGCAGGTATTGGCATGACATTTTCCTTTTTACGCAAACATGAGCGTGTCGGCAAAGGTTCGCTGGGTAACTCAGCAGAAATTCCGCAGCTGACGCAGTAGCTCTACATAGGAACTGCGAACAACTGCCATCTGTGTAGCATGCCTCAATGCTGGCACTTGAGCGATGGCACACAGAGATGTCTGTGATGGTGATGGTGCAATGTTCAGAGGGCGTGCTGCCTTCTCCAGCCCAGAACCACCTTATTAACAATCAACACACCGCTGACACCACACCGCTGATGTGCGCTTGATCCGGGTTAGCGTTAGGGTTGGGCAGTCCCCTTGCTGTACTGTATGTACGCCCTGGTCTCTCCTGTTGCAGGCCTTGATCGCTACATGGGACGGTGCCAGCCTGTCCCCTCTAGAGCCCAACACCACCGAATCAACAAGCGGCTGACGTGTCCTCTTGGGCCCCAGCCTTTCCGTTCCTGAGCCCAGAAACACTCAATTAACGCCGCTGATGCGTCCGCATGCAGGTCCCTGCTGTATGCCTTGGAGACGCACAGGACGCTGGTGATCGTAGGAGAGACGGGAAGCGGTAAAACGACGCAGGTGAGCGCGCGTGCGTATGCACTGCGCTGTTTGTGAAACACAAGGCGCACTGCTCCGCACTCCAAAGGAGTGATCTAGACTTCAACAATGTCAAGCTGCCGACCTATTGTATGTGATGCGCTGGGGGTCATTCTGCTAACCATTCTGTCGGAGTTAGGGTTAGGAGAAGGATGAGGGTTACGGCCACGGTCAGAAGCACCCGTAACTGCCGCAGGGGTGACGGAATGTGGCCATACGTGACAATTAGACCGTGATCATGTAATGGTATAAACGCTTTGAGATGTGCATGATGCTGAGCAGCTACTGTTGTTGCCAATTCCAGGTACTTCAATACCTACACCAGGCGGGATGGACAGCAGGCGGTAGAGCCGTGGTGTGTCGCAGCCGAGGCGTGTAGCGGCGGTTACAGTACAACTGTTGATACGAGTTGCACTCGGTGCATCAACTGTTGTCATCACTTCAACACCCAACGTTACTATTATTGTCGATGCCAGGTGCCGCAATACCTACATCAGGCGGGATGGACAGCCGGCAGGCGAGCTGTGGTGTGTACGCAGCCGAGGCGTGTGGCGGCGGTTACAGTGTAACTGTCGATATGAATTGCACTCCGTACATCACCTGTGTTCATCACCTTATGACCCCATTGTTACCGTGATTGTCAATGTCAGGTGCCTCAATACCTACACCAGGCGGGATGGACAGCAGGTGGGCGAGCTGTGGTGTGTACGCAGCCGAGGCGTGTGGCGGCGGTTACAGTGGCGGCGCGCGTCGCGCAGGAGATGGGGGTGGAGCTGGGGGAGGAGGTGGGATATGCAGTGCGCTTTGACGAGAAGTGCAGCAAAGAGGTCAGTCTGTGCGCTCTACAAGGTGGTTTTAGGTGATTGAGAATATTGGGTAGGGTATGGGTTAGTTCTCGGGTTGACCTAACCCTAAGGTGGGACTTGCGCTGCGCTTCGATGAGAAGTGCAGCAAGGAGGTCAGTAAGGGATCAGAAGCATACCTACCTACCTAACCCTAAACCAGTACTTGTACATCATAGTGTACATATACGGGATGGCAGACTTCTATGGTGACGATGTGTCACTGCACTTCGACGAGAAGCGCAGCAAGGAGTTCAGTGATGGTTCACAAGCCTACATACTTAGGTCACCCTAACGCCAACACTTGTACAGCATAGAGCAGGCGGGATACGCGGTGTGCTTTGACGAGGAGCACAGCAATGAGGGTCAATGTATGCGTTATGCGGTCGCGGAGCACGTGAGCTGCCTCGGTCAGCTTACTTCCAAGAACTACGTCAGTCTATGTACCTACCTGATGCTGCAACACTTGTCCATGTATGTACCCCTGCATATGACGATTTTAACTCAGCCGCCTGCGGTGCAGACTATTGACTTTTGATATGCAGGTGGGCAGAATGGCCCTCTAATTCGTCAGCAATGGCCTTTTGATTAGAGAGATGATGCTGGCCCCTCTGCTCTTGTGGTACTCCGCTGCCTCCGTGGTGATGCTCGACGAAGCGATTGCTGTACCACTTTACGCACATACAGGTGTTCATGTATGCACCCCTGCTCATATGTATGTCTGCAGGTCGGCAGAACGGCCCTCAAATTTGTCACCGATGGCCTTCTAATCAGGGAAATGATGCTGGACCCGCTGCTGTCGCAATATCCGTGGTGATGCTCGACGAAGTGATTGCAATACCACTTTACACACATACAAGTGTTCATGTATGCACCCCTGCTCATAATGTGTGTATGTCTGCATGCAGGTGGGCAGAACAGCCCTCAAGTTCGTCACGGACGGACTGCTCATCCGTGAGATGATGTTGGACCCGCTGCTGTCGCGCTACTCCGTGGTGATGCTCGACGAAGCGCACGAGCGCACCGTCCACAACGACATCCTCTTTGGGCTGTTGAAGAAGGTCATGCGGCAGCGCTCAGATCTGCGGCTCATCGTCGCCAGCGCCACGCTCGATGCGGAAGAGTTCCGGGACTTCTTTGAGACGGCCGATAAAGAAGGGGACAAACTGACAGCGACTATTCTCTCGGTGCAGGTGAGCCGACCGTTGAGCTCTAATGTAACCTCCTGAACTGAATGAATAATAAAAAAATGGCTTGTAACGAGTCAAGGTCATGAGTCTGAGTCATGCGGCAGCGCTCAGATCTGCGGCTCATCGTCGCCAGCGCCACGCTTGATGCTGAGGAATTCCGGGACTTCTTTGAGACGGCTGACAAGGAGGGGGACAAACCGACAGCGACAATTCTTTCGGTGCAGGTGAGACGACTGTTGATATCGGTATGAGTAACCCTTAAACTCAATACATGAATACTCTATGGCTGATAATGAGTCAGGGTCATTATTCTGAGTCATCAGTCTGAGTCATGCAGCAGCGCTCACATCGTCCATGCTAACAGCGCCACGCTTGATGCGGAGGAGTTCCGCAACTTTTTTGAGACCTTTGAAAGAGGGGGAACAGACAGACTCACAACGATGACCCTCTCGGTGCAGGTGAGGCCAGCTCTCAGTGTAATCCCACTAGTAGTATTGAGTCGAACAGCTTGATCAGACTATGCCACATCATAGTGTGGATTGAGGGCTGGCCCAGGGGTAAATTTGTCCTCTGTGCAGGTGATGACATCTGATACCTAACCCTAACCACTATGGCTAGTACTCGGTGCAGGTCAGCCAACCATTGAGCTCTGCTGTCATCCTGAACTGAAATACACGTAAATGTTATGGCTGATACCTAGGCAGGGTCATGATTCTGTCATGAGTCTGAGTCATGCGGCAGCGCTCACATCGTCGCCAGCGCAATGCTTGATGCTGGGGAGTTCTGGGAGACTTTATTGAGATGGCCCATGCTAAAAGGGAACAAACCGATAGCGACTTTTCTCTCCATGCAGGTGAGACCAGCCCTCAGTGCAGCCCGAGGCCAGATTTGGACCAAACTCATTTGATCAATTAAGAGATTCAGGATGGCCAATGGTGGAGGGGGGGGGGCACGGCAATAATTTTCTCATTGCCATGAAAAGTGCCATTGATCCGGACCCTAAGTTGAACGAGTACATTGAACCAGTGAAGCACAGCCTGACCTCAAGCCTGAGGTGTGCATGACACAGGCGATACGTACACCAACAATCCAAGCTGAAGTATCAATCGCGTTGTGCCTGAACCTGAGTCATGGTCTTGTGACAGCTCTCAGATGCCATGAGTCACAACTCATGAGTCCAGCTCGTGCCGTAGCGCTGGGAGACAGTCGTGCATTTGCAAAGTGCGACGCGAAGGAGCAGGCTGGGGCCTCGTTTGAGATGGCTTTCACTTGTGAAGGTTGTGCATCCCTTAGAGTTTAGTTGCATACGCATCATGAACACATACACAATGTATAGTCTGTGTCCCCTCTGCACATAGGGTTAGGGTTAGGGTTAGGATTAGGGTTAGGGTTAGGCCACAGCGCCATCAAAATGCTGGGGACAGCTTGTACCTGGCCGTGCAAATGCTCAATTGTGTACCACAGGAGCGTCAACGCTCAGTGGTCATTCGCTGCCTGCAGATTGAACGCACACTTCTTACCTGACGTACGTTTTGAGTACACCCAGGATGTGCATCCTGCGTCATTTCTGGCCGCTTTTCTCATTCTTTTACACAATGTCACAGGGTCGTCAACATCCCGTGGCATTTTATAACTGGAAGCGCCCGTTGAGTACATGTACAATGTCATTACATGATGTGCATCCTGCGTCATTTTTGACCACTCTTCCTAATCTTACTCTTACACAATGTCGCAGGGCCGCCAACATCCGGTGGACGTACTATACCTGGAAGCGCCCGTCGACAACTATGCGCGCGCAAATTATTAACATGTCATTCTTATCCGACAACACACATGTAAATGTTGAACAAACAAGCAGCATCCTGCGTCATTTTCGACCGCTTTTCTCATTCTTTTGTAAACAAATGTTACAGGGCCGCCAACATCCAGTGGACATACTATACCTGGAAGCACCCGCCGACAACTACGTGCGCGCAGCAGCAGAAGCAGCCCTATCCATACACGAAACGGAACCTCCCGGCGACATACTGATCTTCATGCCAGGCGCAGAGGAGATAGACACGGTGGTGGAGATGCTACGGGATGCGCCTACGGGGGGCAGGAGGGGCAAGGGGGGCAGGGGGGGGGTTGGGGGAGGGGGTCTCAGAGCGCTGCCGCTGCACGCATCGCTGCCGCGCGCTCAGGTATTTAGCTTTTGATACTGATAAGTTCAAGGTAGCAGTGGTAGTGTTGAAGTTGTTGCATGTGTTTATTTCTAATTTTTGCTCAGGGCGCAAAAAAAGTCCCTATGTACTTTGGGCGATGCCATTGCTGCCTTGACTCATCTAACCTTGACGCACAGCACAGCTGCTCTGCCAAGGAATGCAGTTGTGATGTCATGCGGTGAAGCTCTCTCGTGCCGTTTATCATGTGTTACGATCTCCTGCCTGCCTGTACGCGTGAGTACGGCAACGCTTCTTTCTTTCTCTATTTAGCCGTCACGGTATCCATGAGTTGTGACGGTCATCAGATTGGCAGGGGCATGCGCATACATTTGAAGTGTCACAAATATTACAAGCGCAGAAACTCCAAGTCAATGATTCGCTTGACAGTGTACCTCCTCCCCCCTTCCTGGCTATTGTCCGCACTGCAGCAAATGGCGGTCTTCGAGCCAGCCAAACCGGGCATTCGTAAGGTCATTGTGGCCACCAATGTGGCGGAAACAAGCATCACGCTTGATGGCGTCAAATATGTGGTGGACCCCTGCTTTGTGCGCCTGCCGTTCTACGACCCTGCTACTGGAGTCGAGTCACTCGTCACCACAGGTGAGTCATAGAGTCACATCGCTACACAGTGCTACACAGTCTGGATCTCGAGAGTGTTTGTACTTGGAAAGAACATGAGCGTGGAATGGTATACTGAACGTTTGCGCTTCTGTACTCAAGGGACATCGCAAAAGCCTTTTCGAAACAATTACAAGACGCAACACATTTTTTGTTCAGAATTGGAGCCAATAACCAGGATCCAGAAAAGAGGTGCAGTGGTCATTTACGAACACAGTCTGCTCTGCTTTGTCCTTTAAATGGCGCAGTGGCCCCTTTTTAGCCGTGAGGTGAGTTGCCCACAACGCACATACCTTTTCAAAGTTCAAGAAAATAAGGGCTTAGGGTGCGTCCTAATTCTGACTTTAACCCACGCCGCAGATGCATATGTTGCTTAGCAATTCTGACTCTACTCGTTGACTCCGACTCGACTCGATGTGCACCACATCCCGCCTAGTAGGCTGAGCCCCCTGCCGTTCAAGAAGGATTCCGAAGGGGTGTTGTTTCAGGTGGAGCGTACTGAGCACTGCTTCAAATAAATTATGTGCTACCAATGCAGGCACAGACAGTAGCACTTAAGCGATGGTCAGACATTGTGTGTGCTCTTGCTGAACACAGTTGCTGGTGTGCAGCCCTGTTCTTGCTAGGGTTAGCGTTAGGGTCAGGGTTTCGAATTAGGGCTTTTCGTAGGGTTAGGGTTAGGTTATTGTAGAAGCCCTCAATGTTAACGATATAATAGCCCTAAGTGTGTGCGGGGGGGGGGGGGGGGGGGGGGGGGGGGGGGGGCTAGGCATGTGAGTAGATAGAATTGCAATACGTTGCAGGCTCCTGCGAGGCTTGTGGCTGACAGAGCAGAGCTCAGCACACGTTGAGGTTGGGTCCTTGGTTAGCTCTGAGGCGCCACCTCAGACAGGGTTCGCATTGTGTTTCTAATTCACTTCGTCTGTAGCAACACAGCTCTTGTTAGTTGTGTCCGCTTGGTCGTTCACCTCTGGCACGGTGGTGGCGCTATGCGCTGCCAGTGGCATTTCATGAGATCCATAGGAGCATTCAAATCCGAACGGCAAAAACCGTGTGACCAGTGCCTGAACGTGCTCAATGCACAGGTACATGGGCGCATCTCAACTGCACATTTATGCATCTCAGCAACCGGATATTGGCAATTGCTTAGTCTAAGCATGGCAAAGCAAAAGTTGAACGCACATGCTTGGTCGCCTCTTTCTATAACTTCACTGACAAGAGCCACTCAGCCGCAGCTTCAAGAACGCCTCAAGCGAGTGCCTACATCATCCAAAGCAATATGCTTTTGGCTTCATGAGAATATCAGAAGTATGCTATCTCGTCTTGCTGTGCCAGCATGGTCTGCACCTCGGCTGCTCTGTTACCACATGCTGCTGCTGTTGACACAAGTGCCCTGGTGGTGTCCCCTGGCCCCATGAACAATGCATTAGCATGGCACCTGCTGCCAGAAGCAGCAATGCCACGGGGTCGGAGGAAACAGCCTTGGTGCCCTTTGCGGCGTATTGGGAGGATGCCCCTCGAGGCTAGTTATTGTGATATGGATTAATGGATTTTTTTTGCCGTGGCCCCGTGCACGATCGATGCAGGAGCACGTCATTGCGCCGGACATCGTCAGTGATCAGAACCTGCTGCTGATGGTCAGCATCAAGCGTGCTGATATATATTTTTAAGTACACAACTTCAAGCGCGCAGACCCCGCGTGACTCTCCGCCGCGGACCACGCAGTCGCAGCAAGACTGATCATGGAGGCGATCGCACGATTTCTTCCAAGCGACCAGCGACGCTCTCTCGCCGTAACGGCGATACCTGCACACGATCCCTGCCACCAGCCATTCCACGCACTCGTGGAGGCCGTCATCAGTGGCCTTCCTGATGAGCTGCGGGCACGCGTGCGCTGCTACAGCTGCTGAGGCGCAACAGCGCTCAGCTCTGCCAGCAGCGGACCGTGCACAGCGCACCGACCTGGACGCGGCTGACGCTGCAGCCCTGGAGGCTGTGCCGGGGTTGCTTAGGGTTAGGGTTACCCTAACGCTAACCCTAAAACTCTAACCCTGTGGATGCCGCGGACGTGCTGGTGCTGGATGACGTGTGCGGAAGCGGGCGCACGCTCAACACAGTAAACTTGCCATCTGCACTCAATCACAAGCGGCTCTGCTGCGTTGGTACTCTGAGAAGTGCCGCTAAAGGGGGTCACCTGTGTTGAGCGTGCGCCCGCTTCCGCGCACGTCATCCAGCACCAGCACGTCCGCGGCATCCACAGGGTTAGAGTTAGGGTTAGGGTTAGGGTTAGGGTTAGGGTAACCTTAACCCTAAGCAACCCCGGCACAGCCTCCAGGGCAGCAGCGTCAGCCGCGTCCAGGTCGGTGCGCTGTGCACGGTCCGCTGCTGGCAGAGCTGAGCGCTGTGCGACGACGTGCTTGCGCTGCAGCAGCTGCACGAAGCGCACACAGCTCCCGCAGCTCATCGGGAAGGCCGCTGATGACGGCCTCCACGAGTGCGCGGAATGGCTGGTGGCAGGGGTCGTGTGCGGGTATCGCCGTCACAGCGAGAGGGCGTCGCTGGTCGCTGGGCAGAAATCGTGCAAGCGCCTGCACGATCAGTCTTGCTGCGACTGGGTGCTCCGCGGCGGAGAGTGACGCGGGGTCCGAACGCTTGAAGTTGTGTATCATCACGCTTGAAGTTGTGTGTCAGCACGCTTGATGCTGTCTATCAGCACCGCTGATGCTGTCTATCAGCACGCTTGATGCTGTCTATCAGCACGCTTGATGCTGTCTATCAGCATGCATGATGCTGATTATCAGTACGCTTTATCAGCACGCATGATGCTGATTATCAGTACGCTTGATGTTGTCGATGAGCAGGTCCTGATCACTGACGATGTCCGGCGCAATGACGTGCTCCTGCATGAGTCGTGCAAGGGGACACGGCAAAAACTGTTCCAGTAACCCCACCAACGCGGCCTATCAAGCTTGACACAAGCGGCGCGCCACGTTACGAGCTCGACTTTGCGAGCCAGTTTACGGGTTTTACCATATATTATGGCACCACAACTTTTGGTTTTGCAATATACGCATTCTGATGTTAGAACACACTGACATTACGGCACAAAAATCACGCGTAACTTTACTTTTAAGTTTGAAACAACCCTGCCTCTAACACCATGACATGTACCGTGCACCAGATGCGCCACACAGGATCAGAACCAGAGTTATAGTTCAGAAGTAGTTCAGAAGATATTGCGATTTGGGTGATTTGGTCGATGGGTAGACAGAGACCTACATGTGGTGACTCTATCCTCACAAACATTCAGAATTGGAGCCAAGTTTTTTCATCAATTACAGGCACATACAGTACCTGTAAAGAATTCTTTGAATACTGTGTATGATTGCGTCACTGTGCAACCCAGCTGGTGCTTAGGTAGGGGTTAGGGTGAACGTTAGGACAAGGTAAGGGTCAAAGTTAGGGTTTGGGTACCGGTCAGGGGTAGGCCACATGCTCTCCCTTGCAGAAGAACCAACTCAGCTACGCGTGATTTACGAGGATAGTGATAAGTTCTTCTCTTTGAGGTCACTGCCAGCATGTAACGGCAATGCACATGCGACTGCTACAGGTTTTAATTGCAGTGCTGTAAGTGACAGCAAGCGGTGACGAGGAGCATATGCAACATGCACAACTGCTATCAGTATGCTCCAGCATTGTGAGTGACATCCCCTTGTTGCCCCCTCTTAACACCCTCATCCCCCTCTCCCCTCCTGGTGTCCTTATACCCCTACGTTGCCCCCTCCCCCCCACACACACACACATCAAGGCCTTTTTCAGTGACGCACTAGACAGAGATAATATTGAAGGTCAGTATAATCTCTCAGGCATGAATTCATTTTTAAAACCATGCTTATATTCGTGTATGCCCCCCCCCCCTCAGTCACCAGCAAGGCCTCAGCAACGCAACGCGCGGGCCGCTCCGGCATGACCTCCATCATGTAACTGCTGTAACTGCCAGCATCCAGCGGCAACACGCGTAGTGACAGCCGTTGATTGCCAGTCACTGATGAGACACAACAACGTTGCCACCCTCCCCCCCGAATTCCCCCCTCCCCCCGCGTATTCCCCCTCCCCGTGCAGTCACCAGCAAGGCCTCAGCAACGCAACGTGCGGGCCGCGCCGGCCGCACCTCCCCCGGCAAATGCCTGCGGCTAGTCACCGAAACGGACTTCAACTCTCTGCTCCCCGCGCGCACGCCGCCGGAAGTTCAACGCACGGACCTTTCCGGGACCCTTCTCCTGCTGAAGGCGCTCGGTCTGCACGACATTGTGCGCTTCGACTTCCTGTCGCCGCCGACTGCGGAGGCATTGGCACGCGCGCTCGAGCTGCTGTATTCGCTGGGCGCGATTGACGACAGCGCGGATATCACGCGCCCGCTTGGGGCGAGCATGGCGGAACTGCCGCTGTCTCCGCAGCTCGCGAAGGTACTTAAGTGCAACAGGTCCAATGCTGTGTTGACGGTGCAGATGGCGCATTTCTGAAAGAGAATGCGTGGGTGAGGGGTAGGCATTGAGCTAAAATGGGTTCAGCAATCGGCATTCGATTTGCAAAGTTGATTTGCCCATTATGTTGACATCTGGCTCCCGCATCGTTGTGGTTGGGGTGGAGGTCGAGCATGGTCAAATTGCCGCTTTGACCTAGCCAAGGTATGACACCCCACTGCCTCTAACTCATTAGTGCCGCTAGCAGTGCCACAAGTGACTCGTGAATTTTGAATCATGCCACTGACTTGTTACTCGCGTCTCTGATTCATCACATGTCCTTGCTGGCGCTTCGACTCCCTCGAGAGCAGTTGCGGCGTGACAGGTGACTCTTGCTCCTGATTTTGACTCACGTCCCTGACTCATGACACTTAGGTCCTTGTTGCAGGGTGGCGCTTCGGGTGGCACGCCTCGCGACCCATGACTCTGACTTGTGACTCAGAAACCTGACTCGCGAGTTGGTGCTTTCGGCAGCTGCATCGCCAAGGCTGTCACCGTCGCCGCCATGCTGTCCCGATGCAGCCCCCTTCGAGCGATACAACTACTTCCTGCCTCTGACTTGTGACTCGCACCCTGACTTGTCACAGACTCGTCGCGAGCTGGCGCTTCGGCTGCGTCTGCTGCGTCGCAGAGGCCCTCACTGTCGCCACCATGCCTACATGCGCGGCCCGTTCGAGCAGTATGACTCTTGCCCCTGATTCATGACTCATGACCCTGACTCATTACCACGAGGTCCTCGCCACGAGCTGGCACTTTGGCTGCGTTGCCAAGGCCCTCACCATGGTCGCCATGCTCTCCCTTCCCGAGCAGTTTGACTCATGACTCATACTCCTGGCTCATGAATCACACCATGACTCATGACTCACACCATGACTCATCACGCTCAGGTCCTCGTCGCCAGCTGGCGCTTCGGCCGCGCCGCAGAGGCCCTCACCGTCGCCGCCATGCTGTCCCTACGCAGCCCCTTGAGCGGCTTGACTCACAACTCATGCTCCTGACATATGACTCACACCTTGACTCGTGTCTCACAATCCTGACCCGTTGCGCACAGGTCCTCGTCGCGAGCTGGCGCTTCGGCTGCGTGGCGGAGGCCCTCACCGTCGCCGCCATGCTCTCCGTGCGCGGCCCGTTCGAGCGGCCGCGCGGCGTCGGCGCCGAGGCCAAGCAGCGGCAGCGATCAGCCATGGCCGCGTTTGCGACGCTCGAGGGCGACCACATCACCTACATCAACGTGTACAATGCGTACTGCGACGAGGCGGATGGAGGTAGTGTGGATGAGCTGCGCGAGTGGTGCGCTGAGCACTGCCTCGACGCGCGCTCGCTGCGGCGCGCGCGCGAGATACGGGGCCAGCTGGAGCGCTACGCGCGCCTGCACGCGCCTCCCGATCATGACAATGATCTCCCAGGTCAGTGCGCAGCAGAGTCGCTCATACTTCAGTGAGTATACGTATTCGTGCGCCTGCACGCGCCAGCCCCTGGTGACGCCTGCCAGGTCAGTGCTCAGGTGGCAGTAGAGCTCTCTGCGATATCTGGGGTGTGAGATTCGTGTGAGTTCATACTTCCAAGTGCTTGTGAGCTTGATGAGTGCTCATGAGTCTGAACACAACATCTCTCAGCTTTGCTGCACACGCTGCCAGGTCAGTGCTCAGCAGGGTTGATTTTGCAGTATACGGCCTTCCTCGGCGTGTTGCACACATTTGTACACAGTGTTCACGTATACAGACCACAGCATTGCACATTTGGTGTTGCCACCTTGCCCGATATCGAGGACCAGGTCCAACTTGTACGGTACATGAGTAAATGGGGAGGGGGGGGGGGGGGCAAATTTGGCTGGGCAATACGACCAAGAATGCCTGGCAGTTACGAATGACCTCACCTCGCAGCCCAGCATAGATGGTTCACACTGTGTGCGCCTGCACACGCCGCCACGTGACTCCAGCATCAGTGCAATCACTGGCCCACTCACATCACACAAACTCCAGTTGTTCACTGGTGTTTTCTTCTAGAAGTATGTACGGAATTCTCTGTATGGATTTTTTGCATGTACGCATTCTCTGCAGTGTGCATGCACCAGCTGAGGGGCTCTCCAGCGCAAGCGTGGCCACTCAAGGCCTTCATGTACCAGTGCAGCAACTGTATCACTCGCGTTACATGTACTCATGTCGATCGCTAGTGTTTTTCCCACTTGTTTCTGCAGAAGCAGCAGTTGAGGGGCTCGTCAGCGCAAATCGCCACTCAAGCACCAACGCATCAATTGGCTTGCTCCCGCTGCATAGACTCATGTTTTCTACTCTCATGTTAGTCTTCCAAAGTGTCCAAACAGCAGCTGGGGGGGCTCCCCAGCGCAAGCGTGGCCTCTCAAGGCCTTCATGCACCAATGCAGCAACTGTATCGCTCGCATCACGTGTACTCATGTCGATCACTGGTGTCTTCTCCCACCCTGCTCTGCAGTGTCCAAGCAGCAGCTTAGGGGCTTTCCACCGCAGATGTGGCCACTCAGGCACCACCAATGCAACAACTGGCTTGCTCTCGCTACATAGACTCATGTCACTCACTCGTGTTTTCTTTCTCAGTGTCCAGGCAGCAGCTGAGGGGACTCCCCAGCGCAAGCGTAGCCACTCAAGGCCTTCACGTGCCAGTGCAGCAACTTTATCGCTCACATCACATGCTCTCACTTTGATTACTTGTGTTTTTCCCACTCGGTTTCCGCTTTGTCCAAGCAGCAACTTGATCGCTCACATCACTTGTACTCATGCTGATTACTCATGTGTTTCCTACTTGTTTCCGCAGTGTCCAAGCAGCAGCTGCGGGGGCTCCCCAGCGCGGGGTCCGACATGAAGGCAGTGCTCCGCTGCCTGGTCTCGGGATTCTTCTCCAACGCCGCGCGCCTGTCCTCGGACGGGCGCTACAGAACGGTCCGCGAGGGGACCGTTCTGACCTTTCACCCTTCGTCCGTCCTGGCGCAGTTCGGATCCCCGCCTGAGTATGTGGTGTATCATGAAGTTGTGCGCACGACGCAGCTGTTCGCGCGCGACGTGAGCGCCGTCGATCCGCGCTGGCTGCTGGAGCTCGCGCCTCACTTCTTTGCGACGCGCGGCGGTCACCAGCCCTAGTTGCCCTAGCTGGCGTACTAACCCTAGCTTTCGAGCTCCGTTAACCCTAGCGTAACCCTAGCTGGCAGCTAGAATTAGCGTCGATCCGCGGTGGCTCATGGTGCTGGCGCCGCACTTTTTTGCGATGCGCGGCGGCCACCAGCCCTAGTCCTAGCCCGGAGTAGGGCTAGGATTAGGGTTAGTAGCTGGCGAGCCGCAACCCTAGTTGCCAGGTAGGGTTAACGTGTCGATCTGCGGTGGCGCCGGTGGTCGCCAGCCCTAGCCCTAGCTCGCAAGCTGTGGTGACCCTAGCTGCCAGCTAGAGATAGGGCTGGCCACAGATTGCAGGGTCAGAATGAGGACTAGGGTTAGGGTAAGAGTTAGCTAGCGCACTGTGCCCCAAGCTTACCGAAGATCTGGGCGGGGGGGGGGCGGTCAATGCCCTAGCCATAGTTCTTGACGCCGGTCTGAGCCACCGCGCTCATGCCCTGATGTTAGGTCCTGGTGCAGGCCAGCGCACTGTGACTGGCGGCACCTGACGCTTGAGGTTGAAGCACTCCTCACTTTGAGCTTCAAGTACTTCGAAGTACACGAGTTCAAGTCTGGGGTGCCATGTCGCGTAAGGCACGTCATGCCATCGTAGTGTACATAACATGTACACAGCAGGCGCTCATACCGCATCACAGCATTTGCCGCCTCTCGGTTGGGGTTAGGATCGCGAACACAGATGAATTCAACGTGAAAACACAAAACATCACATGAATGACGGCCCTCAATTGCTTTGCCGAATGTGGTCAACTGCTATATGCTGCTTGCACGGCGTGAAGGAATGCTGACGCGGGTTTTGCTAAGCGATGACTTGTGTTCTGCTAAGCAATGACTCGGGCTTTGCTTACTTAGCGATTGAGTTTTCAATGTCTTCAACTCCTGGTGCTCTTCCGCAGTGTTTGTTTTCATCAACTTGATTATACTCTTCAATGCTCCCAGCATTTATGAAGCAGCAGCAGTGGCTGTAAAAATGATGCCTTGCTCGCTGTTTCCAACATGCAAGAGCACACAAAGAGTGCAAAATGTCACCAGCAGCACAAGCTAGTTGTGTACAGTAGCCCTTGTGGACTTGCAATCTATGAAGACCCCGGGGGGGCTGGGTGTCCCTATGCAACATGGAGTTTGCTTCTGTGCAGCAGCCTAATCTGCACTGCGCCCTGAGCTCATACACCGGCGCTGCAACACAGCCCAGCATTCGCGCTGCGTGTGCTTACGCCATGATGCACAGGAGCACATGGTGAACGTGCGTACAATGTTGCCAATGCTTGCAATGCTTGTCCCTCTGCACGACTGTCAACAAAGCAGGCTGAACATGGTCATATAATACGAGCTGTCGGTGATCTGGGTGCCAGCAATGACATCTGCCGTGTATAAATGTAACACAAGCACGTCAGTCAATGGTAAGCATAATCATCATGCTGGTACGTATCCAGGTACGTATCCTCAAGATTATTCTGCTTCTGCTTTACTCCTTTGGAAATCAGACAAAACAATACTTAGAAGTATGTCGATTTGTCGTGTAGGATGGTCGGTGCGGGGAGGATGTTGAGGGGTTGGAGGGGTGGGGTCCAGAACATCTAGGCTTTCTTCCCAGATACTATCGTACTTTGCCATCAATATCAGTCTGCGGCAAAGCAAGTTACTGGAACAATGCTGTTACCGCAATGAGCACGAAGAGGGCCAAAGCTTTACACGAGTGCTTTTATACAAGTTAAGGCTTATTGGCAGAGGTCCATCAGCATACACGCACTGAGGCAGGACAATACCCCATGCAAGCCAAATCATGGAAACACTGCACTTAAAACACGCAATCTGTTATGAATGCATTGAATTGCACACTGAGCGCTCTCATTCCATTTGCAACTACAGTCCCGCCTGATCTCTCGCGCGCATTGCCTGTGAGGCGTTGGTGGTAGTGTGAAGAGTAGGAAGCCTGTTTGTTTCTAGTATCTCTGCGGAGAAGGAGTGCTGCTGCATCAAGTGCATTCCGAGATGATGGGCTTGTTTGCGACCCATTGGCAAGCGAAATTTATAGAAGTACGAGCTACTGAGCGCGCGGCTAGAAACCCTTGAAACGCGTCTGGCGCTCTCACTCCGTTTGCAACGACAGTGCCGCCTGATCTGTCACGCTCATTGCCAGTACATGCCACTGAATGCGCGGCTAGAATTTGCGCTGGGCAGCGACTGCCCTGAGCTGCGGCTGCAGCAATCGCATGCAGTGCAGGTGCACAGGCGATGGCGCCGTCACCATGTCATCACGTTTAAGTTGAAGTTCGCCACTGCCCCCCCAGGCGTCTTGTGGCACGTCGCTCTTGAAGTCGTTCAGCGGCCGCATGCGCAGCGCGAGTTTGCCGTAGCGCACCAGCGCCGCTAGCGCACCATGTCCGTGCTTGCGCTGCGCGAAAGTGTCTGCGCGCGCGTCTTGCGCAAGTAGATGCCGCCCTAGGCGCAGCTCCATATCTGTCACGGTGACGGCGTTGTAAGGGCTGTCGAGAAGGTGTAGGGCGGCTTCGGCGTATGGCGCAGCTGTGTGGCCGCTGTTGCAGTAGGCGTAGCGGTCGGGATCCAGTGCGTTCTGGACTGACTTCATGGGGCTCTGCACTATGCGATCAAGCGCTGCAGTACACGAGTGTGGGGAAAAACAAAAAAACACAGCTGCGAAACGTCAGCGCCTGGCTTAGGGTTAGATTCAGTGTTGGGGTTCGTGCTAGGGTCAGCATCAGACGCAGTGTCGCTTCACAGGTTTAGGTTTCATTAAGGGTTCAGTGCATCCTGCGCTGACTTCATGGCGCTCTGAACCGTGGGATCGAGCGCTGCAGCACGAGTCCAGCACGAAACAAGTCGCAACAAAGACAGCCGCAAAACGTCAGCACCGAGCTCATGAGTGTTGAGGTTTGTGCTAGGATCAGCGTCAGTGGCAGTGTCACTCGCCAGATTTAGGGTTGTGGGGAAAGGTTAGGGTTAGGGTAAGGGTTAGGGTTAGGGGAAGCATCACCCACCGTCTTCCCATTTGCCATTGGTGAGCTGCCTGAAGCCGAGCGCAGCTTCGCGCAGCAAGCGTGCATTGCCGCCGCAGACCTGCAGGATCAGAGGCACCGGGTTCAAATGAGTACTGAGAGCTCAGCGCAGACTAGGCTGCTGCGTTGACGCAAGTTTTTCGATTGCATACGCAACCCGGCCTCCCTTGGGCCTTAATAAATACAAGTCCATACATACTGAGAGCTCTGGTATAGCTTCAAGAAATGATATATAAGCTTCATGAAAGTGCAGGTGACGATACGATAGTTACGAGGTGAAGAGGCGAGGCCAATGAAGGCGCATGACCCGTATATATGAATGCATGATGTCCTTTCAGTCAGCGAGCATGCACATCGAGCAGTTACTGCCTGTTCTACATTGCCGCTGCTGCTGGTTACACGACATGTTGAAGTTGGCTTCAACCATTGGCTTCAATCAATCACAGCGTCTCATGCTCAGACCCCCAGTTGTCACGCCAGAAGTCGAAAGGCATGTTCAGGTCGAACCTACGCTGAAAGTAGAAGGGCGTGGCCAGGCCAAATGAAGCGCATGACAGTCACGTGCAGTGGCATCACACTTGCAGTGGCATCACCTGATACACCTGGGTCCAGTCATCATGTGCAATAGTTGCCACTGGCACATCCAGTGCATGCGCCAAGAACTCTTTTGCATCCGACTCAGCAAAGTTCCCGAACTTCAGGAACCAGCTGTGCCCACGCCCCAAGTTCCGTACGGCTGCGCACGGAGAGCAACAGGCATGTAGGTATGTACTGTATGTGTTACAGCAGCAGTTTGGACAAGCATCATGAGCGCTGTCATTACTTTGGGTTAGGGTTCGCCCATCGGTTCGTGGCGTATGCAGTGGACAGGCGGCGCGAGCCAGAAGGCTAACCCTAACCCTAACTGCTCAGAGGTGCATTGGCCCGCGCATTATTTGCAGCCAACAACGTGATGGCATTAGGCCTTCATTTAGAGATGCAACGGCACGCCAACTGCATCAACGTGACAGATGTGTGTCCCCAGTGGTCAGCATACCCTGAGGTTAGGGATAGGGTTAGTGCTGGGGCACTGGCTCAATTGGTAGTCAAGCCAGCATCTGCCGATAAGCCGTCCTAGTCGTTGCGGTACTGATGACAGCTCTCAGCCGAATCAGCGACGTATTTTTTCTTCTTTTTCTCACCTTCAGGCTGCTGTTGCACCTGCCGGCGTCAAACAAAGAGGTCGTACTGCAGGGGTATGACACTGTTACCTTTCACGGCAGACACTTTCTCAGTGCAGAGGTCCTGACAGGAGCATGGCTTCGACAGTGACTGTGCAAAGCCTCAGGAAGCAACCAGCGCCATATGACATATGTCACCAGGCCCATCTTAGTGATGAAATGGCCACGTGACCACATGGAAACAACGCGGCGACCACAATGCCTGACTCAGTCTGGACATGCTTGCAATGCACAGTAGCACCACAACTAGTACTTTAATTCTTTAATTACTTCCACACGAGGGGCAGAAACCCTATAAAAATTTGCAGCTTGTGTATACATGTGCTGTGTCAAGCGAGCAACACATGCGCTATCTACACTTTCAAACGGTCTGACCGCCAAGCACCGCCAACCCAATTACAGATGGGCTTCCACACAGCACACAGTACTCACCTTTGGAAAGCTTAGCCAGGTTACTATCGTGGTCGCACCCGAAGCTGGTAGAAGACGTGACAAGCAGTACATTGCAGCTCTGCCCCTGGCTCTTGCACGTGAGCGTGACAAAATCATAGAAGAGCCTTTTCAGGTGCTCTGGGTACCACCGCTCCCACTCCAGCAGCACATCCGCGTCGTCTATGATCAGCATGGGCCATGCTGCCTGCTGTGGCCCTGCTAGTGTGCCCGCCCGATGCGCCTCTTTCCGCGCTTGCAGCAGCTGCATGAAAGGCTGAAACACCTGATACAGCCCCGGCGGACCCCCCTGGAGTGTCTCAGAGGACAGGTACTGCAGCAGTGCGGCGGGACCGGCAGCCTTGGCTTCCGCAAACTCCTTCGTGCTTCCTGCAACGTCGTGCTGCCAGGCTGCCCACCCTTCCTGGCCCAGAGCGTCTCTAGCGGTGGCCTCTGGCAAGCTTGTGACCAGATCTGGGAGCGCCCGCGTGGCGACAGCTTGGCCCAGAAGCGCAGGTGTGCAGGCGTTGCGTGCGCTGTTGTACCAGGTCGTGTTGCCATGCAGCTGCTGCTGCTGCGCTGCGTGGGCTTGCAGCACGGCTGTCTTGCCACACCCGGGAGGCCCCGACAGTACTGCTATAGAAGCGGGCTGAAACAAACCAAGCCGGTGCAGACGCTGCATTTCTTGCACGCGGCCAGACACTCCGAAGTGTCCGCTATTGCTGCCATTAACGGTGATTGCAGTGGGGTTGCTGCTCGCCCTCAGGACACGTCGCTGCGCCACCTGCAGAACGCCACATGACATGTGTACTTTTCACATTACTCAACAGTTTGCAACGACAAGATTAAATGCTTTGATCCTGAGGTTCTGGTGAGAGGTCTCCCTCACACACGAGCCCAGAACTACATGCATGAATTACCTGACAGTGCTGTTGATGACCCGAGCGCCAATTGCAATGTCCTCCGCGTGGAAACGACGACACAAGCAGACCAGAACCCGACAGGCAGAGCCATAGCGAGACTTGTGATGTCCTCATGCCTGGGCGTGCGGCCAGGGCCTGCTTCCGTTTATTCTCGCGGCGCCGGCCGGGAACATTTCTTGCAACGACTCGGAGTTAGAGTTGGACGGACGATATGATAGAGTCGTTGGCGTTATCTTCGTCGATTTGAAGAGTGTGCATAGCCTGGCATCACTGTCGACGTCGGATCTGCCTGCAGTCTCGTCAGGCCGGCGCATGCAATGTGAGAGATGGGCACGTGCAGCATGTTGCACGTGAGTATTCTAGAATATCATCTGCAACTGATTGCTAAAATTTATCACTCTCCTCGCTGCATACAGCAGCCCCTGTGAGACCTCAAATATTATGAACGAAGCTTTTTATGAAGCGTCACCTGTCTCAGCCATGACGAGTTGCCTGGCTGCTGTCACCATGACATGTCGGTCTTGAGCATGGGGAACCGATGCCGACCAGGGCCTGCAATACGCAACAAAAGATCCAATATGTCCAAACGAAAACACAGACATATCTTTTGATACAAGAGTTCAGAGGCTGCAGCATAGCCTCTGAATTGCTTCAATTTGCTGGTGCAAGACGAAATTTTCTGTGGCTGATCAACTGTATTAAAGTCACCACCTGTGTCACAAACCCGCTCACTATGAAAAATTCCCAGGCACAAAACAACAGTTCACTGCTTTTGAGGCTTCTGCTGCATGAGCATGAGAGCAACAGTGACGGTTACCCATCAATCAGTGCTCTGTGTGCCTGCATCAAATCATGGCAGCAATGCACCACCTGAGGTGCCACCAATGGGCTCCATTTATGGGCCCGGCTCTTTACTAGTAGCACTGGAATGCTGTAGAATTTGCTTGCTATCATGCATTAGGCAAAGTGCGGCGGAGTGTCACCTGTGTGCAGCGCCCAGCTATGACATGCAGCGCGCTACAAAGGCAGGCCTTTGGGAACACACGCAGCGGCTCATGTAGACCGGACTGCTACTGCAGTCAGGCGGAGGGTTCACCTGATATTGAGCACATGACTGCCCGGGACCTGCTTTGGAGGTGGCACTCTACCTGAATGTGACCCAACAGCTTGTGACTGAGCTCGTTTTTGCGCCCTTGTGGGACCTTGGGAGGCAGCCTCGCTGCGAGTTGTTGTACTGGTGCACATGGACCACAGTTTCACAAAAGGTACATGAGGCAATGCATTACAGTTTTTTGGTCTCTGGTTTCATGGCAACCCCTGCATTCAACTGCGTTAATGGCAAATCGCCCATGAAAATTGCGGCACTGCGTCGTGTGTGATCATGTCAATTGTCCCCTATGCAATACATCCACAAGTTCGAGACAGACTTGCCAATGACTTGCCGGTGCGCACCAGCAAAGTTTGGCGAGTGTCAGGTTTGTCAAAACCCGCAATTAGTCTCACAATCAGGACAGCAATGTGACTACAGCAAAGTGAAAGCGTTGCACGGCATATTGGTACACTTCGCCTATACAGGCCTTTGTGTCAACACAACCCCCTCATGTGGCATGTGGCAGGTACTCTACTCACTAAATAGCTCTTTGTCTTGTTCAGCAGTCAACCCAATCTACATTGTACGTGGTGCAACGCCGCCAAATCTGCTCCAGATGTACTTCGTCGAATATACTCTGCTCAAATGTACTCCGTGGTCTCAGCTGCCTCTTTCTCTGAAGCAAGGATAAAGCAGGAACCCTCTCGTGAGGACCCAGCACTGATGCGCATGACAGAGGCCCGCAGCCCTTACAAATGCACAAGCACTTGCTTTTCATCCTCTTCCAAAGGCAGCAATAACACACGAAATGATGGCGGCAGTCCTGGACCAATTGGTACCAAGGGCAATGCCCCAGACATGTGTGCCCATTCAGAGTGCACACACACAAAAACGCACTCAGCACTTGTCCTCTATAAGCGCGGTAGCAAACTGCCACCAGCGCCCATAGGACCATTTACGCATTCCGCTCTCGCCAGGGACGATGCGTCAATCTCTGATTGCGCAGCCGCTGTTGGCAGCAGAATTCCTTCGGCTGTGCAGGAGGGTACACATCACACACGACACTCCACAATCTAAACCAAACACAACTTGACTCAGTGTACACCCGGTTCCGGCTTTGCCTGTGTTGACTGCCAAGAGCATCAGCGCTCAGCGCAGCGGCGCTCACACAGGCACGCCATCGCTTGCTGTTGCTGCTGCGCCGAGGCATGGCGATTGGCGCTGTCGGAATGGCGGGCGCATGTGCATATGATCACTAGGAAGGAGGTGGAAAACGCTCCTGCACCAGGGCACGGAGAAGCTATGCCGTACACACAGTGCTATAGCGGCGGTACATGAAGTAGAGCTACTTTCAACTTTATCCCGGAATGAAAGGAGCTCGGCAAAAGCCGCAAGTGGTTCCGACCCGCTCGCTGAGAGCTGCAGCGGCGGCACCAGCCGCAGCAGAATTGACGACCAATAGCGCTTAGCCAGAGACCCTGGCAAGAAGAGGCTCCAAGTGCACCTCCATGTCACCAGGGGGGCTTCTGATACCCTCGGTGTGTTGCTGCCGGCAAGTGCGGTGGGGAGTGGATAGTACCTTGAAGTGTATCCATTGAAGCCAGTCCCTGTCACGCCATGACGTCCTTGTCCTGGCTCTGCGTAGCACAGCCGGATGCCTCACTCCGGGCGGGGAGAGGACCTAGTTAGGGTGGCCAAAGCCCCCTGGGCGCAGGCCCTGGCAGGGAGTAAGTAGCGCTAGGGATTGACAGGCAGCCCCTACGTCTTGTGCCGCTTCTTAGCGGCAGAGGCGGCAGTGCTCGCAGGCCCGTGATCGCGCCCCCGCTTCCCCTTCTTCTCCCCCCTCTCATCCCCCCCCTCCCCCCCCACGCTGATGTAGCGCTGGTGCTCTTGAGAGTAACCATAGTGGAAGGAGAGCTCCTCGTGCATGGCGATGTGGCGCTTGGCAAACATGCAGATTCGGTGTTCGCCGTCTTTCAGGACAACGCGCACGCGAAGGTTGCTCAGCACCGGGTCCTGGTTGTTGGCAAACTTCATCTGCAGCGGCGGCGGCAGCAAAGCAGCAACAGCAGCAGAGCAGCAGCGGCAAGAATCAGGGTTCCAATACTTCGAAGTACAAATGTTAATGCGATGTAGGGTCTGTTGCACGATGTGCAAACGGAGACCTAGCGACCTCATCCCTAGGATCTTCATCTGCAGGGGCAGCAGCAGCGGCAGCAGCTGCGGCGGCAACAGCAGCGGCGGCAGCGGCAGCGGCAGCGGGTCCTGAGTTGCCTACTTTGCTAGATGCATGCGTAGGTACAACAAACCGACATAAACAATCCATAACTTGCTCAGCACGGGGTTCTGGTTGTTGGCAAACTTCATAGCGGCAGCGGTGGCGGCAGCAGCAGCAGCAGGGTCTCTGGTCATATACACCTGCGAGTAGTGGGACATTGAACACGACTAAGAGGCTGAACCAACATACGATCCTTACAACGATGCGTCCTGAGTTCACTAGGCGTATAGGCACCGAGTAGTCGAGGCAAGAATATTTTATGAATGAACCAGACCACAAACGTTTACAGTCATGCATTCGACTGTTGCAGCAGCAGCAGCAGCAGCAGCATAGACATGCGTTGGCTCAGTGCCTGTGCGCAGTCTCGAAGCGAAAGTTGCAGATTTGTCATGCACATGAATGAGGTGGTCAGGAGTAGGCATCAAGGTCACAACACCGCCAGTCGCATGCTGCCAGTAGAGAATGCTGCTGTCATCTTCTTCAAATACATGTATGTATACATACATACATACATAAATACCTTGTTTCCCATGCGCGTGATATCAAATTTACATATTCATCTGGCGTGCATGTTTGCTGACCTCATGTCCCGTGCGCGCAGGCATCAAGTGTGTAGCTCATACATCATGTACCTCAATTGTATATACCTCGAATTGCAGTACATGTTAACGTGTTCTCAACTGGTGTTTTGAAACAGGCATGTACTTCAAACATAGGTATGTACGCAAACATACATACATACCTTGTTTCTCATGCTATATATACACTTCAAAGTACCTCATCTCAAGCCTCATTCACCATGTACCACACCTTGGACTTCTAAAAGTATATATATGTATGTGGGCATACATACATACCTTATTTCCCATGCGCGTGGCGTCGAGCACCTCGTCCTCGTTGAGGTTGAACAGGAAGGAGCGCGCGGTCATGTCGTACTTCTGCCCGCGACGCTCCGCTTCGTCCTGGCTGATAACTTCACCTTTGTACTCGGACACAAACTCGCCGCGTTCGATGTCTTCACCCGCGAATGCGCCCCACCCATGTATTCTGAGACCAAACCAAGTGAAATGCACAACAAACTGTGAGCGCCAAAGTACAACAAAGTGGCTACATTCGCGCTCGAACCACCATGATGTAAAGTAGGGTCACTGCAGGTGCTGCGTCGTCCTGACTTCAAGTTAAACTTCGCCTTTGTATCGAACACACATGTTTTCGATGTCTTCACCCGCGAATGTGCCCCAACCGTGGATCCTGGGACCAGGTAGCAAATATAAAAGACAACAAATTGTGATTGCCAAAACACAGCAGATGACTAGACTATATGCGCGCTTCGAACCATGATGTCAAGTAGAGATACTGAGGTTCTGCATCGTCCTGACTCTAACCATGATGTCCTAATGATAAACCCTGGGGTGGGGTTAGGGTTAGGGTTAGGGTCAGGCTCAAAAGCGCCCCAACCGTAGATCCTGACACCACAGCCAATGCAAAGCACCACAAAATGTGAACGTAACAACAACCCTAAGATGCATTTACCCCCAAGCACTGCACAGCACAGGAGCTGAACTGACGTGCTCCCAAAGAGGAAGAATGCCACAATGAATCGCGCAACCCGCATTGGATGGCATTTGTTTACCTTTGGAACCACAAGTAGTACATCACACGTTGCATATTGAAGTTGAAGCACACGCTGCCTTTGTGAGCGTAACAAGGTGTACCTGATGGTGCCCACGATGGGTCGCATGCTCCTGCACATGCATTGTCCCTAATAATTGTTCAAGTCCCAGAGTAATTATTGAAGTTGGAGTCGAAGTGTGCGCTGCTGCCAAAACTCGCTGTCTGTGTCAAATTTTGCATGCAGCCCAAAGGTGCATATATCCTCTGCTGATGGCGATCATGTCAGGTGCTTCCCTGCCTGACACAACTGTTGAAGTTCCATTGCACAGCCTCTACAATGTTGAAGATCAGCGGCCACACATGTTTTGGTTGAAGTGCATGCCTCCTATCAGCACAACTCTACCTTCTGCTGCCCATGATGATGCGCTTGCCTGTATGAAAACACTGTTTTCTGCTTTGCTCTTTTGTGGAGTAGTTGTTGAAATTCACCAGAAAACAAAAAGCACAAAACAAACAACATGTCGTACCTGCTGATGCCCATGATGAGACGCTTGCCCCTGCCTGGCCGCAGATTTGAATTCTTGCAGAGCCGTTCGCTGCACGAGGGTGATCAACAACCATCGCAACAATACAACAAGGAACACACCATGAACGCACTTAATAATATCCAAAAGTGAATATATCCAAAAGTGAATGAATGAACAGGGTGATCACCAGCCATCAAAAGAACGTAGCACGATGTAGATTATGAATAAATCTAACACACGTAGATATAACTGTAGCAATGAGCAGTCGTGGCGTTTTTTGTAGCACGTGGCGTTTTTTGTAGCAAGCAATTCAAATTGGTGGATTTTTTTTGTTTCTGCGCAATGCAGCAAGCGCGTGCCCCAAAAGCTTGCTTCTCACCACACACCACCAGAACTAAGCAATAGTGACCCACTCATGGGCAAAAAAATGTCCCAACTTAATGCTTTATAGAACCCTAATCCTAGGGCAACAGGTAATGCAAACGCGGAGCATGTCACACGCGCAAAACACACAGTAGGTCGATGGCTTTTCCCTGCTTGGTTTCGGGTGAGCTTTGAGTGAGACAGGCATTGGACTTTCTGACACCTGGTCCTATTGCTACATAAGTTGTGTTGTGTAATTAGGTGATTCTTGTCGGAACTTTCTGAGTAAACTGCTCATACAAATATGTTTTCCTTTGGACGAAAAACGGATAATTCTGGCATCTAGATATAACCTTATCAAGATGGGCCTCACCTCTGTCCCGCAGTAGCCAAGGGTCAGGATAACGCCTCCTCCAATCACGTTAGCTGTTTGGAAAGTCACTGGGTGCATCTGGTAGGTAAACATGATTAAAAAAAGACCGGTATCACCCCATGTCGTGTGATCAGCCGCTCCTCATCGAAACTGTACTAATGCATTGCTCAAAAATTATTTTCCTTCGGACGAGATTTTGTTGACTCTGATTTCTAAACACACTGCCTCGTAAATGACAGGTCTCACCTCTGTCCCGCTGCTGCCAGGTGCTTCTCCGCCAGCTCAAAGTCAGATGTGCACAGGCTTGCCCCACACCTGTCACATGCACACATACCACCAGGCAATTGGCGCGTGAGCGAAAAGCAAGCACAACCAGACTTGACTGAATCTTTGCTGTTTTTCTTGCTTGTCGTTCATCGTGTTTCCTTGTTTTTAATCTTGTTTTTCGTCGTATTTCATGTTTGTGTTGTCCCACAGGTTGTCATTGTGAAAGCCGCAGTACAACCAGAGTTCACTGAAAGCTCATAGTTGAAGAACGTATTGACGGGCCAGCCTCAGTTGGCGCTGGCCATTTCTTGCTTCGATCCTGATTTGATTTTTTTTCTTGCAGGTCTGGACAAGAGGAAGCTGCGCTCATGAGCATTGAAAAATTCACCCTACCCAAGCCCTGAATCTTACTTTTGCACTGTAACTGACAACACTTATTTTTTGTGCGGACATCGATTGATCAGCCGCCACGCTATTATGTATATTCAAGTACAAGCACGCGCATCACTAAGTGAAGCTACATCACCGGCTGTACTTCAAGGTATGCATATCCTGAAGCATATTTTGCAGTGCAAGCGACAACACTGCTTTTCTATACAAACATTGAATCATAGCCACCAAACCTATTCGATACCATTCCGGAGTACAGGCACGCATCACTGAATGATATCATAGATCAACGGCATAGGTCAGGGGTCAGAAGCAGTCTTTCGACAAGCTCAGGGGTCAACAAAGTACTGACAAGTCACCGCAAGTCATTCATTGTGCGTCTGCACGGGCAGCACAGGTCAAAGTTGCAATTGCCTCAATGCCTGACAGCAGTGAGGAGAAGGAATTCAGTGCTGCCATACCAGCCACATGGTTCATCCGTCGAGCATTCGCTCATCTGGAAACTTAGGGTTAGGGTTAGGCACATGTCTGCATCGTACTCCTTTGATGCCGTGAAACAGTCGCTGGCAAAGTTCAGTCTTGAAGTAAGCGTTTTTCATGGCCATTGCATTTTTTCACATGACATGCAGCAGGCCAGGTACGTACGCATGTGTGTGTGTACACTTACGAGCTGCACAGATCCGGATCGCACTCCCTGAACGCCCGGAAGCAGGGGCACTGGTCCGTCCTGCACCCGCTGTGTGTGCACTGACACCCCCTGAACCTGATGATGATCAGCCGTGCACATAATGAAAGAGATTATGGAGCGTTCAGATGTAACAGAGTCTGACTGTTTGAGTCCTGCATCCGCTGTGCGAGCACTGACACCCTCTGAACCTGGTGATGATCAACCGTGCATACACAAGAGACGATCATGGAGCGTTCAGACGCTACAGTTGCAAGACCAGCCTTGATAAAGCAAATAATAATATACTTCTGGAGCACCCTAACCCTAACCCTAACCCTAACCCTAACCCGTGATAACCGTCCGTGCACAGAGCAGATGACAGAGCGGTCAGGTGTTAGATGTACACTTCAGCGGCTGATGTAGTGCGTAGTCACATAACGGTCAACGCCCTGAAGTTGGGGCCGAGCATCTGTGCCCACAAGGGGAGGCGACGCAGCAGTCAGACTGAGGCTGCAGGTACAGCTGCAGTGGCAATTTGTTGGACTCAAAACTGCGTCTATACGCAATGGTCAGTGCCAACCTCCTGAACTTGGCGATGATGTTCCATACGCGCTGCATAATCTGATATGACTGGACCCAGATCCCCGCGTGAATTCAGCAGATGCACTCCTGCGATCACCCGTAATCACCATGTCGATTCGGCAGATGAATTGGCAAGCATACATTCATGCTCACTGCCCCCTGGTCTACTCTAACCCCGATCCCCCTGTGAATTCAGAAGGTAAATCATTGAGCACACTCAGAGCCAAGAAGCGATGCTACGTGCCATGTGAGATCAGCAGATGAATTAACAAGCATACAGACCCTAAAAGTAATATAAGAAGCGATACTACGTGCCATGTGAATTCAGCAGATGAATTGGCAAGCATACATACCCTCAAAGCGACGATACCCACCCACCTGATGGTGACTCTAACCCCGCCCCCCCCTGTGATTTTAGCAGTTGAATTTACAAGCATACATACCCCAAAAGCGATGTACCTACGTACCTGATGGTGCACGCGGCGGCGTCGCACCCACAATACTTGTCACAGTACCCCCTCTCCACACACCGGCACCCCCCCTCCGCACCCCCCCCAACATCAGCTTCGAGGCCAGCATTGGGGGTAGGGCTGAGGCGTTGCAAGGCCTCCTCCCCCTCTCCGAGGGAGGCCACAGGGGGGTCTGCGTGGGGGGCTTGGGGGTGGCAGCAGGGGCCGGCGTGTTCGCACGGCGGTATGTACCGGTTGACCGCAAGAGCATACCTGTTGACAAGGCAGCGCAGACCGTGCAAGTGGCATGTGTTGGGATTAGGGTTAGGGTTGGGCGATATGCACCGGTTGACCGCAAGAGCATACCTGTTGATAACGCGACATGGGCAATGCAAGCGTCGTTCGTGTGTTGGGGTTAGGGTTAGGGTTAGAAATATGGTTAGGTCAGAGTCTAGTGCGTTGCTGATAATTTTTGGGCCGCCAACAGAACAATCAACATAGACAAGAACTGGCTATCAGAGTCTATACCTTCTCACTTGCGCTACTTACCACACCAACTTGAAGTACAAAATTCAGACTTGAAGTACGTGATCCCTAGCGAGCAGCACAACACGGCTCGAAGCGAGCACCTGCAGCAGCGCAACATACATTCCATCATATTCAATTCGCAAATGAATCAGGGCGATACATACATACCTACGGGAGGCCAGCTGGCGCTGCAGGTGCTTCTGCGCCTTGCGGAGCTTGACGTACAGTATGTACTGCGAAGTATCTGATTTGCAGATAAATCGCGGCGATACCTACCTATGTAAGGCCAGCTGGCCCTGCGGGTGCTTCTGCATCTTGAGCTTGATTCTCAATTCAGTCAGTGCGATACGTACATACCCACGATACCCATGATACATACATACCTACGGGACGCCAGCTGCCGCTGCAGGTGCTTCTGCGCCTTGCTGAGCTTGACGCGCCGCCTGCTCGCTGCTGCTGCCGCTGCTGCCTCGTGCTGAGCGCTGCCGCCACTGGACACGTTGCGCAGCTCGTCGCAGCTTGCGCTGCCATCCTGCTTTGAAAGGCAGAAGAGGACACATGAGACTAAGGGTGACACATACTTCGAAGTATGCGGTGTCAACAGGTGTTGGCGACAGGTGGACAAGTTCCAGGGGAATTACACCGTTGGCTGCGAGACTTGCCGCAGCCAGCGCTGCCGCCGTGCGCTGGGAAGTGGGGAACTCACCTTGGAGCGCGATGGTTTTGCAAAGAGTCCAGAGGATAAGAAGCAGCACGTGCGTAACACTAACCCTAACCCTATGTTAAACCCTAGCCCTAATCATGAGCCAAATCCTCGGGCGGCTTGCAAAGCCGCCGGTGCAGGGCAGCTGCAGTTTCCGCAGCGGGCGCACCACAGCAACTACTCATTCGGAGGGCCCGATCGCGCCAGAAATGCTCAGGATTGCTGAGTCAGCCATGCAAAAGATCTGGAGCGGATCTCGAACAGCTCGCTAACAAAACTGCACTTCAACTACAACCTGAAGTGCAAACCTCAACTAGGGCATCTAACCGTAATGGTGCAACAGCGCCATATTGTAAACGCCGTGGCCGTGGAGTTGAAGGACGGCACAAAGTGGCAGCTGCACCAAGAGGCTTGTTCATTGGCGCCTTGCATGCACAGCTGCTGTTGGCAAAAGCGACCTAACCACCACGCTAAAGCGTCCGCGCAGGCCTGAGGCGCGCTCTGCCGAGTGGACAGCAGCGACGCCTGTCGCAGCAGTGAGGAGCGGCAACGTTGACATGGTGTAGTGGATGTGCACTGCAGTTTAAGAGTAGGGATCCACTGGGGCCCTCCCACGATTCAAGTTGCTGCTGCTGCCAAGCGCGGCGATTTGGGGATGGTGCGAAAGCTCCATGAAAGGGGCTGCGACCGGAACGCATCCACATGCACAGCTGTGACCGGAACGCATCGGCATGCACAGCATCCACATGCACGACCGGAACGCATCGGCATGCACAGCTGTGCATGCCGATGCGTTCACCGATGCATGCACAGCTGTGCATGCCGATGCGTTCCGGTCGTGCATGTGGATGCTGTGCATGCCGATGCGTTCCGGTCACAGCTGTGCATGTGGATGCGTTCTGGTCGCAGCCCCTTTCATGGAGCTTTCGCACCATCCGCATATCGCCGCGCTCGGCAGCAGCTGCAGCAGTGATCGTGGGAGTCCGCTGGGCCAACTCGCGGACTGCACAACTACTCCACCATGTCGACGTTGCCGCTCCTCAGTGCTGCGACAGACGTCGGTGCCGTCCATCAGGTGCAGGCACGCAGCCTGCGGCTGAGTGCTAGCCGAGAGGCTAGCATGGAAAACGATGTGCCGCTGAGTACGATTCTTGGGGGATTACTGTGTCATACTTCAGAGTACGTGTACACTGAATCAATAGACAACGTATACATCCCAGTTACATCAACAATCATAAATCCCATGCTCTAGAGGGTGCGATTGGGTGCGTTTGGGTGCGTTACACGAAAATGCGCATGGGTGTGCAGTGCCGGAATGAGCTGATGAGCACTTGGTACCCGCCACTCTGTTGTGACCAAACCCTAGCAATGGCAGCACTCACCTGCCACTCTGCTTTGGGACCGAACCCTTACAAGCAACAGCAGCACTCACACACCGCTCTGCTCTGGAACCGAACCCTAGCAAGCCCTAGCTCCGGCAGCACTCACCCGCCACTCTGCTTTTGGCACCAAACCCTAGCAAACCCTAGCAGCAGCAGCACACCCTAGCAAACCCTAGCAACGGCAGCACTCACATCATCAACTGCCGGCGTCGCTGGCCTGGAGCCCGGAGAGACCAGACCGCCACGCGGCTCGGGCGACACTGGCGCAGCAGTGCTCAGCAGAGAGCCATTGGTCTGCCCGCCGCCAGTGCTGCTGCCGATGCTGCTGCCGCGTTTGATGAGTGCTGCCGCGGATTCCGCTGCCTCCTGCGCTGCCGCCGGCACTGCCGCCGTATCTGCGGCATCGCTGCAGTTGCTGTAGCTGCTGCCGCTGCTGCCGCCGCTGCTGCCGCCGCCGCCACTGCTGCTGCTGCTGAAGATCTCAGCAGCAGCGGCGGCTAAGGCGTTGCTGAGGTAGGGCGTGTCGGCCGGCGCTGACGGGGGGAGGTGGCAGCGCTCCACGGCGTATCCCAGCAGGGGGCGCAGCACGTCGTTGAGCGACGTCGCGTCCTGGCCAAATATGGCCACCCTGGTGGTGCAGGGAGCACAGCGGAAGGCATAGCAGTCAGGGGCTGTCACAACTCCGCAATATTTAGACAACTCCGACTCCGCTCCGCGCAGCCAACAACAATAATTGTGCGACCACGATTGCGACTCTGAGGAGCAAGAGACGGCCCTGATGACTCTGACTCCGCTTCGGCCGCAGCGGAGTCGGAGTGGAGTCAGCGACGACTCCGGGCGTGGAGTCGTGACAAGTGCTGGTGAACGCCCACTTGATGATGGCACCAAACTCTTTTTAGTTGCTCAATTCAGCGCGATGCGAGGCTTAAATGCGCGGCGCTGCAACGATGCACCGCAGCGCAGCCACCGCACTGCGCGCCACTCACCCTTTGGCGATCAGGAGCACATGCAGGGGGTCCTGCCCAGACTGGTCGGCGGTTACACCCTGAACCGGCTGAGCATCACCATCAGCACCTTGTGCTGCCGCGCTGTCGCCTCGCGTGTGCGCTCTCTGCTGCTTTCTCTTCGCTCTCGCCCTCGGAGACTGAGCAGCTACTGCCGCGCGGCCGCTGCTGCCTTCGCCGCTGCTGCTGCTGCCGCTGCCGTTGCTGCCGCTGTGAGTTGTCGCTGCCATCTCGGCAGTGCCTGCTGCGTGAGGTGACGTGGATACCGTGATTGGCGCTGCTGCCTTTGATTCAGCACTGGCTGTTGCTGCCGCAGGACTGCCGTTGAGCAGTGCTGCGGGATGTTGTTGTTTGCTGAGCGCTGCCGCTGCCGCTGCTGCTGCCGCCGCTGCTGCTGCTGCTGCTCTGTCAGGACTGCCCAAGGCATCAGCCCTTACCGCTACTGCTGCTGCTGCTGCTGCTGCTGCTGCTTCATCAGGGCCACCCGTTTCAGCAGGTGACGCCGCCGCCACCGCCGTCGCTGCCGCCGCCGCCACCGCAGCAGCAGCGCCGCCCCCATCAGTCACTTCCACAGGCTCCCCCTTACAAGCGCCGCCGCCAGCCGCCGCCGCTGCCGCTGCGGCAGCTGCTGCTGCGCGCTGCCACTGCTGCAGCGTAATGAACGCGCTGCCGCCGCCACCCTCACAGAGGCGACTCGCAACGGGGACAGATGCGAAGGGGTAGGGGGGCGGCGCGGGGGGGTCCACGTGGCGGGGGGGCAGGCACCACCAGTGCTCAGCGCACGCGTACGTGTAGCAGCGGCGGCAGAACAGGTGGCGGTACGTGTGGGCGAGCTCGGGGTAGTCGGGGGCGGTGGCGCGCAGCGCCAGGCGCGCGTCGGTGGCGATGCTCAGCGCGGCGTTGTCGCGCGCGTAGCGGCGCAGCAGCGACGGCGGCGGTTGATTCGGCGGCGCGGCGTGCTGCATCATAGCGCGTCACACGTCATGAAGCAGCGGCGATCAGTCAGGGTAGGTAGGTAGCGTAGCAGCGCCGGCGGCGGCCGGTGCGGCGGCGCGGCCCGCTGCAGCAGCATGTCAGCAGCACGTCACGTAACAGCATCGTCGTTTTAAAGAAGAATAAGATTTCTGACAATAGAGAATCTCAGTTTTAAAACTGTCATGTAACCCGTGATAGAGCAGCGGCGTTCAGTGACACAATGGGGGAAAGCAGTGGGAAAAACTTGAGTAGGTCGGTAGCGTAGCAGCGCCGGCGGCGGTCGGTGCGACATGAGGTGTTGCATCATAGCACATCACACGTCATGACACGGCCGTTTCCAGTGGTGGCCATCCAGATAAATCAAAGGGTAAGCGGGTAGCGTACGCACTGGGTACGGTTTTACTGCGTTGTCGAGCGCATACTGGCACAGCAACGACGATGGCGCCCGTTCCAGTGCTCGCTGCCGGTGTGAGGGGCAGGCACTCAAAATGCAGCAGTGCTCAGCAGCAGTGCGTCGTAGATCGCAGGGTGGCTTCTACATAGTGTCGTACTGACGCACACGAGCAGGGAAGAGGTGCTAGGGTTAGGGTTAGCGCTAGGCTTTGGCACACAGCAGTGCTCGGTAGTGATGACCACATGGTAGGTATCATGTGTACAGAGCATGTACCATTGCTTTGACATTAGGCCACACGCTGACAGCAGCATTTTCGATTGCAGACGTGCTGTCTGTGCGCCGACCTTGTCCTCTCAACTCTAAGCCTAGGGTTAGTGATCCTTGCCGTAGTCAGAGCAATTGCCTCAGCGCAAACTTGATCGTGAACATTGTACACTTCGACTTATTCGTATGATCACACACTTCAACATGCACATCACATACTTCGACTTGTATGAAAACGAATCAAAAGATCGTAGAGCTCTAGGTGACAAGGTGTGGTTAGCCGACTTGTGAAGTTATATCGAGACCATCTCTCCATCAACCGTTCATTACAATCCATATGCTCACATTATTGACTGCCCCATCAGGAGCTGAGACGACAGCGCCGTCGTTGTCATCTGCAGCAGCAGCAGCGGCGGCAGCAGCGGCGGCGCCGGCAGAAGCATCGATGCTGGCGTCCCTGATTTTTTGCCTCTGCTGCGCATCATCGAGCGCTGCCTCCACCTGATGACAGCGCTCAGCACACATACAAGTGCACAACGCTCAGGCCGAGTACATTGTTAGGGTTAAGGTGAGGGATTGCTGAATCAGCCTGATGACAGTGCTCAGCATACACACACGTGCACAGCGCTCAGGTCAAGAAACGTTGTTAGGGTTAGGGTTTGCTGCCTCGGCCTGATGACAACGATCAGCACACACGCAGATGCACAGCGCTCAGGTCAAGAACGTTGTTAGGGTTAGGGTTAGGGTAAGAGTCTGCCTCTGCTGCGCATCGCCGAGCGCTGCCTTCACCTGATGACAGCGCTCAGCACACACCACGCAGGTGCACAGCGCTCAGGTCACAAATGTTGTTAGGGTTAGGGTTAGGGTTTGCCTCTGCTCAGCCCTAACCCTCACCTGCAGCAGCAGCAAACAACGGCTTCGCACCGTGTCTGTCCTATCCTTGCAGCAACCATACCTGCATACCCAAGGCAGGCAAACGTACATGCGTACCTGCGGCACGGTGCAGCCCAGCTGCGCGGCGACGCCCCGCAGCACCCTGTGTCTGTCTTACCTTTGCAGCAAAGATACCTACATACCCAAGGCAGGCAAGCGTACATGCGTACCTGCGGCACGGTGCAGCCCAGCTGCGCGGCGACGCCCCGCAGCACCCTGTCCGCCCTCCCATACCTGTAGGGGGGTTGCAAAAAAGCACGTGTTGAAGTTTATATCTGAGTTCAAGTGCCTCTCTTGCGGCGGGCTGTTTGCTCGGTATCGAGCAGACTCGCCACATGCCCCACAAGTACGCCCTTCGCGTAGCATGTTATCATGTTGAAGTTTGCTCTCAAGACGCATTCCCGGTTGCCAGATACTTGAAGTGCACCCCAAATACGCCGTATCTGTGTGGCCAAATACGTAGTTGTGCTACCCTACATATATACCTGCCCACCAGGCACAGCGCGAGTTCCTCGCACACGGCGCCCGCCGCGGCGCAGCGCCCGGCGGCCGCTTCCCGGGAACTCGCGTTCTCGCCGGGAAAGGAGTCGTACGCGGAAACGTCCAGGGAACGTTCCTCGGAATCCTCCTCCGCGCGGTCGCCGAAGTAGGGTATGTAGGTCATGTGCGGGGAGTCGGCGCCAGCGGCGTTGCGCGCGAGGATGGCGTAGGGGGTGGCGGGGGGGAGGAAGGGGGGTTGAAGTTGGGGCAGGGGCGTCGCCCTCAGTTGAAGTTCTGAGCGCGCGGCGGCGCCGCCGGCCGGCCCTGCGCACGCGGCACGTGGGAGGGGGGGGGGGGTTGAACAACGGGCGGGCCGCAGGAGATGGTGTTTGCGCCAGAAAAGGACATGGTGTGCCCGTCAGAAACGGCAACTTGAAGTAGATGCGGGCCTCACGCAGTGCGTATTGCGTTAATGCGCTTTCAAGGGCAGGCTCCAAGGCGCGTACTACATACAGTGGTGGTGCACCTGAACTGGTCGGCACTGTGCAGCAGAAGCTACGCTGCCGCTTGGAGCATGCATACCCACACATTTCCAGGCAGTGCGTTAAAGGTATTTGCTGCTGCTGTAGATGTGGGTGTGCAAAAGGCAACAAACAATACAACACATCACGCATACCGCATCAAGTGCACCCACCCAGCCCGCCAGTCACTGCCACCTCACTGATCCTGACCACAATACTACTCTTACCTACCTACCCCTGAGCTGGCGCAGGCGGCCTTTCCTCATTCCTGAGCCCCACATGAGAGCACACGCAAGCCATCGTCCATGAAACAAAACAGAGGCTCGTACAAAAAGAGTCTCGCACGCATGCACAAACCCACCTTTGCAGAGCCCCGGCGCCAGCGTGACGCGGTACGTGCAGGGCACCGCCCGCCTGTGCGCTGCTGCTGAGCTGTGCCACCCAGCACCGCCCCCTTCTTCACCCCCCTCTTCGGCCCCCCGATCCTGCTGAGCACTGCCGTCGTCGCCATCTCCATCATCTTCGCTCTGCGCAGCGCCGCTGCCGCTGCACGCCTCCCGCCGCCGAGAACCGCTCTTTTGACCACGAGCGCCGCCGTCCTCGCCGCCGCCGCCGCCGCCGCCTGCCGCCTGAGCCCTGCTGCCTCCTTCCTGAGCGCTGCTGTGACGCCGGTGAGCGTCGCCGCCGCCGCCGCCGCCGTGATTTGATTGCTGAGCGCTGCTGCTTCTGCTGCTGCCGTCGCGCGCGGCACGGCCGCGGCGGCCCGCGAATGCCGCCGCCGCTGGCAGCAGGCACGCGCCCGCGGTGCGCAGCCTGGCGGCGCGGAGCGCGTGCTGCGCGCGGCGCGCTGCGCGCACCTCGTGCCTCGCCTGCGACAGGACGGTCTGTATGTAGCGGGGCGCGAGAGAGGGGTGTGTGTATATATGCGGGTGTATGGTGTGGGGTGCCGGTTGTGTGTTTGTGTGTGTGTTTGTGCGCAGCCTGGCGGCGCGGAGCGCGTGCTGCGCGCGGCGCGCTGCGCGCACCTCGTGCCTCGCCTGCGATAAGACGGTATGTAGGTAGCGGAAAGAGAGAGAATGTGGTTATGTGGGTGTGCATGTGCGGGTGTATGTGTGTGTGTGGGGGGGGGGAGCAGGCACTGACGTTTGCGGACGGCAGCATACTTCAAGAGGAACTTCAGATTGCACAGTCGTAACAAGCGGGCCGTGCCTCGCCTGCGATAGGGCGGTCTGTATAGAGCGGCACGCAAGAGAGAGAGGGTATGTGGGTGTATGTGCGAGTATGTGGGGTGGGGTGCAGGTCGTGCACGCCGTGCCTCGCCTGCACTAGGACGGTCTGCATGCATCGATCGGAGCGAGAGACAGAGGGTGGGTGCGTGTATATGTGTGTATGGGGGGGGGAAGCGGGAGGGGGGGGGGGGAGCAGGCACTGACGTGTGTGCGGACGCCAGTGTGCTTCAATGACAACTTCACACGGTGTAGTGTCGTGCGTACCATCCATATCTATGAAGGGTTTGAAGTCTACAATAATAAACACGTCATATCTTCCAGCTTCGAGCCTTGGGCGGACCACAACAGTGTTGCTGCAAAAGCAATCATATCTATATCATCATTGCACCTGCAACAACCTCAATACTGAAGCACTTCTGGCCCCCAGGTACTTTCAAACATAAGATTTTGCGCACCTTCCGGCGCTGAGCTTCTAGCGCGCTCAGCTGCTCCCACAGCCGCCGGGACTCCTCCTTCAGCGCAGCGTCGCTCACGCGCTCCAGCGCCGCAGCAGCGCCGCCCCCCCCACCGCCGCCGCCGCTGCCGCCCCATCTGCCGCTGGCACCACGCGTGTCAGCGAGCGCCGCGCCGCCGCGCTCCGCGAACATTTCGGCGGCGGCCAGCTGGTGCAGCGACGGCGGCGGCGCGCGGTCTCGTGCGACAGTCGCTTCCTTGGTGCCGCCGCTGCTGCTGCTGCCGCCGCCGCCGCCTCCGCCGCCGCTGCCGCCGACGCTGCTGCCCCCGACGATGCCGCCGTTGTCCCCTGACCCCCCCCCCTCCTCCTCCCCTTGTGAGGGGAGTAGGTATGTATGTAGGAGGGGGAGTCCCAGGGGACCATCGCTATGAGCACCAGGGCCAAGACTTCCGATGGTGCCAGTACCGATAGGCAGCAGGAACCCCTGCTCTGGCGCCGTGGTTTGAGCATCACCATGGGGTTCTCCGGTCACGAGGTAGGAGCGCTGAGAGCGCGTTTCGTCGTGCCACGAGTGCCAGCCCCTGTTGGGGACCGCGTGGTGAGGGAGGGGCCTTCGCCTGGCAGGGTGCGGTATTGGGTTCTGAAGGGGGCATGAGGGAATGCAAAGAAGGGAGGCGCGGCGGCGGCGCGTTTGATCAGCGAATGACGCGAGCCGTGTGTATGGCGAGGGGCATTTGATTTGAAGCAGAATTTGAAGTTGAGGATGCAGGAGAGTGTTCAGAGAAGCCCCAGTTGAAACGGAGACGTGAAATATTATACCCCTTTGTTTTGTGCATGCTTAGGAATGGGCGCAATTTCGCGGCAGTCACAAGCCCACTTCAACCACAACTTGAAGGCGCGGCTGCACAGGCAACTGCTGCGCTTCACCTCCGCTGGTATCACAACACATCCAATTGAGCAAACGGCAAATGAAATGAGGCAGTTTGGAGATGTTTTTGTGCCAGTTTGCCACAGTTTGACTACGTAAAGGCAAATTCAACCCCAAATTTTCTCCAACTGCTCTTTAGGGAGTGTCAGCTATGCTGCGCTACATTTGGTTTCGCTCTTCGAGGCCCTCTCCGAGTCGAGGCCCTCTCAAAACAGTTTACCCCTCATGATATGGCAGCGATTTGAATCTGATGCTGTTTCCTTGTGGCACTGACAGAATGGAGGGCCCACCCTGATGACGATTTTCAGAGCATGGGCAGCTTCAACTTCAACTTTAGGATCCAGTGCTCATTGTCTTGCACATTCATCGACCTCAGGTACCCCAATACGGCACAGCTGAGAGTTCCAGCCTTGGTGCATCAGCAGACGAACACCAAGTACCATGCTGGAAGACTACAAGTGAATAAAATCTACCTTAACCCCATCAGCATTGTGAACTGCTTCGACGAGTTCCGCGCGTAATTTGGAAGGCACAAATCAACATTGGCTTTCGCAAACGCTCATCATGATGCTTGCAGCCGCGTTATGCGCTTAGCACAGGTGCAACTCCATCAGACACCAGCTGACATCCCATGGTTGCTGCATACACAGCATCAACTGATTCCTGAAGCTGCGAAACTGCAATGGTTGGCATTGACTTGTTGAATGCGGCAGTCGTCGTGCTGTTCCACTGCATTCAAATCACACGTGCTGTGACGCGCCACAAAAAAAAAGTTTGTAAATTGAAGCTAGAGAACTTGCAAAGACTGATGTCCGGCTGGAGCCTGTATGCAGCCCATTGGCAAGCCATCTGCCGGAACATAACTGATCTTTTGAGACCGGCTTGCCTTGCACAGTTTTGTGAACTGCTGGCGTGAATTTCAGTTACAGCACATCGCGAGCATTACATATATTTGTAGTAAGATCAATCAGTTATCAGATGTTCCTATGCCTCTTTGCCCGAACGGCATCATGATTACCATGCCAGCATCAGCGTCCTAGGTTGCACCTGACAGTGTGTGTGTACAAACATAGGCCAGGCAGTGATGTGAGCATGACTGGCGGGTCACGCTGCTAGAGGAATGCTCGCCGTCCATGCTGCCACAACGACTGCAGCAATGGCATCAGCTTCCATCATGCACACATGAGGCCGTGTAGCGTGTCGTACTCATGATGTTTCGGTTCATCAACGTGAGACGAAATTGTCAATGATGATGTGCGATCGTTGGCGCACTTCAGTGTTGATCAGGAGCTTGCGCCATCATGCCCGCAGCATCCACGAAGTTTCGTGATACACATTGTGCGAGACAGAGGGCGACGTTGACCCTTGCAGAGACTCACTTGAACATAGTTGTACGTGTAGTCACCAGTTCGAAGGATGGTGGACGTATCAGTGATGAAAATGTTGGCAAACGCCGCCGCTGTCCTCTTGCTGCGAGGCCGCCCTCCTTCCTGGCTCCCAGCTTCCGCCATGGTGCTCCTTATACCTTTTGAGCAAAACTTCAAGCCCCCGGCTCCATCGGTTGGAGACTCATCGATGTCCCGGAAAACGAGCAACGAGCGGGCTTGAACACCTACACCTACATGCATAGATGATGATGCAGGAAGATGAATGAGATGAGCAAGATGAATGATGAGCAAGACCAGTATGACCAAAATGAGCATTGCCAAGTCCAGTTTCACCAGCAAGAAGAACCAGGAAGATAACTTGAAGCTGAGGAAGATGTGCAGGAAGTTGAAGGTGGTAATGAAGAGAGTTGAAGTTGGGGCGCAAGCGCCCCCCATGCCCCCCGCATTCTGCTGCGCTCCCAATACCCTGCGCTGTTGAGAAGTTGGAGTCTGCGTGTGGCTGTAGCATGCCATACCCGGCGCCCCACTGTATAGTATTACTAACCAAGTCAAAGAGCTGAAGGCGAAGAAGTTGTGATGCATTTGGCGGCCATATGATATCATGATGCATCCTGTCGCCGCATGTCAACTCCTGGTACATGGCGCACTGTGAGTTGCATCATCTTCGACACAGCCGCGTTGAGGAAGGGATGCCATTGTATGCCGAGCTGATCCTAAATTCACTTCCGGAATGAATGTTTGTTTGAACAAGAAGGCACCAACCTGAACCGCTTGCACAATGGCCAGAAGTGCGGCTGGTACTGATCTTGCTGGTCTCATGTTGAGGGCACTTGTTGTGAGTCCGTAGCCATTGCCGTTCGAAGTTTGAAGGCAGTCACTGTACCATCACCCCTCCGCTGTGCGCCAGCAACATTCACCTCTGATGCTCGGGGCACGCATATGCAGTGAAACTGCGATTACCGTGCACATGAGTGTGCGGCAGCTGCGTGCTCACTGACACCCTGCCAGTGACACTGAAGGCGGGCCATCATTTGCAAAGATGTCATGCGAGGCGGCCACTGACCCTTCACGTCCACCGCACCTGCGTTGCACCCAGCTCTTCCTGTCGTGAATTCTCAGCTTGCAACCCTTGAAGATTGTGGAGGTTGTATTGGAGGGGGGGGGGGGGGGGGGCATGAAATCGATTGTGAAGTGGGGTCGCATTGCCAGCTGGAACGTACACGCTCAGCTTACTGCTGTAACCTCCCTGAATTGCAGTACAAGGGCTGTGTTGCAGCGCCGGTATCCAGGCTCCTAGGGCACAGCGCAGACTAGGCTGCTGCGTTGACGCAAGCTTTTCGATTGCATAAGCAACCCGGCCTCCCTTGGGCCTTTATAAATACAAGTCCATACGTACAAGTGCGTGCACATTGGCGAAGTCATCCCCACAAAGCATGCATCTATGTAAGCCCAGAAAGTTGCGCACAGTTCCTCAGATCTTCATCAGTTACTAGTGCTTTATACTAGTGGTTGTCGTTACGACACTTTCAGACTGTCATACGACATGTAGATTCCGTACAGCTAGATGCCAATCATCTGGGCTTTTTCGCGCTCTGAGCGAGAAACAATGAGAAGTACTTTATACTCAGAGGTATGGAGGGGGGGTTAAGAGTACAGCTGCCGCGGCTGCCTCTTCCACGCCCGCCAACACAAACTAGCGCGGAAGAAAGCAGCTGCAGCGGCGGGCAGGAGGAGGACGACGACGACTGGGAGGCCTATGCTGACGAGATCTGCAGGAAGGTAGTGCCCCGCCGCCCGCGCGGTCACTTCACGCACGGACTACAAGCCGGCCTTTCAAATGTTCTTCGACGTCAATACGAGGACTGCCTGGTGGAGGACCTAGAGGCTGCCTCGGCTGGTGCCGTGGGCAAGCCGACGCAGGCTACACTTATTGGTGACTCGCGTGACACCAGCCGCCGCCGCCAACAGGCTAGCGCGCGGGTCCTGGCGCAGCTGCGCAGCCAGCGTGCGTCCGGGGCAATGGCGTGGATGAGCGTGCCACCCGCTGCCAATGACCGCCCGGGTGCGGCGCCCATGTCCAGTATGGCAGCAGCCACGATGATTTTGGTTGCGATCTGTTACAATATGGCACTGTTGCACAATAAGGGTTGGATGCCCTAGTTGAGGTTTGCACTCCAGGTTGTAGTTGAAGTGCAGTTTTGTTCGCGAGCTGTTCGAGATCAGCTCCAGATCATTGATGTAGGTGACTCAGCAAGCCTGAGCTGGCACGCGCAGGTTTGCTGTTGATAGTAATATCACTTCCTTCGCCGGCTTCCTTTCCGGCAACACCACCGTGTGTGTGTGTCACCTTGTGGCTGCCTCCGTCTGCCTCTGCGCTATGCATTGGTGCGGTGTGGCGTGCTAGCCTGCACGCGTGATTTTCCATCGGTTATGAGCCTGCGCTCACGGAGGTAGCTAGCATATGGAAGGAAGTCCCCAGCTTTGACGCCACTGGGTCATCAATGAGCGGAAGGCGAGGCCGGCATGCGCCTGCGCCGACATGCACGGAGTGCATGAGCAGCTGGAGCATGCGACTTGGAGCTCTGTTGTTCAGCCTGGGCGACTCGAGCGTGTCCCGGCGGGTACCGTTCATGCTCAACAGCAGCAAAGGTCCGCATGGCGATCCAGGGAGACGACAAACTCGTCTGGAGATGCGAGCCAACAGGCGCTTCTTCACGGGAGGTTGCGGTGAGGCATCATCGACGCATGTCATCCTTGACATGAGCAGGAGCTGGACAGCAGCTTGCAAATTGGAGTGGCGGGAGTTACCGCAGGAGGTCCAGGTGGAGCGGATTCCCCTGGCTGGAGGGCCTGTTTGAGGCCATGGCGATTTTTAAGGGCAAGTGTGCGCAGAGGATAGCGTACCAGGCTCTTCCAATTTCAGTGTGCCATTGCAGGGTGCAATAGGCAGCCGGCAGTAGCAGTGCCGATGAGTTATTAGAAGGTTTGCACAAGAAGAGGGGGTCTTCAGCAGTGCAGTATCGCTTTTGCTTCGCACAGAAGAGGGGGCCTCAGAAGTGCAGCATTAGCAGTGGGCGAGCTTCGCACAAGAAGGGCGGCATACCCAGCAGTGCGTACAGTTTCGATGCCGTAGCTGAGCACAAGAAGCAAGGTTGCAGAAGTGCAGGTCAGCTGGCATGTGGTTATTGATTTCGAGGGCAGCGGGCATTGTTTCCCTCAGGATACTGTTGTTTCCCCACAGCGGTCACACTGGGGAAAGGGTGTTGAAAACGGGGGTGCAGCTTTTCTGGCTGCATGTAGTGAGAGCATTCACACATAAGCATTAGGCTTAGTTGGAAGTAGGCATCCAGCGCGTTTTGTCAGTCAAGCTCATGGGATGGAGCTTTGACTGGGGGAGGGTGTTACAATATGGCGCTGTTGCACAATAAGGGTTGGATGCCCTAGTTGAGGTTTGCACTCCAGGTTGTAGTTGAAGTGCAGTTTTGTTCGCGAGCTGTTCGAGATCAGCTCCAGATCATTGATGTAGGTGACTCAGCAAGCCTGAGCTGGCACGCGCAGGTTTGCTGTTGATAGTAATATCACTTCCTTCGCCGGCTTCCTTTCCGGCAACACCACCGTGTGTGTGTGTCACCTTGTGGCTGCCTCCGTCTGCCTCTGCGCTATGCATTGGTGCGGTGTGGCGTGCTAGCCTGCACGCGTGATTTTCCATCCGATCTTTATAGACGGGTGGGGCATACAGGGCGAGGTGTGCCCATGGCGGTGCAGTGACGTGAGCCCCACCTCCACGCATGCGATCAGCCCAGCCAGCACATACGGGGGCACAACGCGACACACACTGCCCAAAAGCGGTGCCTACAGCGCATCTTGAGACAGCACCATGTCTCTATTGTCCGCACTGAGGACGCTAGCGTCTTCAAGGTACCGGGGTATCGGGCGGACACAGTCATTGACCCAGGGTGTCTGCACTTTAGCAGTGCATGCCGTAACAAGGGAATAGTGCTAGACACAAGTGTGCGCGCGCCCACAGCGAGCTCGTACCTGACAGGCAAAACAATTGCCTCGAACACGGACGGCGATGCTGCTGGGGTAGGGGAGGACGCGAAGGTCAAGCACCACACCGGCACCTTGACGTCATCTTGGGCTTTTGTGCCATTCGTGCAGGAGTCGTACGGACGGCTGGGCAAGCAGACAAGCCTTTTTGTTAAGGAGTTGGCAATGCACTCAGCACTGTGCTCAGGGGGGGGAAGGCAGATGTGTTACGCAAGGCCGGGTTAGCTAAGCGTCAGATCCACATTGAGCTGAGCATATCGCTGGCGCGGGAGTTGGCGGAGCGCGTCATGGCATACACACGTGGAGCGCGAATGCTGGGCTGTGTTGCGGCGCCGGTATCCAAACTCCTAGGGCACAGCGCAGACTAGGCTGCTGCGTTGACGCAAGCTTTTCGATTGCATAGGCAACCCGGCCTCCCTTGGGCCTTTATAAATACAAGTCCATACGTACAGCAAGGCTGATCCTATGCTACCTTCTCCATGCTATATATAGAATACGCTAAGCACATGCCTATGATGCAGCAATCATTCAGCAGCGCCTGTGTATGACGATGGCTTGGCAATGCGCTGCGCTGAGATTTAAGCACATGCCTATGCGTGCTGATGCAGCAATACAGCAGCGCCTGTGTGTGACGATCGCTTTGGCAATGCGCTGCGCTGAGATTTCTGTGGGTGTGTCGCTGTCGCTGCAGCTTGCTTGCAATCCGCTTGCAAAGCTGATCCTACATATGCTACCTTCCGCGTGCTATAGTGTACAACAAGCACATGCCTAGGCGTGCTGATGCAGCAACACAGCAGCGCCTGTGATAGTTCGCTTGGCGCTGCGCTCCAGCATCAGATTTTCTTCGGTGGGTGTGTCGCTGTCACAGGCATGCTTGCAATTCTGCCAAAGCTGCTGATCTGGCATTGCCGTGTTTCTTGAGTAAACTTGTTGCTGCATGCTGGCTGGTCTAGAGCGCATGTGCACGCACGTGAGCAAGCGGGCAGTCAGAGTAGGTACACACTCAAGGATGAGCCCAGTAAACTTTTATGGTACTTGACATCAGTGTATGCATGTGTATTTACAGCCGCCACAACTTCCTTTGCAAAATGTTCATGAAAAGTGGATGCCCGCTTGCGTTGAAATTCATGAAGAGAGGATGCAACTGTCGTTGAAATTCATGAGAAATGGATCCCGCTGGCGTTAAAAGCGCTGAGCAGTGCCAGGAAGTCGTCCTGATCCATCTTGGACGCCCTCTTGTCCTTGAACTCGGGCCTGCTGAGCACTTCCTCCACTATCGTCTTAACGCGCTCGCCGTCGCTGCCGCCGCCGCTGCCGTCTGCTGCGTCTACTGCCATGGCACTACTGCTGCCGCCGCCGCCGCCGCTGTCTTCAGTTCCTTGCATGGCTCTGCATGGCGAAGTATTGGGTTTGAGATTAGGGTTAGGGTTAGGGTTAGGGTCAACATGACGGCGTTGGACAGGGTTGAAGAAGGGGTGAGGGTTATGGGTCAGTGTTAGCGTCAACATGATTGGCGTGGGACAGGGTTGAAGTAAGGGTTAGAACTAGGGTTAGGGTTAGGGTCAACACGAAAAAGGCGCTGGACGGCTTTGCGTCAGGCTTCAAACGACACTGCGTGCCCGAGTCGGTGGACGTAAGACCTGCACATATATTGGTGATGCCGCCATACGCGCCGCCCTGTTAAAAAAAATCGATGCTGTCTTGGTTTCCTTGCATGGCTCTGCACGATGAGATATTAGGTTTTAGGTTCAGAGGAGGCGTTAGACAGCTTTGCGTCAGGCTTTGAACAACATGGCAGGCCTCTGTTGGTAGCGTACAATGTGCAGATATTAGTGATGCCACCATATGCGGTGCTGGACAAAGCACTTAAAGGTGTCGTTGCGCTGCTGGAGCTGCCGTCGCTGCTGCTGCCCTGTACAGCTTGGAATAACAAGGATGGTGCAAGCTGCGCAGGGATGGTGCAAGCTGCGCAGCTTCAAACAAAAACTGAAACAGGGTGCGACCTGAACTGCGGATCAGCCAATTTTAATTTATGGTCAGCTGCAGCGGATTCGGACACAAACAAGATGTGCTGGAATATAGCATAATTAGGGTTGGCAAAAACCGTATATTGAGATTTCATATACGGGTAGAAATACGTATTTTTGCATATTTTCCGTATATACGTATATGAAATCCGTATCTGACAAACCCAAATCAATAGAACAGGCACACTTCCTGGTGTAACTTCAAGTTGGAAAATCAAGGGTGATTTGGGTGCAGTATAAGATGACTACACATGCAGAAAGATATTGATATTCTGATACTGTTGACGTCTTTAATGGGCATATGCCCAATCCCTGTCCACCCCCCCCTCCCCCCCCTTGAAGGCCCCCCAATACAAGCATAACACGAGTCTCACACATCAAACCCTGAAGGTATTGACACGTCACCCATGTGCCTGCTTCCTTTGCCCAGCAACTACACAAGCCAAAAAAATAAATACAGTATTCAGGGATGGAAACCATAGTGAGGTCGACGCCAACTTCAGCAAGCGTACCTCCTATGTTGAATGAATCGCCACAGCGGACTCGCAAACACCCGAGCCACTTCTGCCCGGCCTACGTGGCTGGTCATGCTAGCTATGCAACTGGCGTCAGATCGTCGCCGCCACACGACAGCAGCGCTCTTGCTGACAGCACACATCCCTCTCCGCCTTCCACCTTCCTTCTGATCCCGATCCCTCCACGTTCCTTCTGTTAGAGCCATTCTGTACGTCCCGATTTGGCGCGAATATCAAGAAAAACAGTGGTGTCGATCATGAAGGGCCGCTGATCAGGTCATGATTTTCACGACGACCTTTCAGGGTCGATGAAGAGAACATGGCGTGATTAAAGAAGTGCGAGAACATTTCAGCCAATCAAACGGCGCGGCCGAACATAGTGCGTATGCCAGGCACTCGTTGGCGAGGCATAGTGGCTTGCGCTGCAGTCGTTGCGCGTGCCGTGGCCTGTGGGCATGCTGCTAGTGCCAGCAGCACCGCTCTGGCGCCGTAGTATGCGCCGCGTCGTCAGCGACCTCTGACGCAGGTCACACTGATGAACCACACAATTGCTTCTGTCGCGAATGTCGGTACGGAACGCGGCACGTGAATCACGCCAGAAATTCATGGCTGCACAAGCCGTACAGAATGGCTCTTAGCCGCATCTGTTTGCTGCCAGCGCAGCCCCAGTCCTGCCGCTGCTACTGCACTGGTAGCACCATCCGCTATGCTGCGAGGCGCAGTATTTCGATGATCTCCAGTTGCGTAGAGCGGCGTGTGCTAACACATTGCAACTCATACGCGCAACTTCAAGAGAGAAGAAACTAATGAGCCGAGAGGTCAAAAGCCACCTGGATGAGGTCTCTGCTGCAGTACGCGGCCTCGTTGGCTCAAGCAGAGACAGGAGGATCAATAGTGCCCATCGCAACGTGCATCAAGTGGCCAAAAGGCTGATACACCGCAAAAGACAGATTTATACGGATCTCGCAGGCCAAACTTCGAGATGCGGGAATATATACGCGTATGTACGGATATACGGTGTATCTACGGAATACGCATTTGCCAACCTAAGCATAATTGCTACTTTGCATCACCGTCACCTGCATCGCCCCAATCACAGCAAGCTTGTTGGAGTAGTGACTCTGGTACAAAGTGCTTAAGCACACTGGTCCACCTTCAAGCCGCGCTGGAAAGTTCACAACGCTATGCACACAATGACTTTTTCATTTGAAACGCTTCTCATACTCTACGGTGATCCATGCAGCACTAAATTTGATGTCAACTTCACCTCAGCTTTGACTTCACTCACTGCAAGTCCTCAGACCACTGAAACGCGGCAGCCCAGCATGCACAGTCGAGTTCTTGCGGGCAAAACCCTGAGCAGTTCATACCTGTACCAACCCTACCCACCCTAAGCCGCACCTGTACGTCCTCAAGTAATCCTGGAGCAACCGCGGCATGGCCTTCGTACGTGGCACCATTCAGCATCTTTCTTGCTTTCTGACTCAGACTGGATCAAGGTCACACCTGTACCTACCATGAGCCTCACCTGTACGTCTTCAAGTTGTCCTCGAGCAGCCGCAGCGTGGCCTACGTACACAGCACCGCGTGCAGCGTCTTGTTCTTACGGTTGAACAGCAGTTGAATTGAGGTCACACTTGCACCCACCATAGGCCTTACCCGTACGATTTCAAGTGAATCGACGTCACAACTGCACCCACATGAGGCTTACCTGTACGTCTTCAAGTTGTCCTCGAGCAGCCGCAGCGTGGCCTTCGTACACAGCACGGCGTGCAGGGTCTTGTTCTTGCGGTTGAACAGCAGGCGCACGAGGCCATCCCACTCGGTGAAGTTGACCGGCGGCGGCGGATTCCGCAGCTCCACACGTACGACTCGCGAGTCAACCTTGGGGGGCGGCCTGAAGTTATTGCGTCCAACCTGCGAGCGCAACGCACGCATGTGTAGGTGCATGTGTAAGCAATGGATGCTGCAGAAAATCAAGCTGGAATGCATGTGTATCAAGGGATTGTAGGGTTAGGGTTGGGGTGTAGCAGGCATTAACCACTGCATGGTAAAGCACGTTGAAGTCCATGCGCACCGGAGGGGGGGGGGGGGGGGGGGGTTGCGCCCCACCTGTAGGTGACAGCAAGACGCACGCGCGTGGGATAAACAGGAATCCCGCACAAGTGTAGTTCAGGTACAACGAGGGGGGGTACAGTTGCAAAGGGGGCGAAGGCGGGTGTATGCACGGCTGGTTGAGAGTATTGCGCGCCCGCAACCACCTGTGGGTGACTGCAAGACATGCGCGTGATTTGAAGCGAGTCTGTGAGAAAGGGCGTGCAGCATGCATTGAGCACCACCCGAGTCAGCAGATAGTCTGGACACGGCTACTTGAAGCTGTTGTGCCCAGCGGCAGCATGGCAAGCTGCTGCGTACCGAATTGTTGCTGTACACCGCCAGAGGTAGACATCAAGGTGACTCAAGGAACAGAAGACCGATGCCAGCCGCATGCTGTTGCTGCCAGAATTCAATGTTGTCGGTGCCGCAGCAAGCGCAGACTTTGTAACTGCAGCATGTAACAGTAATGAGCACGCGAACGCCATCGTGGCTCAACAGTCGTTCTCAAAGTGCTGCTGCTGCTCGCTGCGGCTGCTGCTACTGCTGCTGCCATTGTCGCCAACACTGCGCCTCGCTCGCTACTGCTGGGCTGTTGCTTCAGGTTCACAACAGGGCATGCCCCTCGGCTGCAGCACCGCATCTGACAGCGAATGGCGCGCTGCGCACCAGACCTCACCTTTATCAGCTGATCCACCTTTGCCAATAGCTGAGTATTGACGCTGAGGCGGCAGTAGAGATCGTCGCCCGGCCGCGCGCTGAGTCGCATTGCAAATTCCTCCTGAGCAAAGCGAACATGCACGGTAGTTGTACATGTGAAGTATATGGCATGCAAGGCAGTAGAGGTCATTGCCCGGCCGCGCGCTGAGTCGCATTGCAAATTCCTTATCTGCAAATATGTAGGGTAATATATACATGTGAACAGATACATATAGAACTTCTATATATATGGTATGCAAGGCAGTAGAGATCATCGCCCCGTCGCGCGCTGAGTCGCGTTGCAGATTCCTCCTGCGCAAATCTGAAGGGTGGGTATATGTGAGCGTACATGCCATGTGCAAGGCATAGGACAACGGACTGCACGCTCAGCATCATTGCGAACCCTAAGTAGGGCAGGGACATCAAGGCATACATAGTGTATGCAATACAGAAGCAGCAACCGCTCCGCCGCAGTGCTCCTCGGGCATGAGTAGGAAGGTAAACTGTGATCACGAAGCTAGCCAACAGCGTGCATGGCGACTTAGGGTTAGGGTTAGGCTAACCCTCACCCTTTTATGACATGATAGTGCGACTTAAAGAAATAGCAACGAATGACTCACCAGAGACTGCTGGCTATGGCGTTTGACCAGCGCCATCAGCACTCGAAATTGACTTTTGGAAACCACTGCGTGGCGGTAAACTCTGATTTTTGCTTGACATGAGACCCCAAAAAGACATGTTTGAACATCAGTGTTAAAATTCAGCACAGCATCACAGTGAACGGTGTGATTGCCGCATTGCTGACGTTGGAATTGAAGTTTGGCGGCGCTCACCTGGAACATTACGGCGCAGCGGTACATGGGCCGGCGGGCCAGGAGCTTGTACACGGTATTACGATTTGATGTTGCTCGGTTAAAATACACACTTGTGATTTTGAAAGTGATTGTTGAAGTTGAAGTTCAGCGGCGCTCACCTGGAACATAATGACGGCGCAACGGTACATGGGTCGGTGGGCCAGGAGCTTGAAGTGCAGAGCACTATGTTTTTAATGTTGCGAGGGGAAAAATGCACACTAAACTTTCGTTTGTAAACAATTTCTTCTGAAATCCTTAACCATGAGCTTGATGAAACACTGTCATTGTCAAAGTTGAAGTTCAGCGGCGCCCTCACCTGGAACATGATGACGGCGCAGCGGTACATGGGTCGGTGGGCCAGGAGCTTGAAGAGAAGCGGCGAACTGATGTTGTACGGGACGTTGGCCACCAGCACGTCGAAGAATGGCAGCGCCACTTTGAGCACGTCGCCGTGTATCACTTGAAGTTTGCTGGCGGATGTGCTGCAAGGTGATAAGAAAAGGAATTATGGAAACACACAAGAATTGGCAATATGAGTGATGCCTGGATGCTGATGGAGTGGAGAACAAAACGAAATACTGCAAGCAGCGGCGGTAAATGGCAGCGCCACTTTGAGAGCGTCGCCGTAGATGACTTGAAGTTTGCTGGCGGATGCGCTGCGAGGGGACAAGGAAAGGAATTACGGGCAACACAAAGAAAAGGAATTAACGGACAGCATACAAGCGTCGGCGACATGAGTGATGTCTGAATGCTGCTGGGGCCGAGAACAAAACGAAATGCTGCATTGAATGGCAGCGCGACCTCAAGGACAGGTTTTGTCTGAAATTTGCTGGCGGATGCGCTGCAAGGGGAAACGAAATAGACACGAAACGCACGTAGTGCAAAGTGACGGTGGATGATGTTCCAGATTTCTGGTAATACTGGTGTCGTGTGGCGCTATGTAGTTGTGCAACAAAACTGGGTTACGCCGTAAGTGTCGTGTACTTTAAGAAGTACATCATCTGGGCTTTCTGCACCCGAAATGGACATCGATGAGACAAACATGAAAAGCACCAGTAGAAGTAGTATTTTAGTATTTGTCAAGGCCCAAGAGAGACAGGATGTCTGTGTGTGTGCCTGCCAATGATCATATGCAGCGACTGCAACTTGCGCTTAGGTTCAGGGTTAGGCCAACATCCTGGACACTGGCGCAGATACAACTGTACTTATGCGTGTGTGTGTGTCCGTCTCTGCAAGTCGTGACCCGACCTGACCAGACCTGTGCAATTTTCTTGCATTTAATCATGATATCAGTGATGATATTAGTGACATTGAATGCGTTTACTTATCTGTCGTCAAAGCATTGGCTACGATCTCACATGTCTAATTGCGTGCATCGCCTACTGCGCCCAGTGTCACATTGAGCATGTTGGCCTGAGCAAGTAAATGTTGTCGCTGGCCGGACCTATTACCTCAAAATGGTCACGTCCGAGTTGAAAACGCAATCAATCAAAACTCCTACTTCGCACGAAACGAGTCAGGGTAGTCATAGCATTTGTTCCAGCATTAGCATCAGCCATGGTGTTGGGGGAAAAGCGGTGCTGCCGTGAATGAAGCACCAAGTCAAGTCTCACAGGTGTTTTAGTTGAAGTTCTGAATACTTGCAGAGTGGGTCGTAGCACATCGCTACACCGCATCAAGTTGGCGTGCACTGCGCATCGCTGCTTGATGGCTTGTACAAGTCATTAGGGTTAGGGTTAGGGTTAGGGTATGTGTTAGGTCGCACACAACCACCCTGAACGAAACAAAAACAAGCAATTCGACAACCCTCGCACGTGTACACTGGTTGAATGACCCTAACATAGATGGCTTGATGCATTGATGGCCTACAGTATGCAGTATTTTATCAGGAATGCAGCGATGCCGCGTCCTATGTGAGATGGATTGATGCTGGTGCCCGCGCACCGTGTCTTTGTAGATGCTAGTGAGCATATGGGAAAGTGGCAGTTTTAGGGCTAGGATTGAGGCTGACATTGACCATATGCATCGATGTCCGCAACTGTTGCCAACCCACACAGTAGAGCCATTGCTGAAGTGGCAGTCACACCAATGATCATACCTGACCCTACCCCTAACCCTAACCCCAATCAATGATCATGACCAGGCCATGCAACAGCTGCCAAGCCATTGTTAAAGTGGCAGTCAAACCGATTGTCACAGGACAATGACACTGTGGCTTGTAAGTTTGTTGTGTCTAGGGTAAAGACATTTGAGCAGTGACTCCATGTTACTGCTCAGTTGTCGCGCGTGCCTAGACTAAGCTGCAGAGTAGGGGCGCATTCATCGCTTCTTGGAGGTTGCCACTTGGTTTGCAAGACGACTGTTGGCTGCACACTACAAAGTACGTGGTGCACACGAGTGTTGACAACAGACTCTCACCTCCGGGTAATCGTCAACAGTAAAGTGTTGACAACATCGGTCAATGTTTGTGTTATGCGTTGGCCACTTCTGACCTTTGTAAAATGTCAACATGGGCAGCACTGTGCTGGTCTTACCTGCCTGCACCGCAAGCTGCTCGTAAGCTGCTCTGTAAGCTTAGAAAGCTACTCGATGAAAGTTGCTTCAATATGTACCACATATATGCAAGTGCATTGCTACAAACTTGCCGCTTTGGCAATCGGGTCTTTTGGCAGCATCGGGGAGCAGGGGCAGAAGCTGCTGAAGGCTGTGGCGACGGAGTATGCCAGCAGGATGTCAGTGCCCGGAGGAGCGCGCGCTAAAGCTCTAAAGGGCATCGCCCTGGCGCGCTTACGCTCGGCACTGTCGGCAGCGCTCCACATGGCGTACTCTGGCCGTGTCATGACACTCATGGCAGAATCCGGGGGGGGGGGGCACATGGAGGAGGACGTAGGGGAGGATCCCGATATGCCATTTGGCGGCGGCGGAGTTTGAGTGGTCGTCGTTACGACACTTTCAGACTGTCATACGACATGTAGATTCCGTACAGCTAGATGCCAATCATCTGGGGCTTTTTCGCGCCCTGAGCGAGAATTAATAAAAAGTACATTTCGTGTCCATATGTCCGTGTCCATGTAAATAATTTATGTCAAGATGAACTTCGCCAGCAGCAGCACCACTCACCTGCCCTCCACTCGCTTCAGCACCTCCCTTATCATGCGCTTATCGTACTCCACCGCTATGACCTTCTTCGCCCTCTCCAGCAGCTGCACCGTGAGATTACCAGTACCAGGGCCAATTTCCAGCACCACGTCGCTCGCCTTTATCGCTGCCCTGTCCACTATACCCTGGACTATCATGGGATTTTTCAGGAAGTTCTGGCCCAGCGCCTTGTTGGCTGCGATGAGATTGCGCGATGACGAGCCAGATGCAGCGCCGCCAGCACTGGCGCCACTACCAGCAGGCGCCTTGCTGTTGCTGGCGGCGCTTTTGGCGGAGTACGCTTTGGCGCTCTTGCTCTTGCCGCTCGATTTCCCCATGATGCTTCTACACTGCTTTCCCAGCTAGCTTGGTAGTACTGCAAAGGCTTTCGAACGAGTCGACCACAACTCAGGTTGAAGTAGAAGTGAAGTTGGCGTGGTGTGGTTTAAACGAGAAGCAGCTGCACGAGAGAGGATGGCGCTGAAGCGGTGCGTGCAGTGTGCGCTGCTTTGCTCAGCAGCAGCGTTCCTGCATCCACCCGTGCCACCATCACAGCGGCATCAGGCGCACTGCACTACCACCAATGCGCTCTCTGCTGTCAGCAGTACATGTAGAGCTGTCCACCGACTGCGGGCAGCGCCGGAGCACCACGCCTCTGCAGCAGATGAAGACGGCCTCAATGATGCCCAGAGGCAAGCAGTCACAGCACCCATAGCGCCGATACGTGTGGTGGCGGGGCCAGGCTCGGGCAAAACGCGAGTGCTGACGAGAAGGATCAGCCACTTGATTTCACCTGCAGTAGGAGCTCCGCCTTGGAGCATTCTGGCTGTCACCTTCACCAACAAGGCAGCGAATGAGATGCGGGAGCGGGTGGAGGCTATTGTCGGGAGGCAGGCAGCGAGTGAGGTCATGCTGGGCACGTTCCACTCCGTGTGCCTCAAGCTGCTGCGGCGAATGGGGGATGCTCTGAGCCGAGTGGAGCCAGGCTTGGACGCGCAGTTCAGCGTGTACGATACAGATGACTGCAGGCAAGTGACTGCTGAAACTCTGATGCACGAATTAGGTAAGACGGGGGGTAGTCTGCAGGCTTGACACCAGGTATTGAAGTTGAGAGGACTTTATTCATTGACACTTAGCAGTGGTTGCGTTCTCGCAAAAAAACGTGTGGCTCAAAACACACAACAATTGAAGTCTGCGCCCGATGGCAAGTGCATCACGTGCTGTTCAATTAGAAATTGTGACCAAGATGTGGTGCTTTGCTGCAGTCTGTTCAGCAGATGCAGAGGATCGGCAAGGCGCAGGAAATGCATCACGATTAAAGAATATTAATCAAACAAGTTCATGAAAGACCATTTTTGTTGCGTACTCCACAAGCTTGCGCATTACCTTTGGGGCTGCGGTGCTGTCTGCCGTCAGTGTGCCCCCCTACTCATGTCTTTGACCCTGACACCTCAACCTAACTTAGTTCTAGTGTGCCCAGCGCCAAGGCATGGATTTGAAGTACTCTTTATAGACGGGTGGGGCATACAGGGCGAGGTGTGCCCATGGCGGTGCAGTGACGTGAGCCCCACCTCCACGCATGCGATCAGCTGCCCCAGCCAGCACATACGGGGGCACAACGCGACACACACTGCCCAAAAGCGGTGCCTACAGCGCATCTTGAGACAGCACCATGTCTCTATTGTCCGCAATGAGGACGCTAGCGTCTTCAAGGTACCGGGGTATCGGGCGGACACAGTCATTGACCCAGGGTGTCTGCACTTTAGCAGTGCATGCCGTAACAAGGGAATAGTGCTAGACACAAGTGTGCGCGCGCCCACAGCTAGCTCGTACCTGACAGGCAAAACAATTGCCTCGAACACGGACGGCTATGCTGCTGGGGTGGGGGAGGACGCGAAGGTCAAGCACCACACCGGCACCTTGACGTCATCTTGGGCTTTTGTGCCATTCGTGCAGGAGTCGTACGGACGGCTGGGCAAGCAGACAAGCCTTTTTGTTAAGGAGTTGGCAATGCACTCAGCACTGTGCTCAGGGGGGGGGAAGGCAGATGTGTTACGCAAGGCCGGGTTAGCTAAGCGTCAGATCCACATTGAGCTGAGCATATCGCTGGCGCGGGAGTTGGCGGAGCGCGTCATGGCATACACACGTGGAGCGCGAATGCTGGGCTGTGTTGCGGCGCCGGTATCCAAACTCCTAGGGCACAGCACAGACTAGGCTGCTGCGTTGACGCAAGCTTTTCGATTGCATAGGCAACCCGGCCTCCCTTGGGCCTTTATAAATACAAGTCCACACGTACTCTGGTACATCTGCACGCTATTGTTGTAACCGGCCAAGACTGAAACTGCGCATTTGGTGGTCCTCTTCAAGTGATTCTCAGTCAAGATATAGACTGATAGTGGAGCGATGGTACACGTCCAAGAAAGATCTGAAAGGCCTTCCTGTGGTGCCATCACACGGTGCCCATCGCTGCTCCAACCCTTCTCCCAAACCTAGCCCCAAACACAAAGCGCCCAGGACAGTTGTCAACCATGTTATTGGTGAGACATGGCATTGTCAGTGCTCTTACATTCTTGAATTATATTATTGCCCTTTGCATGAATGAGTTTAACAGCTGGTGAGGTGCCGCTGGACGCTCTGCGCAAGACAAGGCAGCAGCGCTCAGCAAATGCTGGGCCCAACCGATGAAACTCTCACGAAACTGTTGTGACTGATCGGTGAAACTGTCACGAAACTGTTGACTGCAGGTGCCGCTGGACGCGCTTCAAAACGACATGGCCGTGCTCGGCCTGACACAGACGAAACTGTCACGAAACTGTTGTGGCTGATTAGTGAAACTGACGAAACCCTTCACCACAACTTCAATACAACGCTTGTCGGCTTCTGCTACTGCAACATGTACTCCAACACATTGCAGCTTCGAAAACTGGGATTGAGCAGAAGCACTGTGTGTCAAGCAGCATACCACACACATTACGGTGCAAAATATCTCAGGTCGAAGGCGGGTGTTGATTGTGTGTCATTGTGCTTTTCGGAAGGGATCCTGCTGGTCAACACATCGCACCTGAGGTTATTCTTGAAGAGAGTTTTGTACCGCGTGCCGTGCTTGAATAATATGGCGCGCAGGAAACTGGTTGCCGATATCTTGTTGGAGGGCAAATTGCATATCAAACTCCATGTGGCACTTGAAGAAAGTACTCTGTCTAATGCTTCATGGACAACTCGTCTTGAATTGATCATCTGCTGCGCAAGAAACTAATTGCGGACATATTGTATGAGTTTAACTTTGCATATACAGTTCCAAGTTGCACTTGAATAAAGTACTCCGTCTAATACTTCAAGTACAAATGTTCCGTCTAATACTTCAAGTACACCTCGCCTTGAACATACTGTATACTGCGCAGGAAACTGGTCGCCGATATCCTGCTGGAAGGCCAATTTGAGAAGTCTCCAAGCGTAATGCGCGAGGTGCTAGGGGGGATATCCAGGTACAAGAGCCAGGGGCTGACACCGCAGGATGTGGCGGCGATGGAGGCAGAGGAGCCACAGGAAGGTATGTATGTATGATGAGAGCAGCACCATACTTCGGAGACCATACAAGGTGCAAACATGTGTTGTAGGGGGGGGGGGAGGGGGGTTGCCTGCTGGTCATGTTGTTCAGCAGTGTTCGTCAATGCGAACTGAGACATGTTGTCACGCGGTACTTGCAGATTTCGGCAGCAATCATGACTTCAGCATCTAGACTGTTTTGCACCCAATGTCAGAATCAACAAAAAGGACATGCGGGAATGTTTGTGGAGGGTATGTATGATGGGTATGCATGGCGTGTCCCGTCCGATGGAGCAGACAACAAGGGTAACGTAGGCCTAGGGCCGAGATGTCATTTGTCTCATTATGGAATGAAGTTGTGAGGCAGTAGTCATTAAAGTGGAGGTGGAGCAGCGACAAGAAGGTATGTATGTGACGATGAAGGGTAGCATATTGTGGGCTCATTGTGAGCCACCACAGGAAGGCATGTGTGCATCGTGAATCCTGGGGCCCTCATCTGGTCTATGTGTACTCGCGCTACCAGGCTGCGCCGCAACGCCTCACCTTCAACTTCAGTGGTAACAACTTTGAATTTCCCCCTTTCCCCTTCCCCCCTCCAACTCTCTTCGGCAGAAAACAAAAAGAACGTTGTGCGTTCGCGTTCAAGGAGCGTTCCGAGCGCCTGTTCTACGCGTACTCGCGATATCAGGAGGCGCTTGTGCGCAACACCTTAACTTCAACTTCAACTTTTCATTTCTGTGGCCGTTCTTCACCGCCCCCCCCCCCCCGCACCTGTCCCCGATAGACAAAAAGAACACGAGCGCATTCGAGGAGCGTTCCGAGCGCCTGTTCTACGTGTACCCGCGCTACCAGAGGCGCTCGTGGACCTCAACTTCAACTCCAACCTCAACTTAACATTTGTGCGGCCGTTATCGTCCCCCTCGCCCACGCCCCCAACTCTCCCCGGCAGAAAACAAGAAGAACAAGAGCGCGTTCGAGGAGCGCTCCGAGCGCCTGTTCTACGTGTACCCGCGCTACCAGGAGGCGCTCGTGCGCCGCAACGCCGCGGACTTTGACGATCTCATACTGCTGACGCTGCGCGTGATAGCGGAGGACAGGGACGCACGCTCTATGGTGGCGCGCCGCTTTAGACACATACTGGTCGACGAGTGGCAGGTGTGTGCCTATGAGAGGCAGTTTAGAATTAGTCTTTGAATGAAATTTAGGGCTGACGTCGGGATAGTTTGAGGTGGATTTAGTACTAGGGTTGCTCGCGCTGCGCGTGATAGCGGAGGACAGCGACGCGCGCTCTATGGTCGCGCGCCGCTTCAGACACATACTGGTCGATGAGTGGCAGGTACAAGTGACAGTCAACTGTGCAGTTGTGATGCAGAGCTACGGCGTTGGGTCCAGGATTCGGGTTCGGGTATGGGTTAGGTTAGGGTCGGTGTAGCTCCATGGTCACGCGGCGCTTCAGGCGCCATCCTGGTCGACGAGTGGCAGGTATGTGTGACAGTTGTGATACAGTGCCACGCCGTTAGGGTAAGGGTTAGGGTTGAGGTGTGAGGAGTGACAGCTGTGGTCCAGGGCCGCGGCATTGGGGTTCGGGCTAGGGTTAGCGTCAGGTGAAGAGTGGATTAGTTTGAAGGTGGCGCACCGCTTGAGACGCATACTGGTTGACGAGGGGCAGGTACGAGGGGCAGTTTTACGATCTGGGCCTACCTGGGGGCCTACCCCTAACCCCAACCCCCCCCCCAGAGATGTTCATCTCGAAGCTTGAGTTAACCCTAAGTTCGCGCGCTCGATGGGCACGCTGCCTCAGACACATCTTGGTCGACGAGTGGCAGGTACGCGCAACGGTGACCCAGGGCCACGGCATTAGGGTTAGGGCTAGGGGTAGGGTTAGGTGAAGAACAGATTAGTCAGATGGTCGCGTGCCGCTTTAATCACATCCTGGTTGCCGAGTGGCAGATACGAGTGGCAAGTGTACGATCTGGGCCTGCTTAGGGCCTGCCTGTAACCCTACCCCCCCCCCCCTAAGAGGCTAAACCTAAGCTATCACGAAGCTAAATGTAACCCTAAGTCCGTGCGCTTGATGGTCGCACGCTTCAGGTTGACATAGGGCAGCATGAGGGGCAGAATCAGTGTTCGTGCGAAAAAGGGTTAGCAATTAGGTGAGGTTAAGGCCGGTTTAGTTCAGAGTTCGACGCTTCGATTGTTTGGACCGCGACTTCGAAGACGCTCCCTTTCCGCCACATCCTGGTCGGCGAGTGGCAACTACTGCTATGTGCTTCGGAAGCATGGTCAGTGTGGGAAACTGTCATGTTCTCAACACTTTCAAAGCGCGGCAAGTACTTTTGTTGTGAGCTAACGAAACCCTTTCACGCACATTCACGATTGTTTTCATCAACTTGGGCCATGAAAGTGCACTTTGCTACCTCGGTTTACGGAAGTGCTTGGTTGATGTTGGAGTGAGCATTACACTCGCTCACTCATTCACTCACTCACTCACTCACTAACTCTTAGCGATGATGGAGTTTGTCGCCAATGGCTGTTGCAGGACACCCACACTTCCCTAACTACTCACTCCCTCACTCTTCGTAACCAATTGACTCTGTCGATGACTGCCGTGCCGTGGCAGGGACACCAATGGGACACTCACCTATTCACTCCTCCCTCACCCACTCCCTCACTCTGTTACTTACTTACTTAGTCACTCACTGACCACTTGACTTTGTCAATGACTGCCGTTGCAGGACACCAACGGGCCCCAGTACGATCTTGTGAAGCTTCTGGCAGAAGCCAGCTGCGCCAACAGTTACAGTAACAGCAACAGCGCCGGGGTCATGACCACGCGCGTGCCCAGCATATTTGTGGTCGGCGATGCGGATCAGAGCATCTACGCGTTTCGCGGCGCGGTGGCGGGCAATGTGAGACTTGAACTCGGCAACGAAGTCATATGTACTTGAAGTAATGTCATAAGTGTCTGTCATTAGGAAATTGCAGTCGGCAATGCGGATCAGAGCATCTAGTCTATGCGTTTCGCGGCGCAGCGGCGGGCAATGTGAGACTTGAAGCTGGCGTTGAAGTTGAATCCACTCTGTCAATGTATACATTTGTTGATGGCATTTTTGTCGTTGGCGACGCTGATCAGACCACCTACGCATTTCGCGGCGCGGTGGCGGCGAATGTGAGACTTGAACTTAGAGATGAAGTAATATGTAAATGTGTCAATAGCATGTTTTTGTCGGCCCCCTGAGTGAGCGGTGAGGACAGGGTTAGCGTCAGGGCCATGCAATGTAGCAGGCGGGATTCGCGATCAGAGTGCACTATGAACCAGCCCCTGCAGTGCTCGCTGACCCTCCTTATAAATGGCGCACGTTTGTGCTGGTGGAAGTGAACATAAAAACAAGTGTACACCAACAGGACGCGTCTGCACTCTTCATCAGGCATCGTACCTCAAAAACACTGTGGACAACATCTTGAGGAGGGTTGTTCAGTGTGAGACTGTCGTTGTCACAACAACAAACCATTGCTGCATTACTGGTAGTTACTGGCGGTTGCGGCTTTAGCCGGGTGCGAGCGCCGACAACCGCTCTCACCGCCTGGTACCGCTCTGTCTTCAGGTGAAGAAGACTTCAAGTGTGCGACTGTCGTTCTCGCAAACAACTACCGCTGCAGCGGGCGCATCGCCGCCGCTGCGAGCGCCGTTCTTGTTGTTCAAGTTGATTTTCAAAGTCAGGCTCAAGCTGACCTTCACATTTTCTATGGTCGCAGTCCTGAACACCCGCTGCAATCGCTGTGCCTGGCATCAGGTGGACAGGTTCGAAGAGGACTTCAAGTGTGAGACCGTCGTTCTCGCACAGAACTACCGCTGTAGCGGGCGTACACTTGCCACCGATGTTTCAGGAGTGGTCTCGCACTTTCAGCACTGCTGCAAACGCTGCTCACTGCTCCATCTGCCTCCCAACTTCCTTCATGTAACCCCCTCTGTTCAGGTCGACAGGTTTGAAGAAGACTTCAAGTGCGAGACTGTCGTTCTCGCGCAGAACTACCGCTGCAGCGGGCGCATCGCCGCCGCTGCGAGTGCCGTCATTGCCAAGGTGCCGAACCGCCAGCCCAAGGCGCTCGTCGCTGTGAAGGACAAGGGCCTGCCGCTGGGAGTGATGACGTGCTACAACGCCGCGCAAGAGGCGGCAGAGATCGCCAAGCAGGTGCGATTGGCGGTGCCTGACCCTAAAATTATGAACTAACTAGTATACCCTAGCCCTACCCCTAGATCTGACCCTGAGCAAAGCCCAGGGCGCCCGTCGCCGTGAAGGACCAGGGCCTGCCGCTGGGTGTGATGACGAGCTATAATGCCGCACAAGAGGCAGCGGAGATTGCAAAGCAGGTGATGCCACGATACGCTTGGCGGTGCGGCGGTGCGGGATCCTAATTCCCTCACCCAACCTGTATCCCTAGCCTTATTTGGAATGATGTGATCCTCACTGTGGATGACAAGGGCCTGCCGCTGGGAGTGATGACGTGCTATGCACGCCGCGCAAGAGGCGGCGGAGATTGCCAAGCAGGTGATGCCACAATGATTTGTTGGCCGTAAAATTTGAACTTTTACCCTAGCCCTAACCCTAGCCCTAATTGTGAAAGAGAGCAGAGCGCTCGTTGCCGTGAAGGACAAGGGGCTGCCACTGGGAAAGATGACGTGCTACAACGCCACGCATGAGGTATTGAAGCGGAGATTGCAGCAGGTGATGCTCAGTTGCATGCCCTATAATTAGGGTTAGGGCCCCAAACCTACATAACTTAACCTATCCCTAGCCCAGGCCTCGCACAAGGTGATTGTCGCCGTGAAGGACAAGTTACTATCGCCAGACGTGCTACAACGGGGGCATCGTGATGAGCTACAATGCTGCGCAAGAGGCAGCCGAGATTGCCAAGCAGGTGTTGCCACAATGCGGTTCGTAGTGACCCTAGTATTCTGAACTCTAGCTCTAACCCTAGCCCTAACCTCAAACAAAGAGCAGAGCGCTTGTCGCTGTGAAGAACAAGGGGCTGCCGCTGGGAGTGATGACGCGCTACTTCCATTTCAAGGTACAACGCCGCGCAAGAGGCGGCAGAGATCGCCAGGCAGGTGATGCCACGCTGCTTGGCGGTGCCTAACCGTACAGATGGATTATCTGTGGAATCCTCACGCCCTTGCGCAGGTGAGCTTCTCTCCGAGACGGCGGTCATGTACCGCACCAACGCGCAGTCGCGAGCTCTCGAAGATGTTTTTTTGCGCCAGCGCGTACCCTATCGCGTCGTCGACGGCCAGAAATGCTTTGCGCTCACTCAATCACGTTCATGAATTATCCGTGAAACTCATGAAATTCTTCAATTATCCGTGAAATTCACGCGCATGCCCCCCCTCAGTTGAGCCGCTACTGGACCCTCGGCACCGCCCCCCTCTCCGAGATGTCCGTCATGTACCGCACCAACGCGCTTGGGAACACATGCCCTGACCTCACCCCCTAAGTGGCGATCTGCAGCTTCTGACTCATTCAGTAAATCACTTCTATGTCCTTGAATATACACGCAGGTGAGCCGGTATTGGACCCCTGGCACCGTCCCGCTCTCCGAGATGGCGGTCATGTACCGCACCAACGCGCAGTTGCAAGCCCTCGAAGAGGCCTTTTTGCGCCAGGGCATCCCCTCACTCACGTGAATTTCATCCATGAAATTCATAAAATTCACGCGCGCCCCCCTCAGGTGAGCCGCTATTGGACCCGCGGCACCGTCCCGCTCTCCGAGATGGCTGTCATGTACCGCACCAACGCTCAGTCGCGCGCCCTGGAAGAGGCTTTTTTACGCCAGGGCGTCCCCTACCGCGTCGTAGACGGCCAGAAGTTCTTTGCGCGGCGCGAGGTGCGCGACTGCCTGGCGTACCTGCGCGTGCTGGCGGCGCCCGCAGATGCGACAGCGCTCAGCAGGGCGGCATTCACGCCTGCGCGCGGGATTGGCGCCAAGACCATGGAGTCGCTGCTGCAGTGGGCTGCTGCGGAGAGGGTGAGTGTTGTACTGCTGTAAGATTTGAGAAAGCATCCCTTGTCATGCTTCCCTACACATACCTGGCCTGAGGCCTCGGTTTCGCTAGCGCTCAGCAGAGTGTCTTTGATACCGGCGCTGGGCAGCGGGTGCCAGGAACAGTGGCGTCGCTGCTGCAGTCGGCAGCGGCGCTGGGGACGAGTGTTGCTAGTGTCACAGTTGGAGTCAGTGTTAGGATTAGAGTTGCGGTCAAGGATTACAGCTCAGCACAGCGCTCAGCAGAGCGGCATTCACGTCGGCATGGGGTAGTGGCGATAGTTACATGGAGTTGCTACTGCAGTGCACAGCAGCAGAGGGGGTGAGTGTGGTGGTGCTGGTCAAGGGTTAGTGCTGCCGACATCATAACCGGCTGCGAGTAATTCTAACCCTACTGGCGGGTGTAACCCTAGCCCTAACCCTCATTCTCAGCGACAGTGCTCAGCCCACCGGCAGTGCTCATAGCAGGGATGCCATTTTTTCAAGCTTTCCATAGATACGGTACTGGAGTCTGGCGTGGTTGCGCATGCCGGCGGCGCCTGCAGCGATGGCGCTGTTCGCAGGTATTTAGGTATGTAGGCGCTGCATGAGGCTACAGTGTGCAGCCAAGACTGAGTCTCGTGCGTGAGGTGAGATGCATTTCTGCAATGATCTGCGTTGTCTGTCGTCTAGTGCTCGCATCGTCGTACAGACTCGCTGCTGCATTGGGCGCAGGGGCTCTGAGTGGGCAGAGTAGGGGGGAGTTAAACGCAATTTGAAGTTGGCAGTTGAAGGTCAATTTCCCGTTGGAGGTTTTGTTCTGGACAACCCCCAGTGACTTGTGACTGTATGGTATTGCGGCAATCACATGTCCAAACTGTGGCACATCATGCTGCATCTGCACCTTGCGTGATGCCACTGGCGACTGTAACTGCCGTAACTGCCGTAACTGCTGCTGAGCGCTGCTGCTGCTGCTGCTGCGCGCTGCTGCTGCTGCTGCTGCGCGCTGCTCACTGCTTGCGTCACAGGTGACGCCTGCGGAGTGTGCCCCCATTCACAGTCCAGCTACCATATGTTGTTACTGCTGCTGATCACTGCTGCTGCTGCTCGCTGCTCACTGCTTGCGTCACAGGTGACGCCAGTGGAGTGTGCCCTCATTCACAGTCCAGCTGCCATATGTTACTGCTGCTGAGCGCTGCTGCTGCTGCTGCTGCCGACCAGTGACCCCCCCCGGTGGATTCTGATCTGCCGCAACTGCCAGCATGCCTCGCGCCTATGCAGGAAGCAGGGCACAGGAAGCAGGCATAAGTGCGCCCTCTTGTGTGAAGAGAGTCCAGCAACAATAGTCTGTTATTACTGCTGAGCACTGCCGATGCTGCTTGCTGCTGCGCACACAGGTGACCCCGCTGGCGACTGTAACTGCCGTAACTGCCAGCGTGCCTGTGCCACACGCAGTAAGGAGGCATCAAGCAGGCATATGTGTGCGCTCCATTTGCTGTCTTTTTTTACCATTGCTGAGCACTGCTGGTGCTGCTCACTGCTGCTGACAGGTGACGCCAGTGGAGTGTGTCCTGGCGGCCCTGGACCCTTTTGAGCTGGAACCGCTGAGAACAATCCTGGAGAAAGGCGCAGGGGAGCGGTCAGAGGAGTCCAAGGCAGATGCTGATAATGGTTCGGAAGGTGATTTTAAGCAGAAGGAGAATCCAGTATTTGGCAGCGATGGTTGTAAGTAACTCGTGCTCTGTGGCGGCACGCATGCTCGGTTGGGGTTGAGTTGGGGGCTAGGGTTAGGGTTTGGGTAGGGTGAGGACCTCTCAGATCAGGACTAGGGTCAGGGCTAGGGTCAGAGTGTGCTCCGCGCCGCCGCACGTCGCGATCTATGTTCCTGCCACTATCAACGCGTTCGCTCATGTTGATACCTTTGCCTGACCAAGGCTGAGTGTGACTCCCCTGTTGTCATCGCATGAACACGCCTGGTGCAGAAAACCCCCTCAGCGACGCGGCGGCGGCAGCGGCAGCAGCAGCGCGGGAACGGCTGGTCCGGGGTGCGGCTGCGGCGCGTGACAGCGCTCCGCATTACCGCATGTTGCAACCATTCTTATGACACCACCAGTGCCGAATGTGATTCCCCTGTTGCCTTGAACACCTGTTGCGCAGAGAACCCCCTCAGCGATGCGGCGGCGGCGGCGGCGGCAGCGGCGCGCGACGGCTGGTCCGGCGTGTCGCTGCGGCGTGTGGCGGCGCTGCGCGCGTCAGCGCTCACGACGCCGCGCCTGAAGCCCCTCACGCGCAAGCTCGCGGACTTCGCGTCGCTGCTCGTGTCGCTGAAGCAGCGCTCAGCACAGGGCACCGTCGCGGCAGTGCTCGAACACCTCGTCGCCATCACCGACATGGAGGAGTACGTGAAGCGGGCGCGATCGGGGGACCCCGACCCCAAGGCGGGGGGCTTGGATAAGGGGGAGGAGCGGTGGGGGAATGTGGTGGAGCTGGTGAGGAGCGCGGAGCGGACCAGTGCGGCGGGGGCTGCGGGCCTCGCGGCGTTTCTGGCGGAGGTGGCGCTGATGGGGGGGGACGAGGCGCCGCGCAGGTGCGTCACAGTTGAAGTTTCACATGAAGTATGGATGTCAAGTAATACTTCTATAGGGCTCGCGGCGTTTCTGGCAGAGGGGGCGCTGATGGGGGGGGGGGCGAGGCGCCGCGCAGGTGCGTCACACTTGAACATTTAATTGAAGTATGGGTGTCGAGCATGATTCACACGGAGAGGCTCGTGGCGTCTCTGGCGGAGGTGGCGCTGATGGGGGGGACGAGGCGCCCCGCAGGTGCGTCACAGTTGAGCTCATACTTGAAGTGTTGATGTTATGACTTACCGGGGGCTCGCGGCGTTTCTGGCGGAGGTGGCGCTTAATGGGGGGGGCGAAGCGCCGCGCAGGTGCGCAGTTGCAGTTTTTACTTGCAGTTTTCGTTCAAGTATGGATGCCGAGTATTGTTCAACAGGGCACGCGGCGTTTCTGGCGGAGGTGGCGCTTATGGGGGGGGGACGAGGCGCCGCGCAGGTGCGTGGCAGTTGCAGTTTTTGCTTGAAGTATGGGTGTGAAGGATGGTACAAAGGATGGTTCAAAGGGCTCGTGGCGTTTCTGGCAGAGGTGGCGCTGATGGGGGGGGATGAGGCGCCACGCAGGTGCGTCACAGTTGCAGTTTTAGTTGAAGTGTGGGTGATGAGTATTGTTCCAAGGGATCGCGGCATTTCTGGCAGAGGTGGCGCTGATGCGGGAGGGCGATGCGTGATGAAATCATGTTGAGAATGGCAGCCCTAAATCCCAGTTGGCAACAAGCACGTATCACCGCTATGTGGGTTGTGAGCAACAGCGGCATTCACTCATACCGATAATCCTGGTTTGCCTGACCCCGTTTTGCAGCTGAAATGCAGTTGATTACGTATGCTCTGTAGTTTTTCGGCACTTGAGCACGTACCCCCAAGCGTCAGTGCACATTTTGCTGCGCACCGGAAGCGCACGCCAACGAAACCAACGCTAAACCTACTCCCAATCTAACCCTATCTTCAACCCTAAGCGTTGCAAACGGCACCCTGACTCCCTCCGCACCACCGCAGCGGCAGCGGCGCTGGCGGCAGCGGCGGAGACTCTGACTCTGACTCGCCTGCCGCGGTCAGCAAGTCGTGCACCTCATGACGGCGGCGTGCGCCAACAAAACCAACCCTAACACCAATTTAACCCTAACTCCAACCCTAAGTGTCGCTAACGGCACCCTGCCTCCCCCCCGCACCACCGCACCGGCAGCGATGCTAGCGGCGGCGAAGGCTCCAACTCAGACTCCGACTCGCCGGCCGCGGTCAGCGAAGTCGTGCGCCAACGAAACCAACTCTGACTCTAACACCAATTTTCAACCCGAATCCCAACCCTAAGCGTCGCCAACGGCACCCTGCCTCCCCCCCGCACCACCGCAGCGGCGGCTCGGGCGGCCCCGACTCAGACTCCGACTCGCCGGCCGCAGTCAGCGAAGTCGTGCGCCTCATGACGATCCACGCGAGCAAGGGCCTGGAATTCGATACCGTCTTCATCGTCGGCTGCGAAGAGGGCACGCTGCCGCTGGAGCGGGGGGGGGGCTACAAAAATCGCGGCGGCGGCGCCGGCGCTGCAAGCTCTGTGGAGGAGGCTGAGGAGAGGAGGCTCATGTATGTGGCGATAACGCGCGCGAAGAGCCGGCTGTTCATGTCGTGGCGGCGGACGCTTACGATACTGAGCGGCGCTGGGGCGGACGGGGACGCGGGCGGCGGGGGGATGCGCTGCATCGACGCTTATCCCAGCAGGTATGTATGTATATGTGGATAATTTGTTGAAGCTCGATCAGGGCGCGAAGCCTACATGATGGATGTCATGCGCGCTGCCAGAATGTACATGAACCTTGCGACAAAGTGTCATCGCATTGATGATCACTTCTATACGAATATGGAGTGTTGCGGGGGTATGCGCTGCATTGACGCGTATCCCAGGTATGTATGTATGTACGTACATGTAGATATAAAATAAGTGCTCACTCAGGGCACGAAAAGCTTATGTGGTTGATGTCAAGCTTGCTAGCGCAAGTCATCATTGGCCTTGTGACAACGTGTCCTCGCAATTTTGTAACGAAATCGCCCAATGGAGTGTTGCAGCGGCATGCGCTGCATCGACGCGTATCCCAGCAGGTATGTATGTATACTTCAAAGTACTGTGAAGTATGTGTTTTCATGCTCATTCAGCGCGCAAATCGTTTACGTACGTGTTGGATGTCAAGCTCGCTAGCTACTGAAAGGCTCCATGTTTTTCACAAGTGTCTGTATGCGCAACAGCGGTCGCTTCTAAACCATGTTGCCAATTGCAATGCACATCAGAACACTTTACATTAATTTCCCGCTTTCAGCGCGAAGAAGCGGAGATGACCAACATGGAGCTAGCTTCCAGAGTCCACAGTATACCTTATCGAGTGCCTTAATGCATGACATCGCCAAATGGTGTTGGTTTCTGCATTTATTCACTGCTGAGTATGCAGCATGACCGCGGCATCAATGTGAATGCTTGTGCGTCTCACTTGGTGGCGAACTATAAGCTGGCTTGGTGAACAAGTGTGATACTGACGCACCAGTCCTGGGTACTGGCTACATATTGGTACTCACTCCTATTGGCGAACACTACTTTGTGTGCTACATCCCTGTTGGTGTACGCCAACTAACCTAGCACTGTTGTTACCAGATTTGGCACTGACATGTGAAGAGAGGGTATGGCCATATCATGGTGACAGCACCAGCTCTCGTCCGATCGCTGAAGTTAAGCACCCTTGAGCGGAGCTAGTACTACGGTGGGGGACCACGTGGGAAGCCTCCGTGCTGTATTCTTTTTATTCTTTCGGCAGCACCTGCAGATGCAGTTTGATAACATTACAACCTTGCCGTACGTAGTGGGGCCTTCTGTAATACGGCCACTAACCCTAGGGACGCGATGTGTTGTAAACTTGTAGAACAATGCGTTTGTGCGTCAGCTGCATCTCAGCACCTAAGTTGTTACGCGCTTTCGCTTTTTGACTGATCCTCACATGCTTGGACATGACACAAAGTGATGCCATGTGCACGTGTCATGGACGGCCTCTGCTGCGATTGTTCATGAGTCATTGTTGATTCATCCACTACCCCAATTGCTTGAGGGCGTTGCATCCATGTGATGTAAATGTGACATGCTAGAGAAGGACTTCTCGACCGATTGATGACATTTCATTTGACACATCAGTTGACACACCTTTTGATGCATCATGATGCGCAGCATTCCCATCTGGCACCCCACATGCTGAAATGCACAACATTCTTCGGGCTGCTGACAAACGAATGACTCAACAAACGATGCACTTCGAAGTATTGAGCAGGTATCTGGAGGAATTTGGCTGCTGGCAGTGCATCTGTGTGATGCGATGCGACGTGCCTGAGAAGGACTCCTCAACTGAATGACACACCGAATGACACATCAAATGACACATTCTTTACGAGCAGGTACCTGGAGGACGTTGAGATGCGAGTCAATGTGCTTGAAACTGAAACCAACTCCTCAACTGAATGACGCGTCAAATGACGTATCGAATGACGCATTCTGAGCAGGTACCTTGAGGACCTCCCCAAGAGCGGTGTCGTGAAGCACCTGGACATGGGCGGAGGCGACTTTCAAGACGCGCTCAAGGCCAAAAAAGCCAGCGCAAAAGCCGCCGCAAACGGGGGCGGCGGCGGCCGCGGCGCATGGCAGCAGGGAGCGCGCAGCGGCGGCGGCGGCAAAGCATGGGGGGCCAATGGCTCTGCAAGCAAGGGGTCGGGGGCGGCGGAGAGCAGGGGGATGTATGGCCGTGCGGCGTACAAAGGGAAGGGGGGCGGCGGGGGCGGGGATTTTGGCGACCCGGCGCTGTCGGCGTACGCTGCGGCCAAGGCGCGCAGCGCTGCTGCTGCTGCTGCTGCTGCTGCTGCTGCTGCTCCTGTGTTGAGCGCTGCCGGAGGAGCTTCGCGCAGCGCCGCTGTCGCTGCTGCTGCGACGACAACGCCACGCCGCCAGAGCGCCGCCGCTGAAGCAGCGGGAGCGGCGGCGCAGAGGGTGCCGCCGCGGCCGCCTGTGCGCGCGGAGGTGTCGATGGCGATGCTGCGCACGAGCGCCGGCGGGAGCGCTGCGCACTCTGTTGGCAGCAGCAGCGGCAGCGCCAGCAGCAGCAGTGGCGGTCCCGTTGGCAGCGGCAGCAGCGGCGGCGGTGGAATTGGCGATCGGATCAGCACCCTACCCAGTCCTCGCCGAGGTGCAGGTTCAGGCGTGACTGTTAGCCAACAATCAGCAGTACCAGCAGCAGTAACAATGCCAGCACGGACTGCACCGAACGGGGGCCCGTTGACTGACGGCAGCAGCGGCAGCGGCACTGGCGGCGGCAGTGGTGCGGCCGGAGTGCGCGCCAGAAGCGCAACCAGTGCTGGTTCTGTCAGAGGCAGCAGCAGCAGCGGAGACGCAGCATCAGCCACGTTGCCAAGCCGCGGCGGCGGAGACTCATTCACCACCAGGCGCGCGTTGAGTGACAGCATGATCAATGGCAGCAGCAGCGGCAGCAGTGGCGGCAGCAGCAGAAGCAACGGCATCGGCAGCAGCGCCAGCACCAGCAGCAGCATCGGCACTAGAGGCTCCACATCCGCACCAAAAGCATTCCCGCCGCCGCCGCCGCTGGTGCGCAAGGCAGCCGCAAAACCTGCCTCAAAGCCGGCCCCACCTGACGTCGGGGGCATTCCCATCGGCAGCAAAGTGTCCCACCGCATTCACGGCGAGGGGACCCTGGTCGGTTGGCAGAGCGCGCCGCCGCAGCAGCCGCCCGCTTCGGAAGGAGCTACGACAAAGACGCCTGTGAGGGGAGCAGCGCTGCGCAGCGTGCCCGCCGCCGCCGCCGCCGCCGCCGCCGCCGCCGCCGGTGCCTCCCAGGGGGGCGGTGTGATGGCGCGGGTGCGGTTCGCGTCGGCAGACGGCATGGCATTCACGCTGGCGGTGCCCGCGGAGCGCGGGTCGCTGAAGCTGCTGCAGTAGCGGCGCGCTCAGCAGCAGCGCTCAGCAATGGTTATGGCAGGTTGCCGGGGGCGTTGCGCCAACGCTGCCGTTCGCAGCAGCAGCGGTGCCTCGCGAAGCTGCTGCAGTAGCTAGCTCACAGCAGCAGCGCTGCAGGGGCTTGTGCCAACGGGCGTCCCTGGCACGAGGACGCGTGTGCATCAGCACGGCGCGGCATGGTCGCCTCGAGCTGCTGCTGCAGTGGGCCCATCTCAACGCGTGCCGCTGCTGCGACGAGAGCGTGTGCTGCGACGCGCCCTCGCGCGGCCATCTGCGCGTGCTGCAGCGCTCAGCTCAGGCGTTGTGCCGCGACACCGTTCCACGGCGGAGGTCAGCAAGTCACAGTAGCTGTGGCAGTGCTCAGCAACTGTGTTGGCACGGCACCGATGAATGCCGGTGTGTGCGTGCGGAGCACTGAAAGCTGAGCGTTGCTGCAGCAGCAGCGATCAGCACATCGCTCTTGCTGCCCCCTTTGTGCGGCAGTTGCGTTGGCTCGGGGCGCTGCTTTGGGCGTACTCAGCGGTGGGGGATTTACGAGGCTGTAGCTGCACGCGGCATCAGCACAGGTCCTGGCTGCAGCAGTGTCCGACGCTACGGAAGCATGTGCAGCTGCTGCTGGCACAGTATGGTGTGGCAAGGACGCGGTGGCAGCCTTCCCTGGCATTGCGCTGCTGCAGCGGCACTCGGTCACCCGTGGTACTCCACAGACACTGCACACGTGCCTCAAGTGACTGGCTGCACAGCCACGCTCACTCATTCTTCGGGCAGATCGGCAAGTTCTGCCAGAGGCTACCGCTGCAGCAAGGACAGGGAGCCACCCTTGTCCCTTCCGTGCCACAACCTGCAGCAGCTGCAGCTGCGGCAGCCACAGCATCGGCAGAAGCAATGGCAGCAGCAGCAGTGGCAGCGGCGGCGGCGGCAGCAGCGGCGGCAACAGCAGCAGCAATGGCAGCAGCAGCAGTGGCAGCGGCGGCGGCGGCAGCAGCAGCGGCATCAGCAGCAGCAGCAGCAGCAGCAGCAGATGCGGGTGTGAGGCACAAAGAGACCATGCGCACGGCACGCAGTGCTGGCGCATCAGCATGGCACCCATTGTGATATGAGTTAGCAACCGGTTGCATGCGCCCTTTTTGACACTAGCTCCACAAGTGTAGATGATTTTGATGCTGCACATGGGAGGTGTGTGCAGGATGCGCCGGCGATGCGCAACTTCGGTTTACATAGGACGACGTCGCCTTCCCCCCCCCTGTATGAACCCAACTGCTTGAGGGCAGGGGATTCATTTACGTAAGGCCACCTCTGTGGCTGGCCCGCTAGTTGCACTTGCAGCCGCTTTCGGTCAGAGCTGCAGCATGCCTGACATAAGGGTCGCAAATACGTGCCGCACTTTATGCAGTGGAATTGCCCGTTGTCTATCTTGTTTTCTATACTCGTGACTGCTGCTTTGCGTTGACAATGTGACAGTCAAATCAAATTTGTCCACATTGTCTCCTCTGATGGCTCGTGTTATCGCCTTTTCTGCACCATTTGCCAGAGATGGAATGGCATTCCAGCAGTTTGGCAGTGCTACTTGAGCATTGAGCTACAGACTTTTTGCTCGTTTGTCAAAGTGCGATGACATTGTTGCTCGTCGTTTATCGGGACTGTTCAACAAAGTGACAAAGATGGCTTCCACAATCTTGCCGCCATGTTGGATAAACATTTTTGTTCGCTGTAGATGTGTTTACATTTCTGAATCAAGGAGAAAAAAAGTGTGCACTCCTGGTTTACACTTCAACTTCAACATGACATAGTCGAACTTCAAGGTGAGATTTGTCTGAAAGCAACAACAGGAGAGCAGTGCAGTGTGCTTGGCGGTAGGGCAGGTCGGCCAGTCTCAAAATGATTCGCTTACCGCTGGTGTGCCTGGTGGTCAGCCACTGCCTGACATGCGCGCTGGGATTCGCTGCAAGAGCATCAATGTGTGCCAACCGAGGGCTAAACGGCGCTAAGGGAGGCAACGAGGCGTGGATAAGCAGGCAACATCTGCTCAGAGCATCTGCAGGAGCACTGATTTCAAGGCAAGTCTTGCACAGAGACCACAACAGCTCGCCACGTACCTTGATGTCACTGACTCATCGTGCTATGAGCTTGTCCCATATCATGTTGTGCACAGGTGCCACGCCTACAGCACCTCGCACAACATAGAGAAGATGTCATCTAGCTAGCGTCAGCGAGTTGCTTGGCCAAAGCCGTGGTTGATTCACCTCATGCAAGCGATCTTGTGTTTCAAGTTGAACATGGCACTGGGTGCGCTGCATCAGATTTGATGTTGCTGATCATTATCGATGAATCACCAGCTTGTATGGCCGTCTTAATCATTGACAGCTGGCTTAGTGGCATACGGGAGCACGCATGACTCAGCCCCTCAGCAGCATATGGCAAGGCGTAGGCGCCTCTGAACATTGACCCTGTATGGGCATGCTCTTGATGTAAAAAAATATATTATATATATACAAAATGTAGAATGCAAAACTTGCGAGAGCGTCTGCTGATGATAATGCAACAACGGCATTTCAATCACTCCATCGCTTGATTTCAGCTGTGACCTGCCGCACCGCCAGCATCGATACCACCACTTTCTTCAGTTTCATTGAGTATGGTAGACTATGGCTAAGGGTCTGTGCAGCATTTCTCGCGCGCATCACGACCAATTTGGCACTCTTGCGCTGTGCGCGTGTGGTGCTACAAGCTGCCATTTTGGCCTTAACAGCGGCTTTCTTCAGAGGCCACAGCAGCAACAGCACGCGTGCTGGCAGTCCCATTTACCACTGACAGCAGCGCAATGCACTCGTTGAGCAAGAACATCTGTGCTACATAGCGTGCAAGTCACAACGCGAATGACGGCACTACCTGCATGCTCATATGCTTACACTTTGCGGTGTGTTGCTCTGCGCGATATACAGCACTGTGCGCGTTCACTGCTGCAGCTGTGCCAGCCCCTCACACACACTTGCCTGGGTATGTATGCACTTTCCTGGGTATGTATACTGGCACTCATGTATGTATGTATGAATCTATGTATGCTGCGCATGCCGCGCAGCGTGTGGATCGCTCAGAGCGCCGCCGCCCTAGACCCAACGGTCACGCCAGAGGAGGCCCTAGCGGCCGCCACGCGCGCCACGCCGGCAGTTACAGCGACAGTTACGCCAGTTGAGCAGCCGCCCGCGATGCCCCAGGTGGGCGCCGCGGCGCCAAACTTCAACTTGCCGTTCAGCAGCCGCGCCAGCGACGGCACCGTGAGCCTGGAGCAGCTGGCGGGCAAGTGGGTGGTGCTGTATTTTTACCCCGCAGATGGCACTTCGGTGTGCTCCATAGAGGCGGCGCGGTTCCAGAAGAACCTGGAGGCGTTCAGGGAGAGGGAAGGTGAGCGCTCTGCTTTTCAATCACAAGTTTAAGCACATGAGAGGTCTACGCTTAGTTGTTGAATTTCCGCGACAGCCAGCTTCCACAATTCACCGCAGATTAACGCCGAGAAGACATGCCCATTCCTCTCCACACTTCAGTTTGAATCCTGGGAGTGTCACTGGATGATGTGGCATCGCACAGAGGTAGCTTAATACATACCTCAAATATAATTTGCTCATCACTCTGCAGGCTGCAGTGCACCTATCACCAGTCCATGTTGGAGCTGGAATCTCATATTGCTATGCCCATCTTTCTCCACACTTGCGCAGCAGTTCAAATACTGGGAGTGTCACTGGATGATGTGGCGTCGCACAGAAGTAGCTTAATACATACATACTTCAAACATAATTTGCTCGTCGCTCTGCACGCTGCAGTACACCTATCACCAGTGCATGCTGAAGGCTGGAATCTCACGTTGCCGTGCCCATTTTCCTCCACACTTGCGGCAGTTCAAGTACTGGGAGTGTCACTGCATGATGTGGCGTCGCACACAGGTAGCTAATACATATAAACTTCAAATCCATTCGCTCGTCACTCTGCACTCTGCAGTAAGTACACTTATCACCAGTTGATGCTGGAGCTGTAATCTCATGTTGCCATGCCCATTTTTCTCCAAACTTGCTGCAGTTCAAATACTGGGAGTGTCACTGGATGATGTGGCATCGCACAGAAGCTTCTGCTCGGACCTCAAGCTGGACTTCCCCCTGCTGGCTGACGCAAATGGTGAGAGGCGAGGAACATTGAACGCGTGTGTACTTCTAGACATAGTATAGTTGTGTATATAGAGAAGTGTGTAGTATTGGCTAGAGAGCTCCAGATATAGTGCTATACCACCTTATGTGCAGGCAGAGAGCGCAGGTGTAATATGCCCCAACCTTTGGCTTCCCCGCCCGCCCAGTGTTTCTGGCGGTTACGGCAGGCGAAACCTCGTACAGGTACAGGGTGCTGGTGACAGACCCCCATCTCACAAGTCAATACACTGTAAAACGCGATATGCACAAGTTTCTAAACGACAACACTGCACATGAAGGCGCAGGTTGCCCAATCAATGGCCGTGTTTACATGCAAGAGGTGACTATCATATTTAACCCTGAGCTTTCCCACCCCGCACGATTTTGACGGTTACGGCAGGCGAAACCTCTTACAAGTACGGCGCGCTGGTGACGGATCCCCAATACGGCGCCTACGCGCTGCGCACCACCTTCCTCATCGATCCCGAGGGGGTGGTGCGACACGTGTGGCCGCGCGTCACCGCTGCGGCGCGGCACGCAGACGAAGTGCTGGCCAAGGTTGACGCGCTGCGCACACGAAAGAGCTGACCCTAGGGCTTGGGCTGCTGCCTCAGGGTTTAGGGTTAGGGCACATGCAAGAGCTGAGGTCTTGGGGTTAGGGCTGCGGTGAGGGTTAGGGTTAGGGTTACGCTGCATGCGACTCCAAGAGCAGCTGACCCTAGGGCATGGGCTGCTGCCTCAGGCCTAGGATGAGGGCTGGGATTGGGGTTAAAGGGGGGGTGGGGTGAGGGGGGTCGAACGACCTGTTGCGCTGTGTCAGCACTGATGCGCATTCCCACGTGCACGCGGTGGTCCTAAGGCTAGGGTTTGCGACCGCGTGAAGGCCCGGGCTCCAGGGTGGCTCATGAATTCGCATCGCAACGACGACTGAAGTTCGTGCGCGTTGGTAGGGCTGACCTAGTTGGCGACAACAGGGCTCAGGGTGCATGCGCCCCGCAGATGCCGACGGAGGCAAAGCTCACCCTCCCGCTGGTGGTGCAAGCCAGTGAGTTGGACATACGGGCGCAGTCCGACACACAATTGCTGGGCCGCTCCTGTGCGCCAAGTGGTTGTTGAGCAAAGGCTGCTGCATTGTGCGTGCTGTGCAGCAGTAGTGCTAGACGACGTCACCACAGCACATGCGCAACATCGGGTGGGCACTTTTTGGCATGTCTTATGACCAGATAGGGGCTTCCTTTGCTATAGCATCCGTGGGTTTTCATGTTCGGTCTTGTGCCAGCAGTGGCTGTTTCACCCGTGCAGAACGCTGGTGTAGCAGCGTTGCTGCCAACGCTTGTTTCACCCGCGCTTTTGTATTTAAATACCACACACAATCCTTTACATTATTATGATCATGTGTCAGGCTGATGGCTCATCACTGCGTATGCTCTGTTCAGAATGTCTATGAGCCTGAGAGCATGAGCTCATTGCTGATAAGAAACACACATGTTCCAAGCTGCATGCAGTGTGCAGGCAGCAACTGCGTACATCAAATGTGTTATGTAGTGGGGTAATGGTCAGGAATTCACACTCCACGCATTCACACTAATGTGCTTCCCTGGCGCTCGCTGCAGCGTGAGATCTTTGCTGCACCACGCTTCACATATACATATATGCTCACAAGGCTTGCGCAGGAGATCTGGTACGAGGGCTGGTGTGGGCGAAAACTTCACGACCGTGAACGCGAAAATTCACGACCATGAACCACGACTTTTTGCCAACCGTGAATGCCGGAAGTCAGAACTGCACGTTGCATTTGAGCTGCTTTGGAGCTTGCACTATCAGCTGTACAGGGCCTCGGGCGTGCGAGATGGTTCAAGGATCACAGCAATGGAGGCTGCTGCTGCTGGCCGTGATCGTCAGCCTTGGGCAATCGTTTTTTGTGCCAAATACGAGGACACTTGCCCGTTGCCGAAGAGGAGCTGCTGCTGGCGCAACGCCATCGGCAGTGCGATGTTCCATGGGATCTCAGTCTGCTGAGGATGGCACGCCTCTGTCAGAACTGCTACGGGCCTCCATGGCTAAAGCTGCAGCAGCTGAAGGTGAGAGTCAGATATTCCACTTCGTTTCTGAAGTGAGCGAACACAAGGCAAGGCACCACGAGGCCTGGCACTGCATGTCACAAAATATCCGCCATTGACTAGCTAAGAGTGCTGTGATGCTTATCGATCAATCGACATCGTGAGCTCTGTGCTTTGCGTCTGGTGTGGTTTGGCGGTACAGTCTGATGTATGTCATCAGCACGCATAGGCATCGAGATCAAAACGGTATGTCACTGAGAACTCTTTCATATACACGCAAGCACGTCCATCATTTGTTGTCTCACAGCTGCGCTTAGCCTAGTAGAATTGTGAGATGAAAGCCAACACACACACAGAAGCATGATGATGATGGAGCATCTGCTTGTTGTACACACTTCATGGTGCACGATTGTGTAGTAAACCACTGCGCATGCTGCATAACAATATTTTACACTTGGTAAAATTGTGTCGCACTGGCTGCAGCTTTGTCTTACATTGTGCAGCAAACTCATGAAGTCAGACAATAATGCAAGAGCTGCCTTCTTATAAGGAAATCATTCAGTAGAATGTGCCACACTGGCTATCATTTGGTGCAGAATTGCCTTGTCTGGTCCAGCAAACTCATCGTCTGAATGCCACATCGAGGGAGCTGCTTTTGTTACCCAGTCGGTGACGGCTTAGGCTGTGTGCTGTAGCATAGTTTGCGATGAAGCACATCATCAGTCACGCAAGAAGAGGATGTCTGTATGCAGTGAGTGCAAACATGCAACAAAACCACAACATCGCTGCTCACTTTCAACGGACTTGAGATTCACCAATTCGCCGAACACGGTACATAAAAGCTTGAGGAAACGTTGAAAAATACCAACATACAGGGCTGCAACGGCATTACCACTTTCCAAAGATGTACTTCCTTCAGCCCCAAATGCTATTGTACAAGGATGTGGCTGTGTTGGTCGCATGTGCCAGCTATTTGTTCTTCAAGTTTGAGACATTTGAAGTATATGTGTTTTCCAGCAAACGAACAATGCAGCTTGAACTTAACCTTGTCAGCTAGCTCTCTGTTACTGTTTCTGGACAGGACATGAGCTAACAGAGAATGGTGCCAAGCCTGCAGTTGAAGTTCAGACTGGTGACGTCTTGTTCCCGTGCCACTACAGTTGAAGTTTACCAAGGGCTTTGACCGTTTTCTCTGTTGCTTCATTGCTCGTGCTACTGCTGCTGTTGAACTTGGCCAAATCATACCTTCATCACTGCTTCCTTAATAGGCAAGGAGCTGCAACAAATCATGCCAAATTTTAGGCAAATTGCCATTCAACCTCAACTGTCTGGTGCCACTTCAAAATTGACATCACGCTTTCACACGCATCCGTAATTGTGTCCATCACGAAGAAAGTGGCTGGCAGCAACGGCGGCGAAGGCCAACATCAAGGCCTTCAAGCTCACATTCCCCCTGTTGCAATTGAAGTTAGGCATGAACAGCCAACAGCTGGTATTGAACATCAACTGCAGTCGATCAACAGAAAAAGAGCTGGAAGAGATGGTGGCAAAGGCCAACATCAAGGGATTTGACCTCATATTTCCAGTGTCACAAGTAATCTTAGGCATGAACAGCCAGTGCTGAACTCAAGCATCAACTACTGTCGATCAACAGTGTTGAACTTAGGCATGAAAAGCCAGTGCCGAACTTGAGCATCGACTGCTGTCGACCAACAGAAAAGGAGCTGGAAGAGATGGTGGCAAAGGCCAACACCATGGTCTTCAATCTCACATGCCCAGTGTTACAATTAAATCTAGGCACGAACAGTGCTGAACTCAATCATCAACTGCGTCGATCAACAGAAAAGGGCCTTCAACCTCGTTTTCCCAGTGTTACAATTTGAACTCAATCATCAACTGCTGAACTCTATCATCAACTGCTTTTGTCAACAGAAAGGGAGCTGGAAGAGATGGTGGTGGCGAAGGCCAACATCCAGGGTGTTGAGCTCATATTCCCAGTGTTACTGTTGAACTCAATCATCAACTGCTGAAATTTATCATCAACTGCTGTCGCTCAACAGAAAAAGAGCTGGAAGAGATGGTGGCAAAGGCCAACATCAAGGGATTCGACCTCATATTTCCAGCGGAGCTCCCAAAGGCGTGGCAAGTGCCCTTTGGAAGCAGCGAAGGCATCGGCGTAATGGCGGAGGGAGGCCCGGACAATGAGCTATTCGGGGCGTACTTCTTGAAAACGGAGCCGCCAATGGTGCAGCCGGCGGCGATGCCGTGGCGCCGCATGCTGGGGGTGAGTCAGCGATGTAACAGTTGTACAGTTGCGAAACTGTTCTGTAACTGTTTTTGAGACAGCAAAGAAAACTGAGTAAATGTGATTTGACTATATTTCAGTTGTATGAGAGAGTCATATGTTAATGCTTGGAAGCAGAAAACGGAGCCGCCAATGGCGCAGCCGGCGGCGATGATGTGGCGTCGCCTCCTGGGGTTGAGCGACGTAACAGTTTTGTAACTGTTTCTCTGACAGTAAATGCGATTTGATTGCGCAGCGGTTTCATGAGCTTACAACTGGTTTCGAGCAGGAGAGAGTCGATGATGGTGCAGCCGGCGGCGATGATGTGGCGTTGTCTGCTGGGGGTGATCGATGCAACAGTTTTGCAACTGTTTCTGGAACAGTAACTGCGATTTGATTGACTGCGCAGCGGTTTCGCGAGTTTGCGACTGGTTTCAAATAGGGCAGAGTCGACAAAGGTGCAATGGTGCGGCCCTCAAAGATGTAACGCAGCCTCGTAGATGTGAGACCCAGTTCTGTAACTGCTTGTGTAACAGCTTCTGAATGTAAAGTGTGCAACTGTCTCTGAGGCTGTGGCTGTGGCTGTGGCTGTGGCTGTGGCTGTACTCTGATGTAACATCGATCCACTCATGGCACAACGTTAAGGCATGCACTGATGGGTGAGGTTGGGGCCAACTTCAAACCTTCCTGCATTAAAGCCACTTGCAGTTGAAGTTGAGTTTGATTGTCTCATAATAGCATTTCTGAAATGTGCCCCATCAATCTGTGTGTGCCCGCGTTGATCCTTCGCAGCTTCCTACCAAACCAGGACCAGAAGGTGAGCCATGGTTGTCATGGTAGTGCACATATTAGAGTTAGGGTGAGGGGTCAGGCTCAGGATCTTGTCATACTTCAACTACTTACTTGAAGTATGTCATTCAGCGCACACAAGCTGAAGTCATTATTAGTTTTCCCGGATGCGTACATGCCAGCGGCACGCCAATGATGATTTCCGCTGTGGTGAATTGCACGAGTTCAACAGTCTGCAGGATCAGGACTAGGGTTGAAGTTAGGATTGAAGAGTAGGTTAATGTTAGGTGATCAACGGCATTCCCATACATATTGTTGCCATTTTCAAAGTTAAGGGCACTGTGATATCAGGCTTGAGGCAAGCTATTCCAACCACCATACCCAGCTCTGCAACCTGGCAGGACATTGTGCATATGCCTCCGTGCTGCATGCATCAGGGTTGGGGTATAGGGACAATGATGAGGGTTAGGCTTAGGCTCAAAGTTAGGGTGCCTTACCCCAATAATTGCCCTCATGTGCCTCAGTGTCTCGTCATGTCAATCATCCATCACGCATGCCGATGCATGCCTTTGTGCTTCATGAATTAGAGTTTGGATCTAGGGCGAAGGTTACGTTCAAGGCGTACAAGCAGCAGCAAGCGCCTACTTCTATGTGCGTGCATGCTGTTTGGCATTCATACATACATGCCGACCAAATGCGCCGCGCGCTTGATGTTTGATTTGTGCAGATCTGGACGTACTGTGTGAGTTGAAGTTTGGATCTTAGCAATGGTCATCTTCCTACAAGCATCAACACTCATTAGCGTCCATGCTGCTGGACATCTAAACATACATGCTGATCGGATGCATCTTGTTGACTCGTGCAGATCTGGACGTGATGGTCATTGAAGTTTGGATCTTGGGCAAGGGTTACATTCAAGGCGTATAAGCGGTGACAGTCGCCTGCCTCAATGTGCGTGCATGCTGCCTGACATCCCCACTTACATGCTGTCCGAACGCGCTGCGCACTATCAATTCGTTGTTGATTTGCGCAGATCTGGACGTGATGGTCATGGTTGCCAAGAACCGAGGGAGCAGTGAGGAGACGTGGGCGTATCACTACTGCAGCGCCGCTAACGACAATGTGAGCATACATGAAATGTACTTTTTATTAATTCTCGCTCAGGGCGCGAAAAAGCCCAGATGATTGGCATCAATGTACTTCTATGTACTTGGAGGTATATTACTATTTTTGCCAGTACAAACTTCAAACTGGACATAAGTCAAGTGGCTGTATGCACGTGAGACGTGGGCGTATCACTACTGCAGCGCCGCCAACGACAATGTGAGCATACATGACGTGCAAATACCTTGCAATTTTAGAACACATACTTCAAACCGGATATACGCAAGTATATGTATACGTGCGCAAATGCACATGTACTTTTATTATATTCCACTTGTGGCTGTGGAAATGCCATGTTGTAGGTGTGTCGCCTTGTTCTTACTCTTGGATGTAGCATGCAAAGCTTGCACGCCACACCCCGCCCCCCACATCACCCCCAACAAAGCACCCGCAAGCGACTGTCCCCCACATACTAGCAGGGATACCAAACAAAGCTACAAGACTCTCCCGCCACAGACAGACCCGTCTTAGGGCCACCCAGCTCCACGCAGACTCCATCTTAAAGTTTTCATGCAGGCCAAGGTCACCATAATGGGCCCTGAACTGGAGATTGTGGCTATCTACGTGAACCCCGATATCATAAAGATAAGCACATGTACTACCTCCAAAGGTTGTTGACAACGTGAGCATGCACGCATATACGGTTTGACGATCCAGTGTAGGTGAGATTTAAAAGCGTGGTCTTGCCTTTGTCAGTGCTTAGGGTTAGGTTAGGGTTAGGGTTAGGGTTAGGGTTACCTAACCCTAACCCTAAGCACCTGCCCCCCCTGCACCATAGCTCCATACTCACAGCCCCCTCACATTCGGCGTGCATGATCCCCAAGCTACTTAGCACGCTCACCCTATACTCGCAAGTATACAAGTATCTGGTGTAGCAGACCTGTTGCCGCGATCTCACTGTCCATATAGCCTTCATTGACGTGAGCCCATACATATCCTATCTACATGCCCTTCGCTCGCAGCTCGTGTTTCCTCATTTTGTGTGCACACATATGATGATTCACCTTTGTTCTGTATATTCTCCGTGTCTCACTGGCGTATGTATGTGCAGGTGAAGGTGGTCAGCACATTCGCGTCAGGCATGGAGGGGCAAGCGGGCAAGAGCGGAGCGGTGCTGCGGGAAAGTCAAGCCTTCCTCGAAAAGAGGTGAGCGAAAGGAATGAAACACTGGCCCCAAGGCTTAACCTATCTACTTTGGGGGGGGAGGGGGGTGGGGGAGTCAGGTGTTGTGCATGTGTGGGGCTGATGGCTGTGACGTCCATAAGCTTGCTGGGCTAGGGTTAGGAATAGAGTTAGAGTTAGGGTTAGGGTTAACCCTAACCCTAACCCTAACTAGGGTTAACTCTTACCCTAACCCTAAGCCTCACGCCCTGCGCCATATTGGTTCATTCACAAAGGGGGGGAAACACTGCCCCCTCCTTACCCTAAGTGGAGCGGTGCTGCGAGAAGTAAAGCCTTCCTCGAGAAGAGGTGAGCAAAGGGGGAAAAGACTGCCCCCCCTCACCCAAACGCCAGCTGACCTGGACACTCGATGCTGACAATAGGCATCCATACGCTTGCGGTAAGATTTAGGATTAGGGTTAGGAAGAGCTGGCCTTACCCCAGCAGGAAAGTGAAGCCTTCCTGGAGAAGAGGTGAGCGAAAAGATTTAAAAAAACTTGGCCTCGTCCCTTACAAAAACGCCACCTACGCTGGACACTCAATGTTTTCGACAGCCTATAGGCTTGGAGTTGGGTTAGGGTTAGGGGAGAGCGGAGCAGTGCTGCGGGAAAGTCAAGCCTTCCTTGAGAAGAGGTGAGCAAACGGAGTATAAACCTGGCACTAAGGAACCCTACTCTATGTCTATTTTTTTGGGGGGGGGGCAGGGGGTCAGGTGCCGTGAGAGGCTACGGTAAGGTAGTGGCTGAGACGGCCGTCATGCCTGACATACACATGCTTCACATGTGTACATGGTTCATTACTGCCGTCACAAAATCTACGAATGAAACAGCGTCTTAAAAGGCAATTGTGACCTGCTGGTGGATCAGCAGGCTTGCCCTGTGCCATTCTGGCCCATTCACACAGTGTTGGTTTTACTCCTCATGTGCATGGGACTTGACACTGAGATGGTGGCGGCAGTGCGCGCCTCGGTCGCCAATGCAGCGGCTCAAAAATGAGCTAGTTGTGATATTTGCAGGCCTTCTCGTCTCGTGTCCTCTTCCATCCTGGCTCATTGATACCGGTATGTGTTGACACAAAGTTGTTGTTTTGTCCTCGCCCGCAGGGGACTTGATGCTGAGATGGTAGCGGCGGTGCGCGCCTACTGGAAGCTCAACGAGAAGCGGAATCAGATGCTGGCGACATGGCTCAACAGACTCTTCAACAAGGCCGTCGCCGCCGACACCAAGTGCGACTCGGCCGTCGACTCTAGCATCGAGTCCGACTCTGAGTAACTGCGGCACGGCGCTGTTTGACTCTACTGTCGAGTCTGGCTCAGAGTATTGGGGTACAGTGATGGCGCTGTTGACTCTAGCGCGTCGAGTCTGACTCAGAGTCACTGAGGCAAGGGGGCGTCGGTTGGGCCGTTGTGTATAAAGTTTGTGTACAGCGAGAGTTCGCTGGCTGTGCGTGACGGTGGGGGGGTATGTAGGTACACGCAAATCCTCTGTGTGTTTCATTGCATCTGAATCTGTTGACACCGCGGTGCGGACTTCAAGAGCGAACTTCCGAATGTGCATAGCAGCAGAGAGGGGTGAACAAAGGGGGAGCGGGGCCGAATGAGGCCACGTATATATGCCGTTGCGGCATATGCGCGCGTGTGCACATTCAATGTTGGCGCGCTTGTGGCGCATGTGCACCTTATTAGCGCGTTTGTGGCGGTGCTGCACACCGGCGGCCGGAAAGGAAGGAAGACCCACCTGTTGTGGAGAGAGAGAGAGAGGAGAGGCCCATTTGTTAGCTTGAGGGAGGGTGTGAGGCGTTGTCAACTTGAACTTGAACGCGTACGTGTTGTACGTCAAGTATACAACCAGTCATGTAGATAAACACCATCCAACATCCTGAAGGTGTTTTGTCTTGAGCCTGCTGGTCCTATGCCTTCTTGTGTGCTCTTGCGTTTGTATTGTGACCACATTGATCACTGGATGCAGCATCGCCTTGGACACCTGGTGTTTATGTGCCTATCCAGGTGGACTTCTCTTCAAATGTTGGCACAACTCTGAGACGCCTGGCATTGTGGAGTACTTAATTTCATGCACTGCTGACATGTCTGACATGCACCTTCTGGTGTGTGCCAAAAGTATCGAGGATTACACTCTTGTAGGTGCACCTATCGTAATGGTAGTCCTGAGCCAAATCTCCTTCTAACGCTTGGCTAGATCAAGCTGAAAGTGCAGCATATACGCAGTAAATCACCAACGGTACCAAGATCTTCTTTCTAAATGCAGTAGGCTGTCAGTGGCTTGAAGAGTATGCGTTCTGTTCATTTGAAGTTCAAATGTTCATTCAAACTTCAACTGTCCACAGTGCTCCACATTGCAAACTTGGTCCAGGTAAATCATTTCCCATATAGGCTATGGCACTGCGCCTGCTCTCAATCCCAGCATCCACAACTAGTTGACTATTACTGACTTGCTTGCCGAGCCGTTGTAGTCGTATGCACCCTGTCTGTCTATAATGTAGCATCCGCCTGGCAAGCCTCGCAGGTCAGTGTCAAGCTGGACAACCTTTTGAACTAGTGAAAGCAGCGGCGCATACACGGCCTGCGATGGCGACGCTGCGGCCCAGGCGAGGCCACTAAACTTCAACAGCAAACTTCAACAGTGTGCGCCACAGGGCTGCTGAAGCAACACCTTGGGAGCGCTTTCCGGGCAGGCAGCCCGGCAAGCTGCGTGCATGCAGCCAGCAGTGCGGCAAGACATGCCGAGAAACTCTCATGACGAACTCTGGTGGCCCAGTGGTGGGAGTTACGGGCCTCCAACTTCAACAGTAAACTTCAACAGTATGCACCGCACTGCACAGGGTGCTGCTGAAGCAGCACCTTGGGAGCTGGTCCCGCGCAGGCAGTTTGGCAAGCTGTGTGAATGCAGCCAGCAGTGCGGCAAGACATACCGATGAACTCTTTTCTGGTACTCTGGTGGGAGCTCCAGGCATTTGTGTTGCCACCCAGCGAGAACTTCCGCCCAACAGCAAACAGCGGCACTTCACAGACCGCGCTCAGGACGTACGAGAATGAGGCAGGGCGGCTGCCCCCAGGCCAAGAACACATTGTGCGGCTGAGGCACATGACCATCCCCCGCTCTCTGGAGAAAGCGCTTCACCGCCATAGCACGCGGAACGTACAGAACACCATGCAGAGGATCAGCGCATGCGTGGGGGCAAGCTGCACCACCAGTCGTCCCTGCTGGCCAATTACATCAGCGACTGGCACATGGCCCTGGCGCAGGTCCTTCCCGCGGCCGAGACCAGTGAGAACTTCAAGTTGAACTTTTGTCTTGCGTGCCCCTGGAGTGCTTTGGGCATGTCAGGCATGCCGACAATGATTTCTTCTTGACACGCTTTTAAAAGAACAAGAAAGAAGTTCAACTTGAAGTTCTCAGTGGCCTCTGAGGGAAGGGCCGCAGCGCGACCTGGCTGTGCGCCCAGTCGCAGATGTAGTTGGAGAGCAGGGACGCCAGGAGGCGCACCTTGCAATCACAACGTGCGCTGATGGTCTGCATGGCGTTCTGAATGTTCCGCGTGCCATGTATGGCGGCGGAGCACTTTCTCTAGAGAGCAGGCGACGGGCTTGCATCTCAGCCGCTCGTCCTGCCAGTGGCCTCAGGATGGGGGCAGCTGCCCTGCCTCGTTCTCGTAGGTCCTGAGCACAGCCTTTGAAATACCGTGACTTATCGAGGGGATGTTGCCGCTGGGCGGTAGCACAGACTCCTGGGACTCCCTCAAGAGCTCCTCCACAAAAGGACTCCAAAGAAAGCTGCTGTGGCTGGGGGGGAGGGGCAGGGGCAAAGTACGGCGGGAATATTAGCATGGCATGACGGCAGCCCAAAGAAGGGGTCATGATGCCAGCACCATCGACGCCACTGCAGATTTGAAGCGCCAACAGACAACACCAGGCACGTGCCTAATTTGAAACAACTGCATAAAGCTGTACAGCATCAATCGGGGGGGAAATTTCAAACGAGGTTGCGTGCTCGAGTAGCCGACGAAAAAGGAATGCACGACTGATCAATTGATTCCGTAGAGTGCTGTGATTTGCAGATCACGTCGACGCGTGTAACCCAGGCACTTGGATCCAAGTGTCCATCAAGTGCACCAGTTCAAAATGTTGCTCGACGAAGTAAAATACATATATGTAGTTATTATTTACAATACTATCCATGCCCTTTGCTCGTACAACGGCACAGCAAGCGCTGTCGCTGTATAAGCAGCAGTTGCAGCACAAGCGCCCACCTGATGTATGTGCGTGATGTGTGTTGCCTGGGTCGCGCCAGGGTGAAGCGGCTTGCCTGCACCAGCGCAGCGACAGACCCAGCACTTCCAGCAGGCAGCGATGCAGCTGCAGCAAAATTGCTGTGCTGCTGATGAGCCTGAGTACTCGCTCACAGCTGCGGATTGACACTCACACCACGCCACTTCGCAGCTGCATGATGCTCCAAGCAAGCACTCCTGAAACCCTGGAGAAGCCCGCAGTACCAGCAAGGAGTTCTGGGAGACGAGGGCAGTCGTGCTGCACCGTCTCCCGCGTGCGGAGTTGGGTGAGTCTCAGCACCACCAATTACACAAGTGTCGTAATAAAAAGGTTAGGCGCGTCATCTGCTTCCACTTGAGCTAGAGGCCGAGCTGTTGCTGTTTGAGGAGAGTGTGAGAGCTGCTTGGACTCTGCAACCCATGGGGCGCCACCGCCAACGGCCAACTGGTCCAACCATGCTGCTCGCTCTGGCAGCCTCGTGCCTGGGTGGGTGAGCTGCATGTTCTTACGTCAGACCTGAGGTTGTTGTCACCGCTGATTGCATATTTGCTGCCTGCCAGAGGCATGTACAAGGTGTCGTGTTTTCAGGCGTGCCGGTCACGTGCGTGTTAAATTTACTCACTGGTGCTGCTGCAGCCTGAAGCCGATGTACTGGCTGTCTGGTGCAACTCAACTCCATGGCACAGTTCGCGAGCGTGCAGCGCTTGCACAATGGCCCTTCTTCAAGCCTTATACGACATGCTGCATCAAGCTTTTGCATTGAAGAGTACGTGATGTTTGTTGAGAGTCGCTGTTGCTGCAGCACGGCATTTGCAGCACCGCGTCGCTTGCATGCCACCTTCCTCTGCTTCGCACCAAGGCCTTTTGCCCTACTGCTTCTTGAGCTGATCAGGTGGTCGTTGGTGTTCACATCATATCAGAAATGCCATAAATTTGAGTTTTGATGCCTCTGCCGTTCAACTGAGTAGTGCATGCCTGTTTCTTGGCTGTTTTCCTGGGGCAGATCTGTAGTGCTGGTGTCGACGGTGTGTCAAATGACTGCTTTCAGTAGCTGTTGCGACTACGTCATTGCGCTTGGCACTGCGCGTGTGATTGATGCCTTCTTTACTACACATCTTACAGCTGAGCTGCTGCTGCCGCTGCTAGTGCGCTGCTCTGCTGACTTCCTGCTCTTATTCTCATGCTGCAGCTGTTCGATATCCGGGTGCAACTTATTTTCTTTGTGCAATGCGCGTGCTGTCCGCCACTGCCATATATTTTTCACTGGCTGATGCTCCTGTATTTCTTTATTTTCCTGTGACAATTCCGCAACGCCAATACATCAAACCATCGTCTGCTGATCCAGGCATGCTCCCATCACCTTGCCTTCTGTGCTCTCAGGCAGTAGGGGCTCTTACAGAGTGGCAGCATTTGCCTTACCGCGCGCATCATGGCTGGCGGCGCAACACAGCAGCCGCTGCTGCGCACCGACACGCGCCACGCGGTTGCTCTCTTCGACGCAGTCGGAGCCGAACGCCACCAGCGGGGGAGGGGGGAAGCGGGCTAGCGCAGCTGTGCTGCAGGATGCGGAGAAGCGGGCGAAGATGGACGCTGTCGCAGAAGCACTGGACCTGGTGAGTTGAAGTTTTCAATTGCAATTCATCATGCATTGATCCTTGTCACCCGGTGGGGGCGGGGGGAAGCGGGCTAGCGCAGCTGTGCTGCAGGACGCGGAAAAGCGTGCGAAGACGGATGCTGTCGCGGAAGCGCTGGACCTGGTGAGTTGAAGTACCAAGTTGAAGTCCTGTCATGGTTTGAGGCTTACAGCTGTGCCCCTAGCGGCTGTGTAGCTGTGCCCGTATCATGGTTTGCAGGATGCGGAAGAGCGTGCGAAGGCGGACGCTGTCACGGAAGCGCTGGACCTGGCGAGTTGATGTACCAATTTGAAGTTTTCAATTGCCTTTTTTTCATGTATTGATCCTTGTCACCTAGAACTCTACGCTCTTCTGATCCGTTTCCATGTATTAATGCTTACAGGTGCGCAGCAGCAGCAGCTGCAGCAGCTTCTGCTGAGTTGAACTTCTGTTATGGCCTCTGTCATTCTCGATGCTTGCAGCTCTGTTGCTGTAGCAGCAGCTTCCGCAGTGGCAGCAGCGCCATGGTATGCGCATTCTGTGCAGCAGTGCTCCCCTTTTATTGACATACATGTGATGATGGTGGGCTCTCTAGCTCTGACTTGCGTACTCACACATACAGCCATTATGGTGTAATCTTCATGCAACTCAGAGCAGCACACAGCTGTGCCGCCGCACATGTCAACACTGTGGTTCGGTGCGAGCAGCTGTAGGTTTGCATATACTCACAGGTGTTTCCACACGTACTTGAAAGTTTTAGAACCGAGTTCAACTCTGAGTCCAGATCCCGCAGATGAAGTTCCCTCACAAACACATCATCCACTGAAGCCCTCTAAGGTACAGGCGGCAATTTCATTTTGTGGTCCTCACATAGTTCCAAACAGCAATAGGCGCTTTGAGAGTTTTGTCCACTGCATCACGACACGGAGCCCTTGTGCATGGGCCGCATTGATATCGTTGCGATCAACCAGAAGTTGCTGGGATCGCAGACGTACTGCAAATTTGAAGTATGACTTCACCGGCGTGATAGTCATACACTCCCGCACCTGCTCCTTTCAACCGTGGACATGAAACCAACGCTGTTTGTGGGTACAAATCCAACTTCAACCTTGCTCTGCGCGAAGTCCGTGGTGCATCTGCATGACGCTTGCCCTAACCCTAACCCTACCCGAATAAACGTTGAAGGGCGCACCAGTAGGGCTGGTTTTAGGGCTGGGGTTAGGACTAGGGTTAGGGCAAGGTTTTGGAGTAGGAGTAGGGCTAGGGCTAGGATTAGGGTTCGTCAGAGACACAGTGCACTGCAGGCGTCTGCTTGCGTGTGTGCGTGGCACAACACACAATACATAAATGCCCTCTAACCATGACACCCGTTAACCCTAACCGCAATCTTTCTTGCTGCGACTCCGTGCCGTCGATTAGAACCGCTGAATAGAACCGCTGAATGACACACACCCATTGCGTTGTACTGTTTGACCCTAACCCTAATTCTTGTTGCGCTGCTGCGACTCCGGGCCGGCAACCAGCACCGATGGATGAATACGCACCCCATGTGCATGGTACCCGTTGGCCCTAACCCTAGACCCTGTTGGCTGCTTCGGCTGTACAGAACCCCGTGAAAGGCACGCGCGACATGTACCCAGAGGACATGCGACTCAGGACGTGGCTCTTTGGGCACTGGCGCAAGGTATGTATGTATGCATTCATAAATGCGGTGGTTACTTCAAGTTGCAACTTAGAATGCATGTACCTGGAAGGACACGCCGCTCAGGACGTGGCTCTTTTGCCACTGGCGCAAGGTACGCATGTAGTTTATGTTGTAGGTTAGCAGCATCCATATCCATCAGGTTGTACTTCATGTTGTTACTTCAAGTGGTAGATGAACATGTACCACCCGGAAGACATGCGGCTCAGGACGTGGTTCTTCCAGCACTGGCGCAGCGTACGTATGTTGGCGGTAATGGTATTGTACTTCAATTTGCAACTTGAAGTGGTAAATACATGTGTGTGCCTGGAGGAAGAAGATGATGCGCCAGTGCTCATAGCCGCGTGCCTTCCATCCTCAACTTCAACTTGAAAGTATGATACATCTACTCGCTTGTGCAGGTTGCAGATCAGTACGCATTCGAGGAATTTGATGCGCCGGTGCTGGGTTAGGGTTAGGGTTAGAGGCGCTGTACGCGTTGTTATCTATTATACCTGCATGCCTACACCTCTGCTGGAGAGCGCGAGGCTGTACGTGATATTATCCATCATACCTACATACCCACACGTTCTCCTGCCTGCTACTGTCGGTTCTGCAGGTTGCGGATCAGTACGGATTTAAGGAATACGATGCGCCAGTGCTCATACGCCGGTGCACTTGTACAAATTCTCCTTCATACGCACATGCAGTACCCACAGCCCTCCTCCCACTTGCGCCTGCTGTGGTCGGTTCTGCAGGTTGCGGAACAGTACGGATTTGAGGAATATGATGCGCCGGTGCTGGAGAGTGAGGCACTGTATGTGCGCAAGAGCGGTGAGGAGGTGACGCAGCAGCTGTACAACTTTGAGGACAAGGGAGAGAGGCGCGTGGCGCTGCGACCGGGTATGTATGTATGCACACACTTGTCATGTCAAATATTTTTTTTGCACACTTGTACCTTCTAGTCTACACATATGGCTTGTGTGACCTACTGCAATGTACAACTTTCACGGCAGGGGGGAGATGCACGTGGCGCTGTGATTGGGTATGCCTCATAGCACAACTCGCATAGCATGCTGTACATACAACTTCACACCATAGTAATATGCGCTTCGCACTGGTAGGGCATACTGCCAGATCTGTGCTCAAGTTCGCGTGCACTGGCAAGTCGTGTGTGCAGCTGGGTGACTTTGGGGACATGGGGGGGGGGGGGGGGGGGGCATGTAGGTATGTAGGTGTGCAGGTGCACACACCTGCCACGCAAGCCAACACAAGACCTGATTGGGTGATAAGTATACATATCAATGAAGCATACGAGTGCATACATACATACACCTGTCTACACTGGGGAACACGCATCATATGCATTCATACGCACTCGCGCTCATCGCTGCTCTCGTTCAGAGATGATGCCATCGCTGGCGCGGGTGTCCGCAACACTGCCACGCTGCCTGTGAAGTGGTTCTCGCTGCCGCAGTGCTGGCATTCATCTAGCGTAGCGCAATGTATCTAGCATTAGAGTACACTTCAAAGCGCACTTTTCCCCCCTCACAAACGCACTACTCCTGCGCACCTTTGTTCATGCAGAGATGACGCCATCGCTGGCGCGAATGATAATGGCGCGGCGCAACGGCGTTACGCTGCCTGTGAAGTGGTTCTCGCTGCCGCAGTGCTGGCGCTACGAGCGCATGACGCGCGGCCGCAGACGCGAGCACTACCAGTGGAACATGGACATCTGGGGGGTACAGGTGCGAACTGTGGTGGCAGGGGTCACACAGTGCAGGGTTAGGGTTACAAGTAGGGTTCGAGTAACGGTTATGATTAGTCAGGGTTGAGGGAGGCCCTACAGTACGCTGCAGACGCGAGCACTACCAGTGGAACATGGACATCTGGGGGGTACAGGTATGATACCCACCGTATGAACTGCGGCAACAGGGTTCAGGGCGTAGGGTTAGAGTTAGGGTTTGTAAGGGTTAGAGTGGGCCCAAGGCTGCGCAAGATTCTGCCAACCGGTGGCACACACACACCTGTACAGGCGTGGATTGCGGTGTCAGGGTCAGCGTCGAGGGCTCAAAATAGGGTTAGCTTACATGAGGGTTGCAATTAGGGTCAGGGTTACTGCTGTCACCAAGGCCTGTTGTCATAGACACGGAAACCACCACACTTGAGGGTGGGGTTAGGGTTAGAGTCAGGGTTCTGACTAGGGTGAAGATTAGGCACCAGGGCTGTGCTCCAACTGTTGTAGGCGTGGCAGCGGTTACCAAGATGTTGCGTGGCTGCCAAACCCTAACCCTAAACCTCACCCTAACCCTAACCCTAAACCAAATCGCACTACACTCCTGTTTGTCCACCACTGAACGGTACAACACCACTGCAGCTCTGTTTCTATCCCTGAGTCAGAACTGTCTCTCCACAGTGGTGGGAACCTGTGCATGTAGGCGCGTTGGCACATGCTAACCCTAGCCCTGAACCCCAACCCTAACCCTAGTTTTCAGCGCGCAAATTTCATCCTCAATACTGGCATCACAAGCGTTGACGTTGGGATGAACTTCAAATTGACTTCCCCAGCAGGTCGAGCTGCACCTCAAAGGCCCTACCTGAGCGCAATTGACACAAATATTAACCCTGACCTTCACCTGATACTGTATCTGCCACCGCTATGGTATTGCGTGCATACAGGGCGTTGAAGCGGAGGCCGAACTGCTGGCGGTAGTCGCGAGCTTCTTATCTAACGTCGGCATTACAAGTGCTGATTGTAGGGCCTATGTTGAAGTTGTGTGTTGTCATCAGTTGAAGTGCAAGCTGCACCACTAAGACCCACTTGAGCGCAGTCGCCACTGTACCCCTACCTGATGTTCTGCCACTGCCATGGTATCTCGCGCAAACAGGGTGTCGAAGCGGAGGCAGAGCTGCTAGCAGCGGTTGTGAGCTTCTTCACTAACATCGGCATCACAAGTGCAGACGTGGGAATGAAGGTCAACTCGCGCGCAGCGCTGGGGGAGATCATGACGTCTCTGGGGGTCCCTGAGGCGAAGCACGCCGCAACGTGCGTGCTGGTGGACAAGCTAGAAAAGGTGAGTCACACTTGAGCTTCAGGAAAACACACTTCAACTTCAATCTACCCGAGATGAACACGCTGCAACAAAAACATCACAGCAGTGCTCAGCATCGCTCCCGCCCCCCCCGCCCCTAAGCGGTGAAACTGTCACGAAACTGCTGACCGTGTTTGCTCCCAATTGCGCGGCACAGCTCTTCAAAAAGTGGCTTCACCTAATCTGGGGCGCTTGTTGTATGAGCCGTGCTGCAGGTGCCGCTGGACTTGCTGCCCCAGTCATGTCATGTGCTTATGGCCTGAGTGCTCTGCGAAACGGCAGCGCGGACGAAACTGCCACGAAACTGCTGTAGAAGTGCTTCTGGGGGTGTGTTGCGTAGTCCCAGTTCGCCAAGGGCAGTGAAAAAAGACCCAACATGCACGTCCCCGGTCATGTCAAGTGATTGCGACGTGAACCTACTTGTGTGCGAGCAGGTACCGCTGGATGCTCTTCGAACTACATGGCAGTGCTCGGCCTGACAGACAAAACTGTCACGAAACTGTTGTGGCTGATTAGTGAAACTCTCGCGAAACCGTTGACTGCAGGTGCCGCTGCGCAACGACATGGCAGCGCTCGGCCTCACCGATGAAACTGTCATGGAACTGCTGTAGAGGTGCTTCTGGGAATGCGTTGCGTGGCGCCATTCCACCAAGGCCAAGAAACAGACAGCTACATCATCGAGCGTACACGTCTTGGGTCATGTGATGTGGTTATGGCCTGAGTGCTCTTGGTGTGCGCAGGTGCCACTGGATGCGCTACGAAGCGACATGGCAGCGCTCGGCCTGACGGACGAAACCGTCACGAAACTGCTGGCGGTTATGGAGAGCAAGAGCATAGACGCGCTGGAGGCGGCGGTGGGGGCGGATTCTGCAGCCGTGAGGGAGCTGCGGCGGCTGTTTGAGCTGGCGGAGGCGTATGGGTATGCTGACTGGCTGGTGTTCGATGCAAGGTACGATATGTACAAATTTTACATGCGACTACTGTACTACACACTGTGTACAATACAAAACATGCATACACGCAGTGGTACAGGCGTAATTGGCGGCCGTGAAGGAGTGGCAGCGATTGTGACCTCGCGGGGGCGTATGGGTATGTATTCAACGCAAATTGCATACCTACCTACCTGCTCGGCATTTGATGAAGGTGCGATACGCACCTATTGCAAACCGTATCCGTACAACCTACTCACTGCTACACGATGTTGCAATTGTCATCTCGCAGAGGCGTATGGGTATGCGAACTGACTGGCTGGCATCTGAAACACACCTACCCCATACTACGATGCATACCTACCTGATGTATGCATGCATTCCTTCTACCTCTTGAGAGCAGGCGCGATTCCTAGCATATTTCATGCATTTCTCTGGTACGATGCACCTGACCTTAACCTGCATCTGCACATGTGGGGTATGGGTACATCCCACCATCTACACGCCTCTCTGCAATTGCGACAGCTCCTGACAGTTGTTGGGCGTTGAAAAAAATACCCACAGCATAACTGTGATCAGCAGACACCAGTGCTGACACTGTTATAGCACAGCAAGCAGTTGTTGAAGTACAGCTGTTGAAGCTTTGTGATCAAAGCTCAACTACTGTACATACATCAACACAAAACTTCACTTTTACAGCCCGCTAACCAGCAGCACCCACGCGAGCTCACAGATCTGAGAGTGATAAAAGCAAAGCACAGGCAAGGCAGCAAGGGTTGGGGTTTGGTTTGCAGGGCAGCAGTTGCATTAATGCTCAGCTTCAAACACAAACTTCAAGCCCACCCATATTGAAAGCATCACAGAACCCAACCAGTATCCTTAGGTTGTTTTTTGCGTTGCAGCGTGGTGCGGGGGCTCGCATACTATGCGGGCATCGTATTTGAGGGCTTTGACAGATCCGGTGCGCTGATGCTGCTGCGCACTATCCGCTGTCCGTCTTAGAGCAGCATGACAGAAGCAGCACCCACACCACATTATCCTGTGCTTTTCTGTTGCCTTGCAGTGTGGTGCGGGGCCTCGCGTACTATACGGGCATCGTCTTTGAGGGCTTTGACAGGTCCGGTGCGCTGCGCGCCATCTGCGGCGGCGGGCGCTACGACAAGCTGCTGGAGTCCTTTGGGGGGGAGGCACTGCCAGCGTGCGGCTTTGGCTTTGGGGACGCTGTGATTGTGGAGCTGCTTAAGGACCGCAACCTGTTACCTGACACAACCCGCGGTGAGTGGTTTATTTGATGCCTTAGTGATACGCGCGTATTTTGAGGTGATTGTACAACACGAAGAATGTTTGTTGATCATCATGATACTTTGGTTTGAGGATGCAGTGATCATGTAGCTGCTCAAGGACCGCAACCTGCTCCCCGACACAGCCCTTGGTGATTAGTTAATATGGTCCTTTGGTGGTGTGGAGAAGCTGTGATCCCAACCCTAACCCTAACCCTGTGCAACCTGCTTAGGCTTAGGGTCAGAGGTTGGGTTAGGGTTACAACACGCGGTAAGGGCCGCGGGGGGCGAGAGCCTAAGGGCATGTCTTAGGGTTATGCATGAGGTTTGAAGTGAGGGTCAGAGTGGAGTAACAGTGGAGGGCCTGCCTGTGATTCGGTGCAACAACGGTGGTTTAGGGTTAGGGGTAGGGCTAGGGTTAGGATAGCTTGTGTGATGCAGCACGAGAGTGGTGCGGTACGCCACGCAAAGTCGGAGCTGCGCAGGTGTTGAACGGCGCTGCTGCCATCGTTGATACTTGCTTACCTCAATTGCCGACAGTGATGCTCAACCTCTGTGATACTAAATTCTATCTAAACTGCGGCCCCTGCGGTGATGCTCAACAGGCACGTGGTCTCTGGTATCTGCCTTGCCACCAGAGCTTCCTACTGACAGCGCACAGCTCAGCTTATGGCCTGAGAGCGTATAGGCTATACGGTATAGCTCACCACCGTGCCAGGAATGCACAAACAAGGGACCCAAGCAGACACAAGACTCGCGGCTGCATGTGTTGCTAGAAGTGATCATTGAGAACCCAGGAGGCAAACATGAACAGCCACGTCAGTGCTCAACACCCCAACCACAACTCCGCGGCGCTGCGCCCTTTCATCAAAAACATTTGCATGCGCGAACTGCTGTCGTTGCTTGACAGGCACAGCTGAGTCTCCAGATGGTGACGCCTTCTCACCGCGATTGGCACTCGCCCTCCTTGTTTGCTTCCTCTGTGGCGACGCTCAACGGAGATGGTGGAGGCCCTGGTTTCCGCGTTTTTGCCGGAGCTGCAGAGCGCTGCTGTCATCACTCATACCTGCCTACGTTAATTGCTTCAAACCTTGATTGCTTTGGCTGTGGTGATGCTCAACAGGCACGGTGGAAGCCCTGGTGACTGCCTTCTCGCCGGAGCTGCTGTCAATGATCCTTAGTATCTCTTACCTACTCCTGACTTGTGGTGATGCTCAACAGGCACGGTGGAGGCCCTGGTATCAGCCTTTTCGCCCGAGCTGCAGGGCGCCGCGACCAGCATCGCTGCGGCGCTGCGGCAGCAGGGGCGTAGCGTGGACCTGGTGATCGAGTCGCGGAAGCCCAAGTGGGTCTTCAAGCACGCGGACAGACGCGGGGCGCGGTTCGTGTGCCTTGTGGCCCCGCAAGAGTGGGCCGAGCGGAAGGTGAGCGCTGCCACCTGTTGTGTTCTGATTGGGTTGGGTGAAAAAGGTGATAAAAGATTGTAAAAGGAAACCAGGAAGAAGGAGAATGGGGGGCGCGCTTCGTGTGCCTTGTGGCCCCACAAGAGTGGGCCGAGGGGAAGGTGAGCGCTGCCACATTGTGCGTCTGACACAGTACGAACGACGGTACAATAGGACTGGGGGGCGCGCTTCATGTGCCTCGTGGCCCCGCAACAGTGGGCTGAGGGGAAGGGAGCGCTGACACGCTTGAAGTGATCGTCGATGCGCATGGCGACGCTTTGCCACAAGGTTCGTCTAGATTTGGTGAGCGTAGTCAATCATCTGCGCGCTTTCGCGCCCTTGGCGACATTCTCATCAAGTCAAGAGTACACTTGCTGTGGCGCCATCGCGAATTCTACGGTAAGCAACTGCGTGCTTACTGCAGCCGGCCACGTGCTGCACTGACAAGGTGTAAATCGAGGGGCAGGTGAACAAGCGCTGCATTTGATGGTGTATACTTCCAGACCTGCAGGCCTTACCCCTTGGGCAAGCTGCATGTCAACCCTGACACGACGATCTTACAACGTACGTTGCGGAGCGCATCTGACCTTGGCCCTAGGGTTCGAACTTGCATTTGTTGCTACGCTGCCGGGACTGCAAAGCCCTACGCTTGGGGCAAGCTGCCGAGCATTGCCGCACCCGACATTGCTGCAGTGCAGGGGATTGTGACAAAATGGTGTTGCACAGAGCGCGTTGGTTTGCGTCATCTCGGCGGTTTCAAATTTGTATCTGTCTACTGCAGGTGCTGAATGTTCAACGGGACTAGTTGTACGCTGTGCTTGCAGATGTTGTCCTGGAACGGTAAAAGTGGCGGTGTGCTAAAGCGTTTCTAAAGCAGCAATGTAATGTCGTGAACTCGACCATGGCTTCACAAGCGCGCGCCATTGTTGTGTTTGAATCTTGCTGGTGGTTTCTGACAGAATGCCAATATTGGCTGCCTGCCCCTATTTTTGTTTTGTACAGGTCAACGTCAAGGACATGGTGACCGGCGATCAGCTGGCGGTTCAACGCGATGATCTCGCAACGTACATCGCGGAGCGAATTTAACCCTGACATGAGGGTTTGAAGTTGCATCGAGCTCTTCGAGGCCTGATGCTTCGCCTACTGCGCCATCGCAGCACTGTTTCAACGTGAGCAGAGCATGATCGACGAGTGTCTGGAGACATCCTCAACTTGAGGATAGCGTACTTCAACTCGCCCCCCCCATCGAGCTCCACACATCGTTGTGTCGCTGGTGTCTGCAGCAAGCACGGCAGCTGTCTCGATGCGTGGCGCATCCGTGGGCCACCCTGCGCCCACAGCCTGTGCGACACGCCACTGCGACACTCACCGTTTGCGGTTAACCGTCGCTTTAAGAACAGTGACACTCCTCAACAGCAGCCTCTCTCCTCAAGATGTGCGTGCTGCTCTGTTGTGCTGCCTTGGATGGAGAGCCTGTGCGTCATGTGACGTTTGCGCCTATTTCCAGGTAGCATTTGTGTTGGCTGGCTCAGGGGTGGTTTGATACCGCCTGCCTCGGTGTGTGATGCATCTGTTGTCCACTCTGCGCCCGCCGTGTATGTCGCACACACTCATGCGGTTCAACATCAGTTCAAAAACAGTGACACTGGTCACTAGCAGCCCCTCCATCCATATCTAAGCCTGTTCTGCCTTCGATTGAAGGGCCACGGGGACATGCGAAGTTTGCACCGGTGTTCAGAAATCGATGGTGTATGGCTAGCTAGCTCAGTGCTTGGTTTGCCAGCCACGTGAAGTTATGGATGCTGCTGCAGCTGCCATGGCTCCTTGTCCGCGGAGGTCACTGTACTTATTATTAATTCTCGCTCAGGGCGCGAAAAAGCCCAGATGATGGTCTAACTAGATGCGGCTGTATGGAATCTGCATGTCGTGTGACTTCCGAAAGTGTCTCAACGACAACCACTCAAACGCCGCCGCCGCCAAATGGCATCTCGGGATCCTCCCCTACGTCCTCCTCCATGTGCCCCCCCCCCCTGGATTCTGCCATGTGTGTCATGACACGGCCAGAGTACGCCATGTGGAGCGCTGCCGACAGTGCCGAGCGTAAGTGCGCCAGGGCGATGCCCTTGAGAGCTTTAGGGCGCGCTCCTCCGGGCACTGACATCCTGCTGGCATACTCCGTCGCCACAGCCTCCAGCAGCTTCCGCCCCTGCTCCCCGATGCTGCCAAAAGACCCGATTGCCAAAGTGGCAAGTTTGTAGCAATTCTGGTCATAATGACCAGAATAGTGGGATAATTTGGCGGCCTCTTGGTCGCGGCAGCAGCGCTCGGGGTCTGCTGCAGTCTTTGCCGCCCGCGACGCCACCTGTGCCTCGAAGCAGGTGATGTCCACCATGAGCGGTAGGTGACGTATCGGGTCGTCGTAGCCGGTCACCGGGAAGGCGTCACTGTACTTGTATTTATTTCGCTTCGCTAGGAGCGCCAAAAGCCCTTGCTTCGGATGCGCACTCCATGCAACACTCCTTTCTCCAGAGAGAGACTCAAACGCAAGCAGGCATTCCCCCCTTCACACTATATGTAGTATACCACCAAACCCCCTCGACCAAACCCAACTAAGGTTTGCCCAGCTGTGAGGCACACTTGTCACGTCTTGAGAAAGATTTATGCAGGCCTGGGCACCTTTGACAGTGCCCAGAACTGTACTTGTGGCAGCTCAGACAGTAAGCAGCAGCGCGTGTGTAGGCTCTGGACAAGGACTTGACAGCGTCAAGCGAAAGCTGGATGATGGCGGAGAGTAACCCTAACCCTAACCCTAACCCTAACCCTAACCCTAGCCAATCAGCTGAGTATAGTGTCTGAGCTGTCAGAGGGTGAGCGCTTTGCAGCGGCGCACGCCATCGTTCACGAGTGGTCACGGCACATCTCGAACTTCAACGCAGCAGAAAGAAAGTCGGAGAAGGCCTGCGGAGACCGATATATCGGCATCCGGGGGGTCTGAGACAGTGATGACCCTTTAATGAAAGGGTTTTATAAAAAGCGTGAAGAGTCCCCCCATTAACGGAAGCCCTTCACAGCACAGAAAGCATCACTCACAACACAGACACACGCAGCGCACTGCAGTGCCGAGTAGAGCGCAACGCAGCAGGTGCAGCAGCAGCAGAGGTGATACGGCACATCGGCAGCCCTTGCGCACACGCAGTCAGCAGTTGACTGCGCACCCAGCAGCCATCACTGCGGAATTGACCCGGATCAGCACAGAAGCAGCAGCACACAGCACCAGCACCATCCGCAGCAGCAGCAACAGCAACAGCAGCAGCGCCAAGGACAGTAGCAGTAATATCAGTAGTTGAGCCGACAGCCACCAGTTTTCCATTGAGCCGGAACTGCGTGATAGACAGCAACAGCAGCGCAGCAGAAGCACCAGCAGCACTCTCAGATGCTGCCAATCATGTCAGGGTTGCCGGACCGCAGTAGCAGCAACAGCCGCAGTGGCACTAGTTCATCTCTGTCAGCTACCGCAGCTCCCTTCATCCCGCAGCGCCAAGACCCTACTGCTGCAGCAGCGCTACAGCAGCACTTCATGCCCTACCAGCAGCTGCTGCTGCAGCAATCCATGCCCTATCAGCAGCTGCATCCGCAGATGTACCAGCAGCAGATGTGCCAGCAGCAGCAGATGTTCCAGCAGCAGCAGATGTACCAGCAGCAGATGTACCAGCAGCAGATGTACCAGCAGTACATTCATCTTCAGCAACAGGTTTTGCAGCAGGAAGCCGCGGCTCAGCACGCAGCCGCGGCTCAGCAGGCAGCCGCGGCTCAGCAGGCAGCCGCGGCTCAGCAGGCAGCTGCGGCTCAGCAGGCAACCACGGCTCAGCAGGCAACCACGGCTCAACAGTCAACCGCGGCTCAACAGGCCGCTCATGACGTGTTGATTGCTCGCGCCGTACTGGCGGAGATGCAAGCACTGCCGACTCGTGTGACGCCGTCTGCTGTTCTCTTCGAGCATATACCGCAGCTCGAAAGTGACAGCGACAGCGATTACGACAGCGATTACGACAGCAATTACGACAGCGACAGCGATTACGACAGCGACAGCGACAGCGGCAGCGACGGTGACGGTGACGGCAACGGCAACACCACTACATCATCGCCCGAGCCCCTCATCACCGAGGCGTACCTCATGAGCCGCCAGTGCTTGGCAAGCGTCAGGCCACACCCCAATCTGCCTCGCACGCACCTCATCACGGCTGGCACCACTTTGGCAGCATTCGTCGATTTCTACGGACCGGAGTCGCAGTACAACTTCTCTGCCGGCGACGCGAGCGTGATGAAATTCAGCGATGACGACCCGAGACCCCTCGCCATAGTGCACAACAGCGCTGGGTGCGGCACACACAGGTGAACACTCTTGCCAGCGAATGAAGTTGTACAGTACAGTTGTGTCATGCTGCAGCTCACATCACGATACACATCATCGCCATGGTCTAACACCATCGCCTGCCCGCCATGCTCTCAGGTCCGACAACATATTGACGCTGACCGCTGCGGGGCGAGAGCTGCTGGAGCAGGGGAAGGGTGCCCGATCCGCGTACCACATGTTCCTTCATTGCCAGGGCAGCACGCGCGACAGCGGCGCCAACTGTCATCGCAACCCCGGCCCCAACGATAAGTGGTGCAGCTCCACGACGGGAGAGTGCGAGCTGGGCTGCACGTGGAAGCACAACAAGAAGCAGCCCGCACACGCGTGCCGCGTCCACATCAAGGTATCCGCCACGGTGGCACAGATCGCTGCCGCGGAGATGCAGGTACAGTTTGAGGGCGAGCACACAACGGACGGCGTCGTACCAGTTCCCGTCAACCCCGACAAGCTCGACCTCAGCTGCCACGTCATCCGCGAGTTGTACAACTCCGACCGCTCCGGGCAAGCGTCTCGCAGCCGGATGCTAGCGCAGATCGCGGCGATGGTTCCACGAGGCGCGCCCTTAACGGGCCGCAACACCCCGACGGCGAGGCAGGTCACCTCAGCTCTGTGGTACGCCAGGCGTAAGCGCGGCAGCAGGCGCAGCAACGGCGGCAAGAGAAGCCACACCTTCGAAGGAGTTCACCATACCATTTGCAGCTTGGCCTGCAGTATCGAGCGCCCCCTCGAGAGCGGCGTGATCGTGCTCTACTACAAGTCCGTGCGCGGCGGCCGCTGGCAGCTCATCATCACCACCGAGGAGGCGCTCGACGTGCTGCGAGACCCCAAAATCAGTTTTTTGTCAGTGACACCAAGTGGACGACGTGCCCGCAGAAGTGCGCCTTCACCGTCATCGGCGCCATGGTCCCCGAAGGCATGCAGTCGCTCGCTCTCAGCATCTCGAACGAGGAGAACGAGGACACGACCTTCATCCTCGCCAAGACGCTCGAGAACGCCGCCCCCTGCGGTGAGGACTGCCGGCACGAGTGGCACGAGGAGTGGGTCGACGACAAGGCGGCGTACTACCGCAAGCGCAGGTGTCGCATGGTGACGCCTCCGCTGGCTTTCCCCGTTATGGTGGGCATAGACAAATCGTCGATGTCGAGAAAGGCATTCCTGCGCGCGGGATGGCTCGTCAGCTGCTGCTTCTTCCATTACATCCGTGCCACAATGAAGGTGAACATTTCGACCTGTCGCACAGTATCACAGCGCGTGCGCGATCATCGCATGTACAGCTCGTGTACACAATGCAATCACTGCACTTCAATCACACGTAGTACCCACACATTCTCACACGTGCACCATGTACTGCCCACACATCACCTTTCTCACACATGCATCACATTTCTCACACGTGCAGAACATCGAGAAGAAGCTGCAGAGCAAGAAGCGCAAGGCAGATGAGGGAGGGGATCCCGGCGCCGAGGAGCACGTGGCGTACAAGAAAGCGGAACCCCACCCCATGCTCCGGGCGTTCGACTTGTGTCTACGTATACTGCTGCACTCGCAGAGCGCGGACGAGTACAACCGCAAGCTGGAGATATTCCTCGACATGATTGAGCAATGGTGGAAAACGGCTGGCTCGGCAAAACCACCCCGCTCGCAGACTGGATCAGCTACATCAAGCAGTACTTCGGAGGGCGCTGGGGGGATGCGATGGGGGATCACATCGGACACGGCGTACCGGGTTACGCAGCGACTAACAACGCTGTGGAGAGCGGGTTTCTCATCGTCGACAAGTGCCTCCTCTTCGGCAAGATGTGCAGCAGATTCACATATCTTATCGAGCTCGTACTCGGCGTGACGGCGGATGGCACGCCGACGATGGGGCCCAGCTACTTCCCGATATTCAAGCGGCTGCTTTCGGAGAGGAAGCGTCACGGCCGCAAGGTGGTGCGGCGGCCGGTGGAGAAGCAGCGGGACTGCAACGCGCGGTGAGTTCGTAGTTACAGCCACGTGTATTACATATACTGTTTGTGTCGGTGATCATCTGCCGTGCATGCACGACCGTGTCACGATCGTGTCACGATGAACGCAACTGGCGGTGAGTTCGTAGTTACCGCCGCGTGCATGTACATATATCGACTGTTCGTGTCGTGCCACGCATGCACGACCGTGCCATGATGCATGCAACTGAAGCTCGTTCGTGCCCCTAACACTCATCACTCTATCCTTCTTTGATATATCTCCTTCAGGTGGCTGCTCCTGGAGGAATTCGTGAAGCGCCCTGAGCATCCCCTCGATCCTGCTGGCCCCGAAGGGCCCAGCGAGTGGTACCTCGTCAAAGCACGAGAAGGGGCCATCGCGGAGCCCAAGAAGCCACCTGCGCCCGCAGCACCGAAGGGGAAGGCACCCAAGGCGAAGGCGTCAAAGGCGAAGGCGAAGGCGAAGGCGCCCGCGGCGAAGGCACCCAAGGGCCAGTTCGACCCCACGACCGCATTCGACGAGCTCTTTCGCGCGTCGGAGCCCGCGGACATCCCAGTGGCCGACGGCTTCTACGCCGTCGGCATGCGCGACGGCCCTGGCGGCGCGCGGATCGTCACGTGCATCTGCCGGGACTACTACCACAGGGGAAATTCGCATGACAATTGTAAGCACGCCATCGCCGCAATCTTGTACAAGGAGGTGGAGGACGCAGCAGCTCAGGCGAAGCGGGAGCGCCTACTTCTGCAGCAGCAGGAGTCGGACGACGAGTCGGACGACGCGGCTGATCAGGCGGAGCGGGACCGCCTGCTTCTGCCGCACAAGATGCACATCATGAAATACCTCGGCAAGGTGGAGCAGAGGAAGCCCGACAAGGACCAAGTGCTCTACGACGCCTGCAAGGCGCTCGACTGGGCGCGCGTGCACGCCAGACTGCTCCGGCGTCTCAAGGGCGGATGCAAAGGCGCGCAGGGCGGCGGAGTCGTGGTGCATCCTGTGCGCGACGTCACCATCGCCGCCGGCGTAGAGTGCGACATCGAATTCCGCCCGATTCTCGACTACATGTGCACCGAACTGACTCTGCGCCCGATCACCCGGATCATCCGCAACGGCATGGCCCGTGACGGCAAAATCACATTGCGCACAGGCGACATCGTCTACTCCGTCACCGCCGTCGTCGGCGGCGCGGAGACGACGGTGCACATAAGCTGCGACGACACGGCACGGGAGGCGGAGCAAATGCTGAGAGACGCTACAGTCGAGCGAGTCGTGTCCACCCAGCCATACGTGGCATGTGGTGACAGCAATGAACCGCACCTAGAAAAGCGCGCTAAGGACTACTGTGGCCAACAGAACAAGCGCAAGAGTGCAAGGAAATGAGAATGCACACCACTTTACCCATTACCATTCGTGTCACCTCTACAATGCTTCTCGCATGCGACATTGCAACTGCTACATCTTGCAACTGCTGCTGTTGGTGCAAACGCGTTTGCTGCTGTCATTGTCAACACAAAACATGAGGCGTCGATGCAACAGCATGTACGTGATTGATGATGCGCGCCATACAAAGCACTCAGATATCGGTCACAGCGCACGATGTCAGAAGTTGATGTGTATTTTTCGCATTCGCCCGGTGGAATCATCAGGACTGAGTATTCATGTTATGAGCAGCTCGTGTTTATACCGCGCACACAGGCCTTCATCTGCTCTGAGTAATCAGGATCCTTGCACACGGAAGGCTCCCCGCCCTCCATGTCATATCCGATGTAGACGATGTTGAGCGTTTCTGTGAACACGCGCTGGCCGAGTGCGACCTCATTAAGGAACCGCATCAGCGCCGCCTCGCGATCTTTGCGCCGGTTCTGCACCTTTGCGCCGTCAACAGTGCAGTTGTCCGGATTAAAGCGAACAAACAGCACAGGCGGGCAAGGTATCTGGAGCGCCTCGGTCTCTCCGGCCATATCCGCCGCGATCTGTGCATGCGCCTTCAACACGCCCTCGTGCACCTGTTCCATGCGTGTGAGCTCACAGCGCACGAGGTAGTCGACATGTCCGCCCTCGTCACACTCGATGATGACGATCAAGTGGACGATCCCGACCACGTGGAAGTCGACCCGGGCGTGGTGCTTATCGGCGTTCGGGACACAGCCGCCTTCGTAGCGTATGTGGCACTCGCGATCCACTGTGTATACAGCCTCCAGGACCTGGCGGAGACGATCTTGTTTCTTGATCTTCTTCGCCATCCCCTCCGTTGTATGCCAGCACTGCTTGTGCGTGACGAGGTGGCTGGACTGCGCGAATGCCGCATCGCATCCCTCGAAGTCACAGGAAAACGGCTTCTCGTTGCTATGGATGCGCGTGTGGACGATGAGCTGACTGGACGTAGTGAAGGCCGCACCACACCCCCCAATATCGCAGACGAACGGCTTCTCGCCGGTGTGGGTGCGCCGGTGAGAGACGAGGCTGCCGGAAGTAGTGAAGGCTGCACCACAACCCTCAACATCACACTTGAACGGCTTAAGCCTTTCACGTGTGATGTGGAGGGCTGTAACTACGCGAGCACAGACTCCGGCAACCTCAACACACACAAGCGCACCCACACTGGCGAGAAGCCATTCGCATGTGATGTGGCAGGCTGTGGTGCGGCGTTTGCTGATTCCGGCAACCTTGTCACCCACATGCGCACCCACACAGGCGAGAAGCCGTACAGCTGTGACTTCGTTGGATGTAAAGCAGCTTTTGCTCGCAGCCACCACCTTGTCAGCCACGTGCGAGCCCATATCAGCGAGAAGCCGTTCAAGTGTGATGTTGAGGGTTGTGGTGCAGCCTTCACTACTTCCGGCAGCCTCGTCTCTCACCGGCGCACCCACACCGGCGAGAAGCCGTTCAAGTGTGATGTTGAGGGTTGTGGTGCAGCCTTCACTACTTCCGGCAGCCTCGTCTCTCACCGGCGCACTCACACCGGCGAGAAGCCGTTCGTCTGCGATATTGGGGTGTGTGGTGCGGCCTTCACTATGTCCAGTCAGCTCATCGTCCACACGCGCATCCATAGCAACGAGAAGCCGTTTTCCTGTGACTTCGAGGGATGCGATGCGGCATTCGCGCAGTCCAGCCACCTCGTCACGCACAAGCAGTGCTGGCATACAACGGAGGGGATGGCGAAGAAGATCAAGAAACAAGATCGTCTCCGCCAGGTCCTGGAGGCTGTATACACAGTGGATCGCGAGTGCCACATACGCTACGAAGGCGGCTGTGTCCCGAACGCCGATAAGCACCACGCCCGGGTCGACTTCCACGTGGTCGGGATCGTCCACTTGATCGTCATCATCGAGTGTGACGAGGGCGGACATGTCGACTACCTCGTGCGCTGTGAGCTCACACGCATGGAACAGGTGCACGAGGGCGTGTTGAAGGCGCATGCACAGATCGCGGCGGATATGGCCGGAGAGACCGAGGCGCTCCAGATACCTTGCCCGCCTGTGCTGTTTGTTCGCTTTAATCCGGACAACTGCACTGTTGACGGCGCAAAGGTGCAGAACCGGCGCAAAGATCGCGAGGCGGCGCTGATGCGGTTCCTTAATGAGGTCGCACTCGGCCAGCGCGTGTTCACAGAAACGCTCAACATCGTCTACATCGGATATGACATGGAGGGCGGGGAGCCTTCCGTGTGCAAGGATCCTGATTACTCAGAGCAGATGAAGGCCTGTGTGCGCGGTATAAACACGAGCTGCTCATAACATGAATACTCAGTCCTGATGATTCCACCGGGCGAATGCGAAAAATACACATCAACTTCTGACATCGTGCGCTGTGACCGATATCTGAGTGCTTTGTATGGCGCGCATCATCAATCATGTACATGCTGTTGCATCGACGCCTCATGTTTTGTGTTGACAATGACAGCAGCAAACGCGTTTGCACCAACAGCAGCAGTTGCAAGATGTAGCAGTTGCAATGTCGCATGCGAGAAGCATTGTAGAGGTGACACGAATGGTAATGGGTAAAGTGGTGTGCATTCTCATTTCCTTGCACTCTTGCGCTTGTTCTGTTGGCCACAGTAGTCCTTAGCGCGCTTTTCTAGGTGCGGTTCATTGCTGTCACCACATGCCACGTATGGCTGGGTGGACACGACTCGCTCGACTGTAGCGTCTCTCAGCATTTGCTCCGCCTCCCGTGCCGTGTCGTCGCAGCTTATGTGCACCGTCGTCTCCGCGCCGCCGACGACGGCGGTGACGGAGTAGACGATGTCGCCTGTGCGCAATGTGATTTTGCCGTCACGGGCCATGCCGTTGCGGATGATCCGGGTGATCGGGCGCAGAGTCAGTTCGGTGCACATGTAGTCGAGAATCGGGCGGAATTCGATGTCGCACTCTACGCCGGCGGCGATGGTGACGTCGCGCACAGGATGCACCACGACTCCGCCGCCCTGCGCGCCTTTGCATCCGCCCTTGAGACGCCGGAGCAGTCTGGCGTGCACGCGCGCCCAGTCGAGCGCCTTGCAGGCGTCGTAGAGCACTTGGTCCTTGTCGGGCTTCCTCTGCTCCACCTTGCCGAGGTATTTCATGATGTGCATCTTGTGCGGCAGAAGCAGGCGGTCCCGCTCCGCCTGATCAGCCGCGTCGTCCGACTCGTCGTCCGACTCCTGCTGCTGCAGAAGTAGGCGCTCCCGCTTCGCCTGAGCTGCTGCGTCCTCCACCTCCTTGTACAAGATTGCGGCGATGGCGTGCTTACAATTGTCATGCGAATTTCCCCTGTGGTAGTAGTCCCGGCAGATGCACGTGACGATCCGCGCGCCGCCAGGGCCGTCGCGCATGCCGACGGCGTAGAAGCCGTCGGCCACTGGGATGTCCGCGGGCTCCGACGCGCGAAAGAGCTCGTCGAATGCGGTCGTGGGGTCGAACTGGCCCTTGGGTGCCTTCGCCGCGGGCGCCTTCGCCTTCGCCTTCGCCTTTGACGCCTTCGCCTTGGGTGCCTTCCCCTTCGGTGCTGCGGGCGCAGGTGGCTTCTTGGGCTCCGCGATGGCCCCTTCTCGTGCTCTGACGAGGTACCACTCGCTGGGCCCTTCGGGGCCAGCAGGATCGAGGGGATGCTCAGGGCGCTTCACGAATTCCTCCAGGAGCAGCCACCTGAAGGAGATATATCAAAGAAGGATAGAGTGATGAGTGTTAGGGGCACGAACGAGCTTCAGTTGCATGCATCATGGCACGGTCGTGCATGCGTGGCACGACACGAACAGTCGATATATGTACATGCACGCGGCGGTAACTACGAACTCACCGCCAGTTGCGTTCATCGTGACACGATCGTGACACGGTCGTGCATGCACGGCAGATGATCACCGACACAAACAGTATATGTAATACACGTGGCTGTAACTACGAACTCACCGCGCGTTGCAGTCCCGCTGCTTCTCCACCGGCCGCCGCACCACCTTGCGGCCGTGACGCTTCCTCTCCGAAAGCAGCCGCTTGAACATCGGGAAGTAGCTGGGCCCCATCGTCGGCGTGCCATCCGCCGTCACGCCGAGTACGAGCTCGATAAGATATGTGAATCTGCTGCACATCTTGCCGAAGAGGAGGCACTTGTCGACGATGAGAAACCCGCTCTCCACAGCGTTGTTAGTCGCTGCGTAACCCGGTACGCCGTGTCCGATGTGATCCCCCATCGCATCCCCCCAGCGCCCTCCGAAGTACTGCTTGATGTAGCTGATCCAGTCTGCGAGCGGGGTGGTTTTGCCGAGCCAGCCGTTTTTCCACCATTGCTCAATCATGTCGAGGAATATCTCCAGCTTGCGGTTGTACTCGTCCGCGCTCTGCGAGTGCAGCAGTATACGTAGACACAAGTCGAACGCCCGGAGCATGGGGTGGGGTTCCGCTTTCTTGTACGCCACGTGCTCCTCGGCGCCGGGATCCCCTCCCTCATCTGCCTTGCGCTTCTTGCTCTGCAGCTTCTTCTCGATGTTCTGCACGTGTGAGAAATGTGATGCATGTGTGAGAAAGGTGATGTCTGGGCAGTACATGGTGCACGTGTGAGAATGTGTGGGTACTACGTGTGATTGAAGTGCAGTGATTGCATTGTGTACACGAGCTGTACATGCGATGATCGCGCACGCGCTGTGATACTGTGCGACAGGTCGAAATGTTCACCTTCATTGTGGCACGGATGTTATGGAAGAAGCAGCAGCTGACGAGCCATCTCGCGCGCAGGAATGCCTTTCTCGACATCGACGATTTGTCTATGCCCACCATAACGGGGAAAGCCAGCGGAGGCGTCACCATGCGACACCTGCGCTTGCGGTAGTACGCCGCCTTGTCGTCGACCCACTCCTCGTGCCACTCGTGCCGGCAGTCCTCACCGCAGGGGGCGGCGTTCTCGAGCGTCTTGGCGAGGATGAAGGTCGTGTCCTCGTTCTCCTCGTTCGAGATGCTGAGAGCGAGCGGCTGCATGCCTTCGGGGACCATGGCGCCGATGACGGTGAAGGCGCACTTCTGCGGGCACGTCGTCCACTTGGTGTCACTGACAAAAAACTGATTTTGGGGTCTCGCAGCACGTCGAGCGCCTCCTCGGTGGTGATGATGAGCTGCCAGCGGCCGCCGCGCACGGACTTGTAGTAGAGCACAATCACGCCGCTCTCGAGGGGGCGCTCGATACTGCAGGCCAAGCTGCAAATGGTATGGTGAACTCCTTCGAAGGTGTGGCTTCTCTTGCCGCCGTTGCTGCGCCTGCTGCCCCGCTTACGCCTGGCGTACCACAGAGCTGAGGTGACCTGCCTCGCCGTCGGGGTGTTGCGGCCCGTTAAGGGCGCGCCTCATGGAACCATCGCCGCGACCTGCGCTAGCATCCGGCTGCGAGACGCTTGCCCGGAGCGGTCGGAGTTGTACAACTCGCGGATGACGAGGCAGCTGAGGTCGAGCTTGTCGGGGTTGACGGGAACTGGTACGACGCCGTCCGTCGTGTGCTCGCCCTCAAACTGTACCTGCATCTCCGCGGCAGCGATCTGTGCCACCGTGGCGGATACCTTGATGAGGTGATGATGGCGGGCGTCGATACGAAGAGGTGTTGCAGGTGTGGATTTGAAAAGCCACTAACCTGCTTCAGCAAGAACAAGAAAGCCGGGGATGAGCTGAGTCCCTCTTGCAGGGAGTGCAATGCACTGGCAAAGAGAGCGCTAACACGCAGCGAATTCATGTCTCGTCTCGTCTCTAGCTCCAAAAAATCGTCGAAGAGGCGCGGTATGAACCAAAACTAGCTGACCACCTCGGCGAACTTTGCAGACAACTGTAGCGCGCAGGGTGATCGATGCATACATAGTGGGCTCCCTGTAAACTTCACGATGATGTCAGACTGGCAGGCCAGCATCGAGAGGCCGGAGGACGACGTTGACTACACAGTTGTCAATAGCGCTCTTTGCGCGCTTGAATTCAACGTTCCCGCTGCCTGGACTCCAGCCAAGGCAAAGTACGCCGCCACACACACCGACATCGTCGACACCATCACTGTGGAGGCCAACGTGCGCAAAGCACTCTCTCCAAGCCCAATCAAGAAGGCATACCCCATGAACGCATACAGCAAAAGGAGGAGGGGGGGGTCACTCTGATTCGCTGTAGCACCTGTTGCATGTGGAAAGGACGACGGGATTTCTCTCATAGTAAGAGAACGAAGTGCAAGGCATGTTGCAGCGACAGAGTAAAGCGATATGGCGCCACATGGCGAGGAGCGTTCAAAAGGTTGGTGAGCCACGCGACTCATACTATTAGGTGCAAGATGCCGACCCGTGAGGCTCGTGGGTTGGTTTGTGCGGTCTCATTCGAGGACCTCGTCGACATGTACAGCGAGCAGTGCGGCAGTTGCGCTATTTCTGACATTCCACTTACGACGGACGGAGACTGGAAGGTATCCCTAGAGAGACGCGACGTGAATATCGGTTACACACGCAACAACTGCTGTTTGATTGCAGCAGAATTTCAAGGAAGTGATCACACAGCACACAGCATTTTGGAGGGCACTGGCTGCGGCGGGTGGACTCGTGCAAAAAATCTGTTCTTTCGCGCCAACTACAACCCCGCCAACGTGCCTGCCAGCCGAGAAGCGACAGCGGCTAACGCATGAAGGGCCACCTATACATACAACAGAAATGATCACGATATGTCCTTAATTGACTCCAGGCACACGTGTAGTGCTTGTGTGCGCCAGTGAAATTTGTGGCTGCTGCACAAAGTGAGCATCGCCTCAAGCGCTCCATTGACTGTTGAGAGTATGCATGTACTTCTGAAGCATGTCATAACACAACCGCCTTGATTCAGGGCCGTCAGCAGCGCTGTGTCCCACATTGTATGGCTGTGTTGCAATCAACCTCACCATGCGTATCAACTCATGGTGTCGACCAGGTGTGCAGAGCAGCAGCGCGTGCCTGCAAATTATTTTCGCTGTCACAGAGCTCACCTCAGCGCTACTGACTCTGCTCAGCTGCCACGGCGGAGATTGGTGCATGGAGGAGAAGTACACGGCGGGGGCGCCCCCACAAACTTCATTGAACCAAGCTGTAGCGATAACAGCACCTGCGACCAACAACGACGACACCAGCAGTCATGCAAATGCTACAGCCACTCAGCGCGCCGCCACCAGCAGAGCCTACACCTGACGCACCGCCCGACCGCCCATCTGCGCGCAGCACATGTACGCTCCGCCAGCTTGCGCGCAGCACACGTACGCTCCGCCAGCTCACGCGCGGCACCAATATGCCGGCGCCACCACACTCCGCCGTCGACGCACCACCCGCCAAACGGGCTATGAACGAGTGCATATTATGACTAGCAGCAAGCAATGCCCCTGTTGTATCGGCTTCGCCAGCTTGGTGAGAACGGTGTCAGGAGGCGACGTATCGGATGCACGACACTTGCTGATAACTTGAAGGTGGGCGAGCGCAGCACCCACCTCAGCGATACCTCGCCCTCCGTAGCAGCAGCAACAAGCAGTGCCGATGGCAATCCATTTTAATCAGATGAATTAATAAGCTTCAGGAGGAGGCGTATCGGATGCAGAGCACTTGCTGATAACTTGAAGGTGGGCGAGCGCAGCACCCACCTCAGCGATACCTCGCCCTCCATAGCAGCAGCAGCAAGCAGTGCCGTGGCAATCCATTTTAATGAGATGAATTAATAAGCTTCAGGAGGAGGCGTATCGGATGCACAGCACTTGCTGAGAACTTTCAGGTGGGCGAGCGCAGCACCCACCTAAGCGAATACCTCGCCGTCGACAGAGCAGCAGCAACACCGCCGTTTTACAATCAACTTTATCAACTCCATGACCAAAGCTTCAGAAGGAGGCGTATCCCAGTTATCAACTCTGTTATACAGGTTGACGAGGTGACCTCGAAGCTCGCCCGCATCGCCATTGCCCTCCACAGAGAAGCAGCAACACAGCCCGTTTCTCTATTAACTTTATCAACTTGCTGACCAAGGCTTCAGGAGGAGGCGTATCGCAGTTATCACCAATGTAATAACGTTAACGAGGTGACTTCACAGCTCACCTGCAACGCCATTGCTCTCCACAGCGCGGCAGCAACACCGCCGTTTCTCAATCAACTTTATCAACTGTATGACCAAGGCTTCAGGAGCAGGCGTATTGCAGTTATCACCAATGTAATACAGGTTAACGAGGTGACTTCACAGCTCACCTGCAACGCCATTGCTCTCCACAGAGCAGCAGCAACACCGCCGTTTCTCAATCAACGTCATCAACTGTATTCAGGAGGAGGCGTATCGCCTTATCAACAAATATAATACAGGTTGACGAGCTGACTTCAAAGCTCACCTGCAGCGTTCTTGACCTCCATCACGCCCGCCAGCAAGCATCCTGCTCCACCCACGTCGATAACTCCAGTTTAAAAATTTATGAAAATGCGCCGCCATGTTTATCGCCAAAACGAGACAACGCGTAACCCCGGCCCCCTAGTGGGACGAGCGTTCAACGTTCGGCGCATTACTTGACAGTCTCGCCGAATGGCATTGTCGTTGACCTTTTTATAATTTTTTTATAAACGTGGCGATACGGACTTCCATAAAGGCTTCTGGGAGATTGGGTTACGTGTTAGTCTATAGAACATGCAACACACAACATACAATACAACATACAGCTGCCGCGTCATTCTCAGCGGCGGCCGTCGCCGAGATCCCGCCGCCGTGCAGCGCCGAGAACTCGCCCGTGTAGATTTGCGAACATACAACATACAACATACAATACAACATACAGCTGCTGCGTCATTCTCAGCGGCGGCCGTCGCGTGGCCACAGAGTCCCCATGTGCCAGGGCCCGCCGTGCAGCGCCGAGAACTCGCCGTGTAAAAATGCGAACATACAACATACAACATACAATACAACATACAGCTGCTGTGTCAATTCATAATCACGCACGGCGCAAACTGCCTGAACTGCGACGCGCGCTCGCTTGAAATGGGGCCCGGTCCTTTTCACCTCCGGGTGGGGCAGGTGCTCGCGCATCGGGAGGTGGGGTGAACAGTGGAGGGTGTGAACAGTGGAGGGTGTTAACAGTGGAGGGTGTGAACAGTGGAGGGTGTGAGCAACCATGTACCCATATACCCCCCCTTATACCCGTATGCCCCCTGTATACCCGTATGCCCCCTGTATACCCGTATGTCCCCTGTATGCCCGTATGTCCCCTGTATGCCCGTATGTCCCCTGTATACCCATATAGCCCCCCTATACCCATATACCCCCCCTAATAGACAGTCTATACCCATATACCCCCCATATACCCATATACCCCCCATATACCCATATACCCCCCCTATACCCATATACCCCCCGAGTGGAGTATAATATTGGATCCAATATTATACTCCACACACCTGAGGACTCAAATCCTAGGCCAGCAGCTAGATAGGTCAGAAGTGTGCTGTCAGTTTGTGTGAGGCAGGCATCCTCCCATGTTCAGCAAACATGCACACTGGGGATCTGGTGCCATGCTAGGAGCCAGATAGGTCAAAAGTGTGCTTGCCAGTTTGTGTGAGGGAGGCATCCTCACAGTATACGCAAATGTGTGCACTTGAGCGTCTTTTATTTCGCACACTTGAGCGTTCTCCACTTCACAGCTGGCGCTGCTGCTGCGTCGAATGGGACTCGAAGCTTATGCACGGTTTGGAGAAGTCAGTGAAAGTGTGCTGCGGATCGTCTGGCAGGGGCATTCCTCACAGTGTAGCACAGTCACCACGTGAGCGTTCTTGACTTCACGCCTGGCGGTGGTGCTGCGTTAGACTGGGAACTTGAAGTCGTCACAGGGTCAGACATGTGACAAAGCGCGACGTGTTGGTCTAGGGGGGGCTCTATTTTCAGTGCAGCAATCGCGTCAGTCCAGTGGTCTCCACTTCATCATCATGTATGTCCCATGTTGACTGTTGCTCGCCAATGCGATTGAGGCATGACACATTGTCAACATATGACATGAACGACATGTACGCGCTCTACGCATGCTGGTGACAGAAGTCAATGTCGTGGTTGCTCTGGAGCATGTCTTCATGGGTTATCTGCTAAAAGGGTCACACCGACAAGAGTTGCGCGCCGCAGTGTTGCATAACCTCACACAGTGACAATATGGCAAGCTTTTGCAAGGACACCACAGCATCAAATGTTCATTCACCAGCCAGCATACATGCTGTCTTGTCAATGAAGTCGGTCAGTCAAGATGGCGTTTACAAATGCCGGTGCCACCACCCAACACTCAAATGCACATGCTACCGACCACCACTCTGGCTGCTGAGAACGCCTCTACTGCTGCTGCTGTCGGCAACTTATGTGCTCTCGAAGCAAAAAATACCACAGCAAAGAATGTGACCAACAACCAGGAGGCCACATATGCCAACAAAACCTCACAACAAGTGCCTCCGTGCCACTGTGGGGCAAGGGAACCCCAGCACCGGCCTGAGCGAAGTGAGCTACATGCAACAGCGGCAGGAACGCGCCCCGCATGCGTGCGGGCGCTGCTTTGACGCTAGCCTGACCCTGACCACAGCAAGCAGCTTGCCACTAAGAGATGCCAAGTCTTCTACCGTGTACAAATGCGCCGAATGTGGATCAAAGCTACAGTCACGAAGCCGCTGCACGGAGCACAGCTCCGAGCAACACTGAGCGGCCCATCGGATGCAAGGCAGGGTAGCCAGTGGCGTCGACAAGCCCAATCCCGTGTAATGCCACAGTAAAAACTGCACCCATGATGCGCATTTTATACGTACTAGTACACACACCGCGCCCGTCTCACGAACCGCGCAAACCGAGGCGGCCCGCGTCCGGAAGCCCAGCGCCGCCGCTGCCGCGCACTGACGCCAGCGCGGCAGCCTTCACTCGTCGCGGCGCGTGGAGAAAGGGTACACAGTGTAGCCGGGGTACGCCCTCCCGAGGAGCAGAAACTGCAGCCGGTCGTGCCACCCCAGCCGCCGCGACGGCAACTCGAAGTCGAGCGGCGACAGCAGCATGCCGCCACCGAGGAACGGCAATGTCACCAGGAGCATGACCGCTGTGTACGCCGCCACGCCCTGCAGCGGCGCCCGCAGCGACGCGGCGGCCTCCAGCAGCGCCGCATCTCTGCGCCACCGCCGCTGCACTCGGGCGCGCTGCAGCGGCCCGCCAGCGCAGCAAAATAACCTGGGCACAGCGCCGCAAGTGGTGCGAGGACGGCGCACGGCAGCAGCGCCACCCACGCCTCCGCGTGCTCGCGGTACTCCGCGGGCGGCGGCGGCAGCGCGTACGCGCACGGCGGCGGCCCCTCCAAGCGCGGGCACAGCGCCGCCACCGCCTCGCGCCGTCGCACGTCGCCGCGGACCGCCTCGCGCTCTGGCGGCCCCAGCGCCGCCTCCATCTCGGCCTCCGTGATGCGGCCCCGCCACACTTCTCTCTGTAGCTGGGGCGCCAAGTCTGTGCACGAGCTGGCGGCGGCGCGCGCCACATTTGCGCCCGCGCTCCGTAGCAAATCCGCCTCGCGCCGCGCGCAGGACTCGACGTGCTCGCGCAGATGCGGGGTGGCGTAGATGTGGCGCCACGCGCGGACCAGGAGGTCGTCCGGCGTGCCGTCGTCGAGCCTGAGGACGACTCTGTCGGCCGCCGCGACAATGAGCGCTATGGCGAGGATGCTCGCCATGCCGCAGTAGAGGGCGCCGGCGACGGCGCGCAGCGTGAAGGCGCCGTCGGGGCCGAGGCTCAGGGCGGAGACAGCGCGCGCGCACGCCGTGCACAGCGCGCAGCCCAGCGGCACGTCCGCCAGAGGCACCGCGCAGCCCACGCCGATGACGGTAAGGAACAGCTTGAGGCGGCGCAGCGGGCGAAAGAAGGGTTGCTGCTGCGGCCGTGGCGTGTGCGCTTCTCCCAGCGCATCGGCGAGCTCGGCTCTCTGCTCCGGCGTGAAAATGAACGCGGAGAACCAGAAGACGTCTCTGAACCTGCGGATCTGCTCCGCGGCGCTGGGGGGGGGGGTCTCGCGGTTCTGCAGGGCCTCATACTCCGCGGCGCGGCAGAAACCTGTCCTGTCCATGGCCTTGTGCATGCGCGCCGTCATGAGACGAATGCAGCGGCAAAACTCGTAGACAAGCACCACCAGGCTGCCGAAGGCAGCTGCTGCCACGAGGCAAGTGCCCGCAGCAGAGAGCAGCCTCTGCTGCAGCCTACCTTCATTGCCGCTGCTGGCGCTGCTGTTGCGGCTCGTGAAGATCTGTACGCACAGCATGATGAATACGCTCCACGAGCTATAGAGAAAAGCCCAAGTTGCGCAAAAGGCCTTCCAGCTGCGGGAAGGAAGCTTCATGAGGTGCTGAAGCCTCAGGACCAGAGCAATCTTCACTTGCAGAGCGAACAACGCAGCGGAGAGCAGGATGCAGTGCCTTGCATCGTCGTCTGGCAAGATATCCAGCTGCTTAGCCGTCGACTGCAAGCACATCTCGATGCACATGTACCCATCCAGTGCAGATTGCAGCAGCAGCTGTAGCAACATGGCAGCCCGCTGCTGCTTGCTGCTGCTGTGCTGCTGCGCTGTTGCTGCTGTCTGTTGCTGCTGCTTACCGCTGGTGGTGAGAGCGCTGCTGCTGCTGTTGTTGCTGATGCAAGCGCTGCTGCTGCTGTAGTTGCTGATGCAAGCGCTGCTGCTGGTGTGTTGCTGGTATGTGCTGATGCAAGCGCTGCTGCTGTTGTTGCTGATGCAAGCGCTGCTGCTGTTGTTGCTGATGCAAGCGCTGCTGCTGTTGTTGCTGATGCAAGCGCTTCTACTGCTGCTCTGCTGCTACTGCGGCTGTTTCTTGAAGTTACTGTGCGCAGTTGAAGATGCTACTGAGCACTGCTGTAGCTGTTGCTGTTGCTGCTGCTGGTGCTTGCTGCTGTTGGCACTTGCTGCGTTGGCACTTGCTGCTTGGTGCTTGTTGATGCTGCGCTGCGTTGCTGCTGCGTTGCGTTGCTGCTGCATTGCGTTACCTTTGCTGCGCCACCATGGCCATCAGCTCTGCCTGCCTGTACCCTTGAAATGACCCGTACCCCTCCCAATTACTCCGGGATGCGCTGAAACGAGTTGATCAGACACAAGGGACCCTTCAAAACGCTTCAAAAACGAGCCGTGCAGATGAAAGGGTGGTTTTGCGGTTCCTCATTAAATCTGTCACAGTGTCCTTTGGTGCAACCGATATACCGGGTGCCGTATTTCATTGCTCTGCAACTTCAACTCTGGCATGTCACCTGCCTGTAACTTCTATCACATGTGATGGGCTGCAGGCACCCCCCGTGCCTGTGGTCAGTGGCAACGGCAAACACATGCATGTACACATGGTGTCCCTACTTGCCACCCTTGTGAGTACTCTTGACTTGTCGTTGTATATACACAAAGCTGTTCCCCTCCTATGTGCATCACATGCTGCTGCTTGCGTAGAAAAAGCCACGAGCTCCATAACTTCAAACTGGCGAGTAACCGCTGAAGATCTTTGAGCAAAGAGCAGCAGCTGCCGCATTGTGTGACTGACCATATATGTACAGAAATATGATGTTTTCTGAACAAGAACTCTGATTCGTTGCGCTGGTAAGGTGTGAATCGAGGGGCAGATGAACAAGCGCTGCATTTGATGGTGTATACTTCCAAAACTGCAAGCCTTACCCCTGGGGCAAGCTGCATATCAACCCTGACGCGACGATCTTGATCTTGCAGCGTACGTTGCGGAGCGCATCTGACCCTGGCCCTAGGGTTCGAACTTGCATTGGGCTCTTGGAGGCCTGATGCCTTGCGTGCGCCATTGCAGCGCTTTCCAAATGCCGGCACGATCATCGAGTGTCTGAGACATCCTCAAATTGAGGATAGTGTACTTCAACTCTGCCCCCCATCGAGCTCCACACATCGTCTTGTCGCCTGCGACTGCAGCAAGTGCGCCAGCTGTTTCAGTGTGTGGCGCACTTGTCGGCCACTCTGCGCCCACCGCCTGTGCGACACGCCACTGCGACACTCACCGTTTGCGGTTAAACGTCGCTTCAAGAACAGTGACACTCCTCACCAGCAGCCTCTCTCCTCAAAGTATCTGTGTGCTGCTCTGTTGTGCTGCCTTGGATGGAGAGCCTGTGCGTCATGTGACGTTTACGCCTATTTCCAGAAATCAGAAATGGTTTGTATATGGCTAGCACGTTGCTTGGTGTGCTGGCCACATGAAGTTCTGGATGTTATGCAAGGTGTCGAGCGGCCGTCAGCCCGACTGTAGCAACGCATGGTGGGATACCTGTAAAAAAGCGCTGTGCGCCTCAAGCCAACTGTTGTGAGATTCACTTTAGACTCCAGAGTATGTGAAAGTTGTGGTTGATTACAAATCTGCACAATGCAGGACTTGCCACAAGCACATGTGGGACAGAAAGATGAGCTGATGGCCAGTATGGTTAAGCGAATTGTCCAATCTCACCACAATTCATGTCGACATCGGACCCCCCTTCACTACTGTGGTCTACATACCTTGTGTATGTAGACCACATAGTCTGGACTTTCTTTGATGCCACCTCCCTGAGCAAGAGTTGACAAAGACAGCAGCACTGTCGCGACAACAGCAATCACCATCCCCTTCTGCGTTGCAGATGAGGTAACTTAGGGTTAGCTTAGTACCAAACCCTGGAGGCCAGGGGTAGGCTAACCCTAACCCGAGGGCGCTTTTCTGCGCCATCACAACAAACATCGACCCCCGTCACTCGTTGTGTCCTACTGATAACGGATTACTTGTTTTGCTTATGTCAGCAGCAAGATCGACTCAGATCATGATTGGTCGCGACTGCGCCTGAAGTTTCACACAAACTTCATCTGGCGTGTCAACTGAGGATCTTTAGAGAAAGATATCCGAACTAACCGAACCTGGAACTTGACGGGGAGAGCAGGCAATGCAACGTTGTGCGCAGCCATCACTAAGGTGCTGCAGCAGGGTCGTGCAAAAATCAATGAATCATCTTTTCTGCATCACGCACGCATGAGGCGAGGCTCCTCGATGTGAGGTTGAACCGGCGGCGGCGTGGCGTTATGGCGAGAAAGCTTGCGTGCAAGCTCGCAATACCCATAGGACTGGTTCTTCTGGCTTGCATGCTGCACGCGCCTACGCTATGGGGAGGGTTCATCTGGGACGACAGAGCTGCCATTGTGAGTGCTACCGTTCAGAATTGACAAAGTAACAGCAAGGTAAACGAAAGAGAGCGTTCTGCAGCGAAGCATCTTCTGTAGTCCAAGGGGCAGCTGCAGTTGTTACGGCCCCAGCATTCGGTCTTAAGTCCTCAGCAGCCTACACTACTATCACTAAGCCAGCAGGCCATACGAGGGCGCAAACTCAACTTACACATGGGTTGCACTCAAGGGAGGTTTCTGCTGCTATCTAGGGGAAAAGTATATACTTCGAGGAGTAGTGCTTTTACTAATACGTGCTGCTATGCTCTGCCGGGAGCAGCATGAAGTTGCCTGGCTGGGTGCATGCCTAGTGCTGCTGCCCTCAGGCGAGGATGGAGTTGAAGTATGAAGTTGAAGTATGAAAAGAGCTCAGCACCGGTCATACCGCCATGGTCTTCGGCCTGCACAGGACGCAGCCATGGCGCATGTCTGCCGTTTTGTGCAGCAAAATGCGCCTGAGCCTCGAAGGCACAACCATTTGCAGAAAGCTTTTGCCCACATACGCCCGAAGTCTGTCAGCTCAACCGGCGCATAACATGCGGTTAGCATACCCTAACCCTAACCCTAACCCAATGGTGAGCAGCGCACACCTTTGCATGAAAGCTGTGCCCTTTCGCATTTGGAATGTAGAAGTGGTGCATAGACATGCCACATGCAAGGTGGCAGATGAGACATCCACATCTAGGGCCTTGCGGATTGCGCAAGAGCGCACATTTCCGCGCCTGCAGGACAACTCAACAACAAGTGCAGAAGCGTACACTTGATACATGGACCTGAACTGTACACTTATTAAAATTCTTGCTCAGGGCACGAAACAGCCCAGATGAATGGTATCTAAGCTTGCTGTACGGAATCTACATGTCGTGCAACAGACTGAAAGTGTCTCAATGACAACCACTCAAACGTCGCCGCCGCCAAATGGCATCTGAACTGTATTCTTTACTGATTCCCGCTCAGGGCGCGAAAAAGCCCAGATGATGGATGTCCAAGGACCTACAAACAGAATCTACGTTTGTCTTTGTGAACACCTTGAAAGTGTCTCAATGCCTATCACTTCTAAACGGCATTGTCATATGGCGTCTCTATCCCCACTGACCTGTACTATCGCTCAACTTCACCCAACTCATTACATGAAACATGAAATGTTGCTTGCGTTTCTGGTGCTCATGAACCTCCATTGCCCAGCTTACCCTCACTCACTACACGACATGAAACGTTGCTTCGCCACGGGGGCTCACAACCTTCAACTGCCTTACCTCAACCGACGTTGCCTGCACTTCTGGCGCTCACAAAACGCCCAGAAACTGAGGTGATGAACGCTGATGTAGCAACGGATGCTCGGCTCTGGCAGAACCTTCGAACCTCGAGTGATGGACGAACATGTACCGCGGCCTTGCACCATCTCTGTCTTATCAACTGCACCTGACTTTTCTCCTGAAGTGTTGGTTGTGATTGCGCTGCTGGCGCTAACATCGCGGCAGCGCTCACGTGATGAATGCGGATGTACTGTAGCGCAACTGCCCCTGACTTGACTTAACCAATGGTGATTGCGCTTCTGATGCTGGCAAAGCTTGCAAAATCCGAGGTGATGAACGCTAATGTGGCGACGGACGCATATCTCTATATTTGCAACTGCACCTGATGTATCTCTCAAAGTGTTGATCACGATTGCGCTTCTGCCGCTCTCGAAACGTGCAAAAACTCAGGTGATGAACGCTGATGTAGCGGCGGATGCGCGTCTCTATTTTCTCAACTGCACCTGATTTTATCTCTTAGTGTTGATTGCGCTTCTGACGCGCGCGCACGTTTCAAAATCTCAGGTCATGAACGCAGATGTGGCGACGGATGCGCCGTGGTCCGCGCTCCTCAAGCACGATTTCTAGGGCCAAGACACCACGCAGCGGCCTTGCACCATGCCTGTTTTCTCAACTGCAACTAACTGATCTCTCATCAATAATGTTGATTGTGATTGTGCTTCTGTGACGCTCACAAAACTCGCAACGCGCAGGTCATGAATGCTGATGTAGCGACGGATGCGCCATGGGCCGCGCTGCTCAAGCACGACTTCTGGGGCCAGGACATCACGCAGCGCGGCAGCCACAAGTCGTACCGCCCCCTCGCCACCGCGACCTACAGGGCCAACCGCCTGCTGCACGAGTGGCTGTCCACGCGCAGCAACAGCGCCAGCAGCAGCAGCAGCAGCAGCAGCAGTGCTCAGCAGCGCAGTCATAGTGACAGTGGCGGCGGCACCGGCAGCGACGCCGGCGGCAGTGGCGGTGGCGGCAGCAGCGTCGGCAGCAGCAGCAGCGGCGGCGGGAGCAGCGGCGGCAGCGGCAGCGGCGGCGGCAGCTCGGCGGGAGGGCCGAGCGGTCCGTCGCCCCTCGGACCGGCCTTTGGGTACCACCTGACGAACGTGCTGCTGCACGCATGCGCGTGCGCGGCGGCGCACCGCCTCTTCAACTTCATCTTCAACTCCACCAATGGTAACTTCAACTTTAAAAGTGACGCTCGCCTCGCCTCCCTGCTGTTCGCCGTGCACGCGGCGCACGTGGAGCCGGTGGCGGCGCTCGTCGGCCGCGCCGACCTGCTCGCGGCGGTCCTCGCCATCGGAGCGCTGCTGCTCGCTACCCCTAGCGCTAGGGCTAGAGACCGGAGCCCCCTTAGTAGTGCTGCTGGGGCCGGGGAGAGGGGGAGGGGGGCGAGCCCTAGGGCTAGGGTTTGGCGGCGGCGGCTGGCGAGGGGGGCGGAGGGGGCGATGAGACATGCTGCGGCGCTGCTGCTGGGGCTTTGCGCCGCAGCGTGCAAGGAGACGGGGGTGACGGTGTTCGGCGTGATGGCGGCGTGGGAGGGGATCTACTTGCTGGGCAGGTGAGTGAGTGAGTGCGTGAGTGAATGAGTCGTATGAGAGTGTGAATGCAAGGGACGGGGGTGAGACAATGTTTGGCGGTGTGAGAGGGGATCTATTTGCTCGGCAGGTGAGTCAGTGAGTGAGTGACTTGCGCAGGTCAGTTAGCAGGTAATGCAAGTAGGTGTTTCATTTTTTGAAACAGCATTGGGTATCAGGTGATGTCAGGTAATGTTGATTTGGTGATGGCAGCGTGAGAGGGGACCCACTTGCTCAAAAGGTGACTCAGTGAGCAAATGGTATGAGTTAGACGTACTTCAAAGTGCCATCAGCAGTTGATTAGTACTGACCCTAATTCTCACGCACTCTGAGGCATGCACTTCTTGACGTATGTATTCTTATGTCGCACATGGTCGCAGGCGCGTACTGTATGTCTAAACAGTATGAGGGCTACATGACAGTGGCATCAATCCGCTGTCTCGTGTATGCGCGCCCTTCTTGCGACAGGTACTGGTACCCCCGTAAGGCCAAGTTGAAGTTATGGGAGCGCGCACGGACAGCTGTGCAGATTGCATACCAAACGGTGAGCCGTAGGCATCTCACTTGAAGTAAAACATCTCACTTGAGTTTCACCGTGCTTGATGCACCAGATGTTGTGAGTGGTGGGCATGTCACTTGAAGTTCTCCTTAAAGTATGCCATTTGTGGCCACCACACCACCGCTGCAACTGCACTGCAGTGGCTTTTCACGCTCAAAGCTTACTTGAATTCGTGGGACGCGAAGTTGCTCATCATATATCATGGGCGGTGCTTGCTTCAAAAGTTGTGTACGTTGTGTGTGAGTGCCAGTGTGTGGCTCACCCTCACCCTGACCGCAACCCTAAACCTCACCTTGACCCTAACCCTGATGCACCGAGAGTGTTCAAGAGCAGTTGCTGATTGATGCAACGGGCTTAGGTCAATGCACAAAGCACAGAAAACGATGGCTGCAGAGAGCGCTTGGTAGCACGTAATCTGCACAGCATACCTACGTGAAGTCTTGGGGCGGAGAGCCTAACCTTCACCCTAACCCTAAGCAGCATCAGCGATCGTCACTGATTGATCCTGTAGCCATTCGTATCAACGATATCAGGGATGCAGCTGCGACTGAGCCCAAGGCCTGATCTGAACCGCAGCCCCTAACTCTACCCTACCTCAAAGAAAGCAAGCCAACAGAAGGCTAGGATTAGAGTGAGGGTTAGGCTGTGAGTTTAGGGTTTGATCAGCAACGCGAAACACATCGCACTCACTCCACAGCAGCTGCTCGAAAGATGGCATTACGTAACAACGCTCAGTAGCATGTGTGCTGCGCGCAGCATACCAGCCTACCCCTCTGCACGTAAATGCTGGTACTGAACGGCGCTCACAAGACAGCACTCAGCAGTGTGTATGCTGCACTGCGTACCGTACATGCCTAACCCTTCGCACAGCAACTGCAATCCCTACACACGTCACGCAAGAGGGGGCCTTCGCCGCTGTCGCAGTGCTCAGTAGCATGCACTTGAGGTTCTCCTAGCATGGCTCACCCTTTTGCGTGAGTGTATCACTTCTGAAAGTCGCCTGCAATTGTAGATTGTGAAGTACTCGGAGGGGTAATGAACAACAACAAGAGCAGCAACAAACTCCACAGTAACCAGGAGGTGCAGCAAACAACAACATCACACAACACCATGATTCACACCCCCTGCGTGAATGGATCACTTGCGAAGTGTGCGCTCATCGTTTACTTGAAGGTGCTTGAGGTGTTGCGAACAACGACAACAGACAACACCAACAACAACAGTGATTCAGAGGTGCATCAAACAACAATATCAAACAACACCATAAATCACACTTCAACTGCAACTGCAGCTCTGCTGCGTCGTGCAGGACGGGTCTGTTGCAGGCTAGCAGCATATACTTAAAGTACAGCTCCCGAGTGAATGAATGTTACTTGCTCTCTAATCGGTACCGAGTAACGATGACAAACAACCCGAAACGGGAACTCTGTCGCGTCGTGAAAGGAGGGGCTGTCGCTGATGTCACCCTGCTCAGTGGCAGAGCATGTGCCATGTTGTACAAGAAGGGGTGTCACAGCGCACAGTTGCATGGACTTGAGGTCCTTGGAGGTAGCCTGCACAACTTACGAGCGCGTAAACGTTGTTCTCCCGTATTCCACAAGCCATGTCCCACAATGACGACCGGCAATCCGGTCGTGTCGTGCGAGGGGGGCGTGTGTCACAGTGCTCAAAAGCACAGCATGTCCTATTTATGCAGCATGGGCTGTTGCAGGGCTCAGTGCCATAAACTTAAAGTATAGGAAAGTATCCTGCACAGGTCACGAGCTCGTGAACATCGTTCTCTTCTATTCCACAAGCCATCACCACGTAATACTCCCAGAATAGTGGATGGCAATACTGGCACATTGCCAGTGTCACAGTGTCAAGTAGCATACCAAGTACCCTACAGGGCTTACCAGCTCATGAACGCGACTCTGAAGTCGAGTGCCAACTTACCACAATGGCACAGACACCACAATACCCTCAAACTATGCCTGCCATGCATGCGCAAGACTGCAACAATGACGCAATGCCCTCAACTGTACAGGGCACAGTGCAGACTAGGCTGCTGCGCAGAATCAAGCTTCACGGTAGCAAAGGACACCCGGCCTCCCTTGGGGCCTTTATGAATACAAACCTGCAAGTACCTGTGATGTATGCGCAAGACTACAATACTGTCACGATACCCTCATGTGCACCCGTCATGTATGCGCAAGACTACAAATAAGAACACGGTACCCTCAACCTGTACCTGTCATGTATGCACAAGGCTACAATGACACAATACCCTCCTATACCCACCATGTATGCACAGGACTACAATGTTGTATACCACAATGTATGCACAGGACTACAATAATGACACAATACCCTCAACCTATACCCACCATGTATGCACAAGGACTACAATATACCCTCAACCTGTGCCCATCATGTATGTGCAGGAGGGGTTGTCGCCACTGTTCAGAATGGGCTCTGCCGTGATGGCGGCGGCGGCGGTGGTCATTGGGCACATATGGCTGCACGCGGGAGCCCCCGTTCGCGAGTGGGGTATCCTGGAAAACGACATTGCCATCGCATCGAGGTAAAATGAAATGGGGGGTCAGAATTCATCTAAGTTGTTGTCCCTTTACATGACATGTTCGCGAGTGGGGATACGGCATAACAACATTGCCATTGCGCTCAGGCAATGCAAATTTGGTTGAGTTCCATTTTGGTTTCAGTCATCACAATGCATGGCATGTTTGCTGAGGGCAAATTGCATGCGGGAGCCACCGTTCGCGAGTGGAGTATCTTGGATAACGACATTGCCATCGCCTCTAGGTAAAGTGAAACGGGGGGTCAAATGTCATGGTTTGAATGAATGGGGGGGTCAAGATCCATCGCGTTGGTTGTCACGGTACATGACACATGTGCTGAGGGCAAAGTGGAGAACGACGTTCCCATTGCGCCCAGATGAAGCAGATTTGGTCAAACTCCTCCATTATTGTTTGTTGTCCCACATAGAAATACTTTTATAGAACTTAACCTAAGGCTTACACCAATTTTGGTGCCTAACCTAGGGTTAGGGTTAGGTAAATTCGCGAGTCGGGCACACTGGAAAAGTAGGGTTAGGGTTGGGGTTAGGGTTAGGGTTAGGCCATCGCCCCCCCCAGGTAAAGCGGAACAGGTCAAAACTAATCTTGTTTGTGTTTTTGCAATGCGTGCCACGTTCGCTGGAGGGAAACTGAACAACGGCGTTGCCATTGCACCCAGGCAAAGCGGCACGAGAGCCAAAGTCCGTCTTGTTTAGTGTCTTCCATATCCGACGCCAGTACACGGCTACCCCTCACCCTCAGACCTACATAACATCCGTTGTGCATAATCCCAAATGTGGGGTCAGGTAAGTGCACAAGTGGTTAGATAAGCGCGCACGCGGGGGACACTGGAGAACCACCACGTTGCCATCGCACGCGGGTGAACCGGCTAGTGTGCATCTGCTTCTCTCCTGTAGTAGCGTCGACTCTAATGCTGCTCTGACTCCGGTTCGAGTTGTTGCATTTCGACAAGCGGCTCATTGCCTGTCAATTCAGATCTAAACAAAGCATTACACTTCAACACTGTGCAAATGCGCCGTGGACATCAGCTGCTGCTGCACCATGTGCTTCGCGTTTGCCACAGCCATCTAGAGTGCGTGCTTGACTGCTTTGCACTTCACTGAGTTTACGCATCCTACCTCACCATCATAGTTCAATGGTGCACCTGAAGCGAACTTCGCCAAGTTATGCATCCCATCTCACCATCATACTTCAATGTTGTACTTCAAGTGTTGCCATGCCTCGGCTGCTGTGCGTGTGCTGACTGTTCGCTGCAGCGTGCTGTCCTTGTGTTGTTGCACAGCTCATGTGCACACTATGTGCTTGGAGGTATCAGCTTGAAATAGTATATTGTCTGGTCGGGATGGATGTCCAGTTGGATGTATCTGATCCCAACTATAATGCCCGCCCCGCCCCCCACATCACCACTACAAAGCAGCCGCGAGCGACTGTCTCACACACTGGATGCACATTATACTTCAAGATTGTAGTTCACATGACCCTTCAGCATGTGACGCGCTTCCGGCCCTGTGTGGTGCTACGTGCTCCGCCGCAGCCGCCTAGGGCGCGCTCTGTGGTATGCCTTCACGCACTGGATATATTATACATCTTACAACTTTGTTTTTCACATGACACTTCAAGTATGTGACGCGCTTCTACCCCTGTGTGGTGCTACGTGCTCCGCCGCAGCCGCCTAGGGCGCGCTCTGTGGTATGCCTTCACGCGCTGGATATATTATACATCTTACAACTTTGTTTCTCACATGACACTTCAAGTATGTGACGCGCTTCTACCCCTGTGTTGTTCTACGCGCTCGCCGCAGCCGACTGGAGCGCACTCTGTCGTACGCCTTCACGCACTGGATGTACACTATACTTCAAGAATGTACTTGAATATTACACTTCAAGCATGTGACGCGCGTCGGCCCCTGTGTTGTGCTACGCCGCAGCCGCCTAGAGCGCACTCTGTCGTACGCCTTCACGCACTGGATGTACGCGTGGAAGCTGCTGTGGCCCTTCAGGCTCAGCTACGACTGGGGGTACAGGTGAGCGAGTGCCCGTAATTTAAGCATTCCGTTTCGCGTGCTGTCGCCTGCTCTTGAGTGTAGTTAGTTAACCCTAACCCTAACCCTAAGACTGTAGAAGCACATGCTGCTTTCAGGTGCATTGTTCTGATGAACAGCACTGTTCACAGTGCTTCGTGCACTCTAGGTGGATCTGGATAGATCTCTGATTGGGTAAGGATCTGGACTGGGATTAGGGTTAGGCTAGGGGTACGGTTAGGGTTACTACGGAGGGAGCTTACTGGCGCTCTGTGCTGCCGAATCATCAATCCACTGCCCAACCTCAGCTGCAGCTGAAAATTCAGGTGAGCCAGCAATGCCACTGCAAGTGCCGGTGGCGGTGTAACCTCCTCATGCCTCAACAAGGCGTCAACCTTGTGCAGCGATGCACATGAAGACCTTGTAGAAGTACAGGCCTTAGGGTTAGGGTTAGGGTTAGGGTTAGGTTTAGGTTTAGGGTGCGGCAGTGTCCTCAGTACCCTCTCTTTGACAGACTGTATGCATTTTGTCCCCATAATTAGAATTGTAACTTGCACCTGTTAAATGCTCTTGTTGATCATATACGCTGTGGCAACTGAATGCGGCGAGAGACGCTCAACAATGTGCGGGTTTGCGCCGCTGCCTTCACCGGCCCCCGGCAGTAACTTGGTGCGCCCGCTGCGTAGCGGAGCACCGCTGTCACGTTAGGGCTAGGGTTAGGGGTAGTGCTAGCCTACTTCTACATGTCTGTATGGGATGTCATTGCCGCACCTGCGGAGCGCTGATGCTGTAGCATACATACATGCGTGCATGATTTGTTAGGGTCAGGGATGGGTAATCCTAACCCTATGTCTACACATGTGTGAGGGATGTCTTGCGACCTCTACTGCGTGTCAGGGTTAGGGTCAGGTCACGGTTAGGGTTAGGGATTAGGGGTGAGGTAGCCTAAACCCTACTTCTATGTGTGTCTGATGTCGGGGATGCATCCGTGGAGCGCTGATGCTGGCTAGCATATCGTTGCGGCATCGCTCAGGGGCAGGGGGGTCAGCGTCACACACACCCCCTTGTGTACACCAATCAGGAATAATACTTGCTGCTTCTACTTCAACAAGTACTTTTTCATTTTGGGTACTTCGGGTCGGTAGGCAGCACTGTCGCACCTCCCCGCATGTGTACACCAAGCAGCACTGAATGATACTTCGACTTCGCTTTTACTCCGGTGTAAGTGGCTTGTGTTGTTGTTCCCTTACACTTTGGACTGATCCTGGTCCTGCTCTTGCCTCAGGTTAGGGTTAGGGTTAAGGTTGAATCAGAGGCAGGGTTAGGGCCAGGGTTAGGGTACGAACATACCACGCATGCGTCACCGATGGCCTCACGCACCCTGCGCCTGCTGGCGCTATATGCTGATACTGTATACGTTGATCGCTGCTGCAGTCAAAGGCCCCTTTTCTGGAAACAAGAGGTTTATAATGAACGACTATCATATAACGACCATACTTCAAGCAGCATGTGCTGCAGTACTCAAGTGCACATATACTTTGAAGTAGCAAATTGACGGTGTGCTGTAACGCTGCCTCCTGTTGCCGCAGCTGCACATGACCATCACTTGACCAACTGTACGTGAGACCATCACTTGAAGTTGTAATGATGCCATATGTAGTACATGGAAACGAATGAATAGATCGCAGAGTCTAGGTGACCTGTGGTTAGCCCTCAGACCGAATGCCTTTCACCAATACCCGTGGTCACCGCTGTGCTAAGGTCATTGGCCACGAGTCGGACAGTGCCACCATATTATTGGTGGAAGGCACTTGCGGCTAACCATCCCTTGTCACCTAGAGCTCTACGATCTTTTGATTCGTTTTCATTTAATGTACACATGTACATGTGCGTTGCGACGCTCCGCTTGCCGTATTGAAGTAGTAACTTCAAAAGTGTATGGTGACGCTCCTGCTGCCGCAGCTGCATACCGCTGATGAATGACCGTCATATGTATATGACCATTGTTTGACCAAATACATGACCACTACTTGAAGTTGGACAAAGCCATTGTATATATGATACGCGTGCATCTCATTGCGTTGAAGTAGGGACTTGAACTGTATTTGGTGATGACGCTCCTGTTGCTGCAGCTGCATACCGCACGTCGTGTCGCCGCTGGACTGGCGCAACCTGGGCCCCCTGGCGCTCTACACCGCGCTGATCGCTGCCACACTCAAGGGACTCGCATCCGGCAACGCGCCGCTGCTGCGGAGCCTGTCTCTGCTGCTGATACCGTTCCTGCCGGCGGCGCAGGTATGTATGATATGTAGGGTATGTAGGTATACAATACCGTACCGTCCGGCGGCGCAGGTATGTATGGAAATGAATCAAAAGATCGTAGAGCTTCAGGTGACAAGGAGGGGTTAGCCGCAAGCGTCATTCACCAAAAGTATGGTATGTAGGGTATGTAGGTACTTCGGAGTATATAATTTACTGCTCCTGCCGGCGGCGCAGGTATGGGTAGGGGCCGCCCCACATTTGAACTCGCATACTGAAACACGTCGCTGCTGTGGAGCCTGCCTGTCAAGGTTAGGGTTGAGCTCGAAGCTATGTTTTGCATTGCTGCTGCAGTCAGAGCTCTCGCTGTTGGCAACAAGCCGCTGTATCGGAGCCTGCCTCCGCTGCTGATACCAATCCTGCCAGCTGCGCAGTTATGTATGGTATGTAGGTATATAAGTTGCAGAATGAGGTGTGTCGTTACTACTTGGCAGTTAGGGCTATGGCTAGGGTTAAGGTTAGGGTGAGCCTGAGGGTGGTGGCTCTGGTCTAGATCATGCACAGTCACTCGCGATGGGGTCAGATCGGGGAGAGTGGAAACTTCACGAGTGTGGGCGATTGGTAGCCCTAACCCCAACCCCAACCCTAATGCTAAACGTAAGGGGTCAGTGGGGGCAGTGAGCTCAACACCCTCCATGGACGATGGGGTTGGCGTCTTGGGTGGCCTTGCCTCCGCAAGCCCTTGAAACAGCTCGGGCATTGGTGGCAACTGCAGATTGTACCGCGCGGTGACCTAAACAGGCTGTTGGCAATTATCAAGTCAGCAGCACAGCACAGCACAGCACAGCACGACTAGCGTGATTCAGAGTAGGGTAAGGATTAGGGTCAAGATTACGGTGAGGGTCAGGGTTAGGGCAAGGGGTAGATTTAGAGTTTTGTGAACGATTAGCATCCAGAATACGCCGGAGCTTCCGGCAGCAGCCAACAGTCGTCAGAGCTCAGGTCGTCGTGGCGGCATCCTCACTGACCCTGGCCCTAACCTGAAACCTAGTGCACTAAAGTCAGGCTGGGAGATGGCGATGGCCCCAGCATTGGCAGTTGCCTGGTAGGTTTGGGTTAGGGTGAGGGTCAGTAACAGCTGCAGCCCCTCCAAGGCCCAGACTATCTTCGGCTAACAACCCTAACCCTAAACCTGACTCTCTCACCCCAACTTCAACCCCAACCACAACCCAAACCCAAGAAAGGGTGGACGCAACTCGCTCCGTTGCTAGGAATTAGGGTCCAGGGTTAGGGTGAGGGTTAGGGGTAGGGTTTAGGCTTATGGTCAGGGTTTGGAGCCGGCGCGTCACGCCAGCTGTGCTGTGCTGCTGTGCTGATGATTGCCAAGAGTTAGGGATAGGGTTAGGGTTAGGGTTAGGGTTTAGCCTGTTCGGGTCAGCGTCCAGTGCATCTGCCGCCACCACCGACTTGTTGAGCACTTGAGGAGCTGTCTCCAGGGCTTGCGAAGACGAGTCCGCCCAAGGGTTAGGGTTAGGGTAACGCCATCGTCCATGTATCTTCCATGCGAGTCTTTGCGCTTGTGGTCTGTTGGGCGGTGCGTCGTTGAGATGGTGTAGGGTTAGGGTCGGGATAGGGTTGGGCTAACCCTACACCTGAACCCGGCGGTTCAATCTAGTCGCCGGGCGCGATTGAGGTTGGCTAGATGTTGATGTGTCGCCCTCTTGAAGGTGGGCCATTTGTTTTGTTCTGCTGAGACTGGCAAGTCATGAGCCGTGATGCACTTCAAGTTGGTTGGCTAGGTCTTGAGGTTGACTAGATAGTGAGGTGTTCGCAAAGGAAGGGCCAGCATTAACCTGACTTCTGCTCACATCTCTAGCCTAAGGTGTGCGGCCATACTAGCAAGCACTGTTTTCAAAATCGCCTGGGTCATATTGCAGGCATCACACAATGACTCTTTGGCTTACCTCACTGACCTGCGATTTAGGGTTAGGGTCAGGATTAGGGTTAGTGTTAGGGTTAGGGGTAGGGGCAGGGTCATGGATGCTGCAGCGTCATGTGCGGCTCGTGCTTTCCGTGCAGCCCTACTTGCAGTGCGTCATGTCCCTTACATGTGAATAATCTAACCCCGATCCTAGCCCTGAACCCAGACCCTACCCCCAAACCCCGTAGCCCTAAACCTTCCGTAGAGCCCTACTTACAGTGCGTCGTGTCCCTGGTGCATACATACATGCTTTGCGAGTATAGCGTAGCTTGTCGTCGGTTCGGGCTGGAGCGTGGTCAGCGTTTGAAGTCCATATACAAGGGCGAAGTCTGCACGGCCCTACTTGCAGTGCGTTTTGCCCGTGATATGTACATTGATGATTCAGAAGTATAGCGTAGCTTTTGGTCAGTTTGGGCTTGATGCACCACGAAGCCCTTGTAGTACAAGGCGAAATTGGCAGCGGCAGCTGAGTTGTGCACTGCTGCTGCTCCCGCTGCTCCGCAGGTGGCATTCCCCATTGGAACGGTCCTCGCGGAACGGCTCCTGTACGTTCCCAGCCTCGGAGCGTGCGCCCTGATCGCAGGACTGTGCTGCGGGTCGTTCTCGCCGCCACAAACGTCCAAACACGCGCGAGATGGCGGCGGCGGCGGCAAGCTGAGCAATGGCGCCAGGAACAACTTCAACAAGAAGAAGTTGGCGGGCAGCCGCGACTTCGGCACACCACGAGCGTGTATCGCAGGAGGTGACGGCACTGGCCCCGGCGCAAATGGCGCAACCCATGGGCGCAGCGGCAACGGCAGCAGTCATAGCGGCGACGGCAGCAGCGGCAGCAGCAGCGGCGGCAGCAGCAGCAGCAGAGGCGGGACACTGTTGAAGTTGCTGTTGAAGTTGGCAGTGGGCGCCTGGGCGGCGGCGAGCGCGGCGACCACTTTCCGCAGGGGTAGGGACTGGCGCAGCGAGCGCGCGCTGTTCGAGGCAGCACTTGAAGTTTGCCCGCACGGCATCAAGAGCCTCAACAACCTGGCGATGACGCTCCTCACCCCTGAGGGTGCGGGGCGCGCGGGGGAGCTGCTCGACAGGGCCTTGGAGGTATGTATGTTGTGTCAATCATTGTTGAAGTACTTGTTTATGTATGCAGGGTGCACGGCCTCTACGTGTGCGTACGGCACCTCAAACATGCGCCATGTGTGCAATCAACAGCCTGACCTAACCCTTACCCTCATCCTACACCCTTGCTCCGACCCATACTCAACGCAGCCAGTGCACGACCCGCATCACCTTCAAGTTCTTGAACTTTTACCTTACCCTACCCTACCCCCGGCAGGGCCAGCGTCAGCACACCCCATGTACAGCTCATCTGGCAGTATTAAAGTGCATCACCGTTACTAATAGTTGTGCCCGCGCACACGTTTCTTACTGCCTGCGTTGTGCAGCTGTACCCACGGTCTGGCGCCGCTGCCTACAACCGCGTCCTGGCTTACTCCCTGGAAGGCGACTACCTTGCAGTATACCCCCTGTACTTGTTTTGTACTCATCCCACATATCATGTACTCATATTTGCCGCTCTGCAAGCCGATGTACTCGTCTCACCTATTTAAAGTGCATGAACAGCACTAATAGTTGTGCCGACGCACACGGTTCTTGCTGATTTCATTGTGCAGCTGTACCCACGCTTCGGCGCCGCTGCGCACAGCTGAGTACACTCCTTGCACTTGTTGTGTACTCATTCTGTACTCATCCCATCACCTGCTTGCGCGCACACGTTTCTTGCTCCACATAATTGCAGCTGTACCCACGCTTCGGCGCCGCTGCCTACAACCGCGCCCTTGCCTACTCCCTAGAGGGTGGGTACCTTGCAGCGGATCTGTGGTTCGAGAGAGCAGCCTCACTAGACCCCGATAATGCCAAGGTAAGAATATTGTGGTTCTGTTGCTGGACTTCGTATTATGGATAATGCGCATCTTATCAAGGTGTACTTGCTGCAGAGGCCTGAGGACATGGAAACAGAGCTCGACAGTGTAACAGACCTGTGGTATGACTTGAGGTTCACTGTGAAGTTCACTGTGAATCCTGTGGTCTCCACATCACATCTACAGTACTTCATTTTGCAAGTCAATGTAAACTTGAAGTAGTGGCGTGAGGACATTACACCAGTCTGACAAAGCGTGGAAGTGATACCAGCGGTGTCAGAGAACGATCACAGTATACTTGGATTTGAGACTTTCGGACGTCATGGTAACAGTCTCGCAGAGCTTAAAGCGTCAGACCTGTGGTACAAGGGAGCAGCAGCTCAAACTTCGTGTTGCCGTCACTGGCATCCATAATGTTATAGACTTCTGAAGTGAACACATTACCTCTATAATACACTTCACAGGATCTGTGGTAAAGTGTAGTAGTGGCTCTTGGACACAACACTGTACAGCACCTGCATAGGGTTAGGGGTAGGGTTAGGGTTAGGGTTAGGGTGGCTTGCGATCCATACATACTGTGGTCAGATACCTACCCACCTCAGCTGACGCCGACAATTCCAGGATTTGAGCGCCGTGGTACTCTTGTCCACCACTGCATGATCCAGCACCAGCTCAGCAGAACTGTTCCAACCCTGAGTTACTCCTACCTGCCCCTAGTCGCACGGTCAAGGCGAAGCTTTGAGCCTTGCGGTACTCCTGTAAGTCGCATTACTGCATGTTTCCCGCACCGGGTCGGTTTTGTTACAACCCTGGCTGCTTCTCTGCTCGCGCAAGCATCTGCACAGTAAGCCTTTGCAATCCAGCCTGCCTGGTCAGATGCTGTTCTGCACTTCAGCACTAATTCCGCGTTGGGTGTGTCCTACTCTGCAACGGTAGTCAGTTGGGTCCGCAAGTGATTGAGCGGGGAAACGGACGATGCCTGATTGTGGGTCCACGCGATATCTGTACCTAGTCTACCCCTTTGTTGATGAGTGCCTCTGAAGACCCTGTACCACGCTCAGCATACCTACGGTATGCCCCTGATGTATGTTCACCGACAGGTGCCGCTGTATCACGTGCATTGAGAAGCCAACACATCTGTACAAACTAAACAAACCTACACTCGTACAAACTCAACATACCTACAGTACGCCTCCCGCGCCGGCACATCTGCCGCTTTCACAAGGATGTAACCTAAGTGTACCTACGGTATGCATCCTACTCTCTTGCCGACAGGTGTCGCTGTATCACGGATATGGCAAGCTGACGCACCTGCACTGACCTGAACATATCTACGGTATGCCCCCATGTTCTCTTTTACGCCAACAGGTGCCGCTGTACCACGGGTACGGCAAGCTGACGCACCTGCTGCCGCAGGCGCAGCGCCTGGCCAACCAATCAGACGCGCCGCAGCACCAGCGCGATGTGGCAGCGCTCAGGGCACAGACGCTGCTGGCGCACGCAACAGCGCTCATCGACAAGGTGCTGTTACTCTGATTCAAATCGAGCATTTCAAGTAGATGTATTACTGTTGATCTAAAAGTTGAGGTATTACGTGCACTATGTAGCGTGAGTTGGCAGCGCTCAGGGGGCGGACGCTGCTGACGCATGCAGTAAAGCGCTCATCGACATGGTGCTGTTGATCTACTTTAAGTTGAAGTTTTGTATGCACTAATTGGCAGCGCTCAGGGCGCAGATGCTGCTGACGCACACAGCAGCACTCACTGATAAGAAGCCGATACTTCTGGAGCGCTGGTGAAGCCCTCTCGCAGACGATAGTGATGCTCTTTAAGTTGAAGCATGTGTAGAAGACCTAGTAATGGATGCAGCAGCACTCACCGACAAGGTGCCACTGCTGATCAGCTCGACAGCTCGCCTTGTGGTAAACATGGTTGCAATTGTAGCATCCATGTGATGTGTCGATGCTAACTTCAACTTGCAGTATCACATGCAGCAGCACTCAACGACAAGGTATCGATAGCCTGGCATGCTTTGTTTCTACGGCAAGTTGAAGTATGTGCATGCAAGGTAACGACACTCAGCTCAGGGATCCAAGTGTTGCTGACCCATGCTATAGATTGATGCACAGAAGTGGATTCGCAGCAGGTAGTTGACGTAGAAGTGAATTCACACAAGTGAATTCACAGAAGACGCCGTATCATCACCGCCCCCCTGTACGCTCCGCACATGGGGCGTAACGCTGCCCCTGGGACCATGTGCACACAAGTGAATTCACACAAGTGAATTCACTGCAGTGAACTGACGCTGGATCATCGCCGTCCCCTTGCAGGCTCTGCAAATGGGCGTGCAGCTCCCCCTGGGACCGTATTCACACAAGTGAATTCACAGCAGACGCTTCGTCTGGGACCGTATTTACACAAGTAAATTCACAGCAGTGAGTTGACACCAATTCACACCCTCCCCCCTACAGGCTCTACACATAGGCGTAACGCTGCCCCTGGGACCGTACTCACACAAGTGAATTCACACAAGTGATTCACTGCAGTGAATTGACGCCAAGTCATCACCGTCCCCCGTGCAGGCTCTACAAATGGGCGTAACGCTGCCCCTGGGACCATTCGCCAAGGCCCAGGCGCTGGTGCAGGCGGGTGACAACGCGGCGGCGGTGGAGTGGTTCGCACGCGCCATTGACATCAACGCTCAACTGGTGGAGCAGGGTGCGGACAAGTGAGTCAGAGTCTTAAGTATGAAAGCCGAGCTGCATTGCAAAGGATCCACAGGCCCACTCAAGATGCGCAGTTCCGTTCAGTTCAGTTCAGCAGGTGCAGTTCAGTAGGTACCTGAATACAGTCTATATAGTTGGCGCGCCGCCATTGACATCAACGCCCGACTCGTGGAGGAGGGGGCAGACAAGTGAGTCTGAGTATGAGTATGAGTGCCGCCGCAACTCCGCACACGTTCTCAGGCCCGCGCAAGATGCATGGTTCAGTTCAGCTGAATACACTTCAGTACAGTTTGTGTGGACCACAGTTGGGCATGGATGTCAATGCCCGACTGGTGGGGGGCGGGGTGGACAAGTGATTCTGACTCTGAGTGCAGCCGCGCACACACGGAACAAGTTCACAGGCCCACACGAGATGCATGGTTCAGCCCAGTCGCGTACACTTGAGTACAGTCTGTATAGGACGCGCGCCGCTACAGACGTCAGCACTCAGCTGGTGGACGAGAGGCGCAGGCGAATGAGTCTGAGTCTGGGTCATGCAGCGCTCGTGCCGCAGCAACGCCGCACACATATGAGCTGTGCATGCCGAGTCGCATCGCAAAGACTTCGCAGGCCCACGCAAATTGCACAGTTCAGTTGAGTACACTTGAGTACAGTACAGTTCACGCGCCGCCACAGACATCAACGCTCAGCTTGTGGATGAAGGGGCAGGCGAGTGAGTCTGAGCCTGAGTCTGAGCCGCGTGTCACATATAGTATCTCAGCAGCTGTGGCGCGCGCGGCAGCTGGGGAGCACTGATGCGGCACCAAACCCTAACCCTAACCCTAACTGTAGGCCTGAACCCTACTTGCAGACTCAGTGACCGCCCACCTCCAGCAATACGGGCACTTGACCGCGGTTCTTCAAGTGCGTAACACTCCACTTTTAAAATTACTTCAACTCGGTGTTCACACAGCTGTGCGGGGAGTGCGGCCAGAACCGAGCATTGGCACGCACCGCAATCGCCCCGAGAAATACATGTGACAACATGCCACGGATATGTATGCGAACTACTTAGACAATGAGCGGTGCTCACCAGACAATGAACCATGCGGGACTCCTCCACTGGTGACTTAGACGAACCAGCAGACGTGATCGCTGTTCATGCTGCCGCACACGTGTGTCCCATCAATTTGGGGTTAGGGTTAGGGTTAGGGTTAGGGTTAGGGTCAGGGTTAGGGTTAGGGTTAGGGTTAGCCACAATACCGTGCACCGCTCGCGGGCCCCGGACGCCATTGTGTGTACGTTAGGCAGCACACGCAAGCGCTTGCGCTGGCCTTTTTCCGGCACGGCTTCAAGTAGAAGTATCACATTGAATCACGCACGTGTCACGCCGACAGCCGCCAATCTTATCCCACTTGCGCTGTCTCGACAGGGGAGATCTGATTGGGGCAGCCGCGGCATGGAACAGTATGGCGCTGGCAGCGAGGGATGCACGTGGGGCGGAGGAAGGTGAACTTCGACATGACTTGTACTTTTGTCATCGATGAGTCATGAGTCTCACTATCAAAAGAAGGTGAAGTTCAACATGACTCGTGAGTCATCCTCAATGAGTCATGAGTATCAGCATCGGAAGAAGTGGCCCAACATGACTTGCGAGTCATCATCGATCAGCCACGAGTCTTCATATGGGTCTGCTTATCCCGCACCTTGTATACTGGTTTGTAGCACGCATACCTGTAAGGCCGGCTTTCATGGAAGTCCGGGTCACTTTTGTTGCGTGGGAAAAAAAAGGGGCACAGGCCCCGATGTTCCGATGTTCAAGTCAACTTGAACGCTGAACACGACGGCCTAAGCAACGCCTTAGAGCGCGGAAGGTGGTCGTGAAGTAAGCAGACTGCAAGTGCTGCATCATTTCTGTGTGCTGATTTGGACAACACATCTGCCTGCGCGGCCAGCGACACACACACTCAACCTCCCGCTGACGTCCTTCATCTCAAATGGGAGCCAATCAAACGATCGTAGAGCTCTAGGGGACAAGGCGTGGTTAGCCGTCCAATTGAATGCCTTCCACCAATAACCAAATGTTTTCTGGTTGGCATCGCAGGCGCGCGCCTGTTTGCGCGCCTGTGAAGCGAGCTGCGACCTGCACCTCGAGGCGGCTGGTTAGGGTTAGGGTTAGCTGCCTGCAGGGACAGCGGTGCACCGACCAAACCCAATTGACGTTCTCCATTCATGTCATCACTGTCGGCAACGCAGGCGCGCGCCTCCTTGCGCACGCCGTCGCGCTATTTGTCTTTGAAGCGAGCTGCGGCACGAGGGCTGCTTAGGGCTAGGGTTAGCTGCCTGCAGGGCCAATGACGAAGCGACCAAACCCGCGCTGACGGCCTTCTTCTTTGCCGCCGTCGCTACCGTCGCCCGTACGCTCACGCTGCTGCCGGCGCGGCCAGTGGCAAGCCAGGCAAAACCCGCTGACGTTCTTCATCTCAACTGGTTCTGTTGGCGTCGCAGGCGCGCGCCTGTTTGCGCACGCCGCCGCGCTGTTCCCCGACGACGGCGCGCTCCTCACCAACTACGGCGGCACGCTTGACAGGCTGGGGCGCCACGCGCACGCGCAGCGCGTCCTGCGCCGCGCGCTGACGCTGCTGCCGCGCTCCGCGGCGGCGCTCAACAACCTGGGCTGGTCGCTGGAGAGCTCGGGGGACTGGGAGGGGGCGCGGCGGCACTACGAGCGCGCGAAGGCAGCGCTCAGTGACGGCGGCGGCGGCGGCGGCGGCGGCGGCGCGCGCGCACAGATCGAGGCGAATATGAGGAGCGTGGAGGCCAAGCTCGCGCGCGCGGGCACTGCCGCTGCTGCTGCCGCTGCTGCGCCGTGACGGCAGGAGTGCTCAGCGGCAGCGGCGGCAGCGGCGGCGCGCGCGCGCAGATCAAGGCGAACCTGAGGAGCGTAGAGGCCAAGCTCGCGCGCGCGGGCGCTGCCGCTGCTGCTGCGCCGTGATGGCAGCGGCGCTCAGCGGCAGCGGCGGCGGCGGCGACAGCGGCGGCACGCACGCGCAGATGGAGGTGATATGAGGAGCGTACAGGCCAAGCTCGCGCGCGCGGGCACTGCCGCTGCTACTGCCGCTGCTGCGCCGTGACGGCAGGAGTGCTCAGCGGCAGCGGCGGCGGCGGCGGCAGCGGCAGCGGCGGCGGCAGCGGCGGCGGCAGCGGCGGCGCGCGCGCGCAGATCGAGGCGAACCTGAGGAGCGTAGAGGCCAAGCTCGCGCGCGCGGGCGCTGCCGCTGCTGCTGTGCCGTGACGGCAGCGGCGACGCCGCCGCCGCCGGCACGCGCGCGCAGATGGAGGTGAATATGAGGATCGTACAGGCCAAGCTCGCGCGCGCGGGCGCCGCCGCCGCTGCTGCTGCTGCTGCTGCTGCTGCGCAGTGAGGCCGGCCGTGGCGTGGTCACGGCGAGTGCTGCTTCCGAACGACGAAGTGCTAGTGGGAGAAACGTGTGCAATGGGGGGGGGGGGGGGGGGGGGCGCGAGTGCTTGCTTGCTGATCCCTGTCAGAAATGGGCTTCATCTGCGGCAGCAAACCCGGGCAAGGCGCCCTACACAACCAGCGCAGCACTCAGTTGCTGAGCACTGTAAACAGTGCAGAAGCAATGATCGAAGCTCGCCCTTGTGCTACCTGGCTCTCTGGAGCTCAAAGGCGGAAGGAGGCGGCTGGCTGGCCTTGCCAAGGTCCTTGTGTCAGTCATCTGATATATCCTGTCACTCATGGCGATTGCGACACCGGCCTGTCTCATGTCATGGACCAGGGCAGCACAGGAGCGTTCTACGGCACGCAACAAGGCTGTCAGGAGCAAGTCATGTCCGCACGTGCTACGTCCCCAAAATCGCACAACAGCCGCTTGCCAGGCACAGTGAGGTGCACGCATGACGAATTCTTTTCTGCCAGCAAATGTAACCGTCGCCAGCTTCAAGTTCAAGCAGGCGTGGCGGCGTGCACAGGGTCAACAAAGTCAAATGCGGCAGCGGCCACTTTACCAAGCAATCGCTGAAATCTGGCGTAGAGAGCAAGGCACTGAGTTGCTCACATTGAATTGCAATGAGCAGTGCTGGCAGCAGCAACACATTGAGCTTTGGCAGCGGCCAGTTGTCTCGGGGTCGCAGGTCTCTGGTGAGCTGTGGTTGCTAGCCAGCCAGAAGGTGTTGTGCGTGCACCCTCCTGTTTGCTGGAGTTTTCACATGATGAATGCAATGCACGGGGTTGCTCCATCGAAGCGCGGTTGCGCCCTCTCTTGAAAAACCCTCTCATGAGCAAGCGCGCTTAGCAATGGGTCATTGCCAACGCAAGCGGCCACCTTGACATGTCATGCGTATGTGTGCCAGCGCTTTTGTCATGGTCAACTGAGCATACTCATGTTCACTGCATGGCATGATGCGCACGTGAGGGTCTAGTACAGCTTTAAAGAAGTAAGACATGCAGGGATGCAAAGCACAGCCAAGGTTGGAACCTGGCACAGCGGAAATAATGGCAGGCGTACATACATGGCTGCATGTATGCATCAATCAGCCGGCCCTTTCTGAGGCCTCTCATGAACCACCCATTAGTGATGCCGGCGCCCTCATTGCCTGTGCAGTGTGCTGAAGCACTGCGCGTTGGCAACTGCATACGGCAGAAACACACATGATGTCTTTGATTCCGTTCCCATAGTGTAAATTGCGCGTCACCTGGGACGACCTTTGTTCGGGCGTGTGCACAGACAGATGTTGCTGATGCACATATTCACCAGATTTCTTACTGAGAGAGTGCAATGAAGCCCAGGTCACAAGCATTGTCATCATTGAGGGGTCCTACATTTTGCCACATGAGACGCTGTAGGAAATGGTCAACCACGTGACCCCACGTTGCGGCCACCCCCCGGCATCACCCTCCTCCATGTGGCTCATTCAAGTAAGTTACCCCACCACGAAACAGCTTGCCCTATGCGCAACGCTGCAGACACAGCGGAGCGTATGCAAGCTTACACTACACTCCTTAAAGTAGCAGGCGTGACGGCTGGCCCAAGGTCTGTTCGCCACGCATACAGCCTGAGCATCTTCCACCCTGCGTCACCAGCATCAAAAGCCCTAATTAGGTTAACCCTAAGGTCCACGCGCTTCGTCTCGATAGAATGACGCCGTACAAAGAGTCATCTACTGTACTGGGGTAATGCGCTACATTTCATCCAATTGTCCACAAGCTCTGCTGCACCCCCCCCCCTCCCCCTCCTTTTTGCGACTCCACGTGTGCAACGTTCATCCCCCCCCCCCCCCCTTGCGCCTCCACGTGTCTGTCAGGGCTCATGCCTGTGGACAGGCATGAGCCTGACACTGTGTGGGGTGTCGGACTTCGCATTGTGACTTTGGCGCGCAAGGCGCTGCAGACAGAGCAAAAAAGAGTTGATTAGCACTTTGAAAGCTTCACATTGCAGTGTCAAGACCACTTGAGCCACCAGAGCTTCCTACAGCCAATGCGCCGATGCCAGTCGCAGTTTGACAGGGTGAGTACTATAGTAACTGCGTCTGCATCTCGGCGAACATGGTGATGCTGTGTCGACTCTGGATGCATCATGATAGACCAAGTGATCTGGCAAGTGCTGGTTCCTAATCATCACGGTGATGTACTGCGACCATGACAGTTGTTGAGGGCGTGCCGGGGGCGTTGGGGGGGGGGTCTTTGTGGGTGCTACGTGCGGTCACCGTGGTATTCTGATGGGCAATCATCAACACTAGCCTTGACGCTGCAATGCAGGAGCCTCGTACGCGCTGCTCTCGCAATCGCCTTGATCAGCTCACCTTCGTTGCAGGCCACTCGATCGCATCAGATTCTCTACACATCACCGACTTTGATGTGACATCATGTCGTGATGATGATGATGCTGTCGTAACATCTAATCTGAGTGCTGCACTGTCGTTGAACCTCTGGCTCCTGCAGTGCACGGCCGCTCGTATGCGCAAGCGGCTGGTCTTCAGGATCCGCATGCTGCAACGGCAGATGGACGCGGCTGTACGCGCGCTGCACATCACCGCTGCGAAAGTTCTGCTGGCATTGGGCGCGCATGTGGTCATGCCGCGACACGCCTGCGGCGGGCACGGCGTCAAGGACCCCAACCAGCGAATGAAGTCGCTGGCCCATGCACGCTTCTTCGCGCGCCTGCAGCAGGTGAGAGCGCACTGCGGGTCGGGTGTTTTCGAACTGCGTGGTGTTCAGCCAGCTCTGAGTGCGCATGATAGCGCGTGATGTCTTCAGGCAGTTGGGGGGATTGTGCCTGTCCCGCATGACGTACGGCAGCTTTCAGAGACCATGAACAATGATGGTCACGATCTCAATAGTGATCACGGTCTCACAGGGTCTCACAAGGTGACAGGCATGTTTTTTTGCACCTGAATTCCCAGCTGAAGTTGGTTTCACAGTGACTCAATGAGCACAGAGCATTGGAACTTCCAAGGCTGCCAGTGACATATGTACAGTATGCCTCAGTTGTATGTGGTTCATGCAGTGCCAACGCATATACCTCATACTTTCTATGTGGATACGATTGGCGACTGTACTGTGCCTATGGTGGTGATGCTGCGACCGGGCCGTCCTCAAGGTTATGATGACATGACACAAGTCATTGTGATCAAGCACATGGTGCGTGCAATGCAACCACATCAGAGGGTGCGACTCGCCCCCCCCCGCCTTCTGCTCTGGTCGATGTCGGCCTGCAGTCAGAGGAGACAGGGGAGCCGCGAGGTCATGATGAATGACAGCATCCAGCATCCAAAGGCAACGTCTAAGGCGGATAGCAGACTTTCTGAGACACCTCGCGAGGCGGGCATCCATCATGGCCAGGGGCCAGGGGTGTCTTCACACGCTGTAGCGCTGCAGTGTGTTCCACCAGACGATATCTCCGAGTAGGTAGATACTTGGCTCGCAATGGCGACTTCACCAAGTAATACGTCTTTTGTGTTTCTACATGCACGAATGAGTGGGTGTTCCTAGGCACGTTCAGGTACAGTTTAAAAGGCTTGTGGCAAGGGTTGGCTTTCCGTTTCGACAAGATGCAAATCAGCTTGCCCAACTGCTCATCACACTGCGCCTCGCCAGAATCCTGTGTTACACACTACCACCAGGAATAGTTCGATGGTGCTACTCGCCCCGTGGGATGCCCCCGATCGCCAACTGCTGGTTGTGAGAAGCTCGAATTCAAGCAGTCGAGCCATTGATGCCATGCGGCAGCGATTCGAAAATGTGCCGGTTGTCGTTGCCCTGCGTGCTGCCAGCGGACGCCGATCTTCAGCGCCGCGCCTGCTCATCGATTTATAGTGGTGCAAGCCCCTCAAAATGCACAGCTCACTCACACACACAAAGCAAAGAGCCACACATGACTATATGACTGTATGCATCGCGCTCGGCTCTCGCTGCGCGCCATTCTGCTGTTGATTGCAGAGAGCGCGCAGCTGTGTGGATACGCGAGCTGCTTGCTAGCTAGAGTGCCGAGCTACCTCGCAGGTACACACTGTACACACTGCTCACGCAGCGCAACTGCGCTACTTCGAAGTTTTGAGCCAACAGTCCTATTGTGCCGGACAATCAGTAGTTAGTTCAATTATTGCTAACCTTATTGCTAAGCGACTTGTTCACAGGCACGCCCTGCTGCATTACGCTGAGCCAGTCTGCTTCGTTGCAGCCAGTTCACGCCGGCATAGACTAGGCGAGCACGCCGCTCCTCCAGGTGCCTCCTCCCTCTGTCGCAAAAATGCGATGATGCGGGTCCCCCCGTGGATCGGCAGTTGAGTTATCCAACTGAAATTCTGGGAACGCAACTGGAGCCTCTTCAAAATGGAAGAAGCTCCGAGTCAAATCGCAGGCGCGCCAACAATTATCTACTGCACAGCCAGCGAGCCTCCATCACCACCTGACCCTGCCAGTCTGTCTGCACACAGTAAGCACAGCAGCTGCAACAGCAGTCAGTGGGAGTTGGCATCATGCGCGGCCTCGCAGCTATTGTGTGCGCAGCAGCCTGCCTCGGAGCAGTGGCCCAGCGAGCAGCAGAGCAGCTCTGCACAGGACTTTTATCGGAGGTGAGGAGCTACATCGAGCACAGAGGTGTCGCGCACGCGGTGCGCGTGCTTTGCGCAGCCGCTGCTGGCAGCAATGGCTGTAGCTTGCATCTCGCATAGCCTCGGGGTCCCTCGCGCATTTCGCGCTCCTCACTCGGGTTTTCACCGAACTTTGTGTGCGCCTGGCAGTGCTGTGCGTCGCGAGCAGAGTTAGGTTGCAGCTGGTGCAACTCGTGCCATGCGCTTCTGCCTATGTATTTTAGTCACGAGCAGGCTGTCTCTGAGTACTACTTGAGCACGGACATGGTGGTGGTGCATTCTGTGACGCGCAACTGACCACTCGTCTGTTGCGTACTGTGTGATACCTCGCAGGACGGCTCAGCGTGCTGCCCGGAATCTTGTGGAGCGTGCGCGAGCTCGGCAACAGAATGCAGGTGATAACTCATGCCGCAGTCCGTCTCTGCTTGCTCCAGCGATCAACTGCTCATGCCAGGGATGAAACGCACGTGCTGCGCTGCTGTGTGGCCAGCACACTTGACGCCGGAAACGGAGTCGCTGCGCATCTGTGGCGCGCACCGTCTTGATCTCGCTGCATGACCGAGGCGCATTTGGTTGTTCTGGCACTTGTGCACACATCGTCTTTTGCTCGGCTCACGCGAAGTCTGGTCTCGTCTGCTCGTGCCCTCAGTGCGCTGCTTCTGGACGCATCGTCGGAGTGCTGCGTTGACGCGGACTCCTTACCAGCATGCTCAGCAGACGGCAAGGCGCCGTGCAGTATGCAGCTGATCGGCGAAGTAGCAGAACAGTTGCAACCAGAGGAGGGCGACGACGCAGATCTCACGGAGGAGCAACGGGAGCTGCGCAAGCGGCGGAGGCGGAAACACGGACGGAAAAAGCGCGGCGGCAAGAAGGGCAAGGGCGGAAAGGGCAAGGGTGGCGGCAAGAAGCCCAAGCCCAAGCCCCCCGTCAAGCCCCAGGGCGGTGGCGCCGGCGACCCATTCTGCCTGAACGGCATGCTCGATGTGAGTTTGAGCTCTCGGCTGTGTGCGTTCATGCTCTGGGTGTTGTGCTTGCAGCTCGGCGCAGTCACTACTTCTACGCACTTGGCATCTGATGGTGACTCGCATGCGGTCGGTCAGTGCATGCACACCCTCTCGCCTGACCTGCTACATGGCACGCGTGCCAGTGCATGCACCCCCCCTCCCTCCTTTGTCGAGCAAGCAGTGGTCAAGTGCCCCTCATATTCCACCACACCGCCTGCCCCCCCTCCCCTCAACTAACCCCTCCATTTCACTCTGTCTGCATTGCTCAACCCTTCCCTTCAACAGGACGACGTCCAGTACTGCTGCCCCTCCAACTGCTCCCGCTGCTCCAACAGCAAGACCTGCACCAACTTCAGCCCTGCAGAGGAGCCCACCTGCTGCGGCGCCATGATCGCCGACAGCGGACGCCCCTGCGGACTGTTCCCCGCACCGTGCTACCTGGACCAGACCAAGTACGTTCCTCAAAGTGTGACATGTGTGCGCGTGCTATTTGTGTGTGACGCGGCACCAGAGTCCAAGTACGTTCCGCCCGAGTAGATACCAAAGTGATTGCACTCATGTTCTGTGATATGCACAGTTGACACGCGTGCTTACATGCCAATGTGTATGGTACAGCATGCTTGTTTGCATCGCAACAGTGGACTGCAGTTTGCTGCCGCACTTACGGAGGTTGCGCTAGCTACGGCACCATTCGGCTCACCAGTTTTCTCTCTGCGCGCCGCGTGTCATCGCTCAACAGGTTCCAGAACGCCCCTGGCAGCTCCAAGCGCACTGCCAACGTGGGCGCGTGGTTTGCGGGAGGCCCCGATGCCCTCCCTCAGCAGGAACAGAACCTCGGCGTCAAGTTGGACACCGTCATGATGTACCTTCCCGTGGGGGTGAGTAATTTGCTGCCATTTTTCTTGTATTTGTCACACGCGCATGCTCCACCGACCATCACAGGCAGTCTTGCACACGAGCGCATGATGGTTGCATGCCGTTTTGTGCCCAATGTGTGCATGCCTCTTGCCGCTTTTGGCAATTCGCCCTTGGTTGCAAGTTTGGCTGCCCCACCCCCAACCCCCTTTTTTTGAACCTCGCCGCTGGACGCGTGATGCTGACCCCACATTATGTCTCTGCGTATTTTGCCTCTCACAGCCTGACCTCAAGTGGAGCGCCGTCAGCGACATTCTCGACACCAAGCGCCAGGTCCAGCTCGTCATGGAGTTCTACGACAGCTACCCCAACCTCAGGTGAGCGTCGCGAAACTGCGCAGTGTTTTTGCGCTTGCTGCTTGGTGCTCCGTCGTGTCGATTGCTGTAACAGTCTTATGTGATGTGCATGTCCACGCATGCGCTGCTGTGCAGACTGTGACGTCTGCTCGCATCTGCCAACTCTCTATTAACCCTGTTCCCGGTGCTGTGACGCGACGCAAATTCTGCAGGGATGTCAAGTCGGGCAAGTACGACCAATACCTGAAGGACTTTGGCAAAGATGCCAAGGCAGATGGCCGTCAGCTGACCATCCGCCCCCTGCATGAGCTCAACGGTGAGCACTGCGGCATGCGTACATGCGTACAAACCCTGTACACATTGCTGTAACTGCCTGTGTATGTGCTGTTGTATGTAGAGTTGTGTGCGAGTGTGCGTACGAGCCCCCCTTTGCTGCTGCCCTGCGCCCAGTTGTGACTCCACGCCTGTTGTTCGCTTCATTTTGCATGCCGATGCACTGACCACTTTCCTCGTGAGTCACTCAAGTTTACCCATTCACTCACTCCTCTGACACAGGCGACTGGTACAACTGGGATGCATTGCGCAACGGCAACAACGCAGAGGACTTCCCTGGCGCATTCCAGCACGTCGTGACCACGCTGCGCAGCACCGGCGGCAACTTCAAGTTCCAGATCAGCTACGCAGCCAAGGTGTGTGTTCATTCATGGTGTTCATTCTGTGTTCAGTTCACTTGAATGGAATTAACGAGGCATCTGTTTTACATGTTGGCATGCTCAAGTGGCAATGCTGTCTGGACTATGCCTGAGCCATGTTACATGTAGGCTTGTACTGTGGTCGTGCTGCGCACAGCGCTGCCTTTGTTCTCCTTCACCACTATGTACTCACACACTCAATGGAGTATATATTGCACGCAATGTATACTTACCTACCCCTAATGTGTCTTTTTGCCCCATGCAGAACTCTGCCGAGAGCAACATGCCGTTCAAGGACTTCTACCCTGGGGACTCGTACGTCGACCAGATCTGCGTATCTGCCTACAACACCTGCGGCACAGGCACCTACAAGTCCAACAAGTCCTTTTCCGAGATTATCAACACGTGGTACTTCCAGGTCACCGCATTCGCGCCGTCCAAGAGTCTCTGCATCGGTGAGTCAATGAGTCACGAGTCAGATGTTGCACGAGTCATGTTACTAGTTGCGCATGTGCTCTCGACTGGTGGTGCAACTGCGAACTGTTTTGCCATCACACCACTCAGTCCCCTACATTCTTCAACTTGAAGTACTTGCATGTGTGCACGTGTATGCATGCGCCCACCTATACAATACTCTTCCCGCTCGACATCTGCCTTGTGCTTGCCATCACTTCTGCTTGCCATCACTTCCGTTGAATTCTGAGCCTTGTGTTTGCCACCATCATGTCCACTCACCGATGCTACAGTCCTCTCACATGCATGTTATCTCTCCACATTCTTCTTTGCTCCGCAGCCGAGATGTCAACGACCGACCAGTGCGGCAGCGACAAGGCACAGTGGATCACCGACGCATGGCACTCCCTGGCCGATGACTACCCGAAGTTCACCTCCGTCAACTGGTTCTTTGAGAGCAAGAAGCTCGGCTCAGCATACAAGGACTGGGCACTGAAAGGATCGGTGAGTCTGGCTTTCCCTGCTTGTGTGCTGCGTCTGGGCCTTGCTGCTCGTTGTCTGCCGCAGCGCGTGCTGTGTGTCAAGGTGTCACAACGGGCGTTGCGTTGTTCTGCCGCGCAATGTACTTTGCTTCAGAGGAACACCAGATGGTGCGTTTACACCCGTCAACTGCAGCTGTGTGTTTGTTTCACTTTGCATCTTCACTTTCTTGTAATTGCCGAACACCACATCTCATTCATGCCCCCCCCCCCCCCCCCCCTCCTATCCGCTCCCCTGTTCCCGCAGTCTGAAGAAAACGCCTTCACCCAGGGCTTCAAGTACTTCAAGGCAGCAACGGGGAACCGCCGGCTAGCAGACACACTCTAAGTCTGAGTCTCGAGAGCCTGAGTCGAGAGTCTGAGTCTGAGGCGCGCCTCTCAGATCCCCCTCATACAGCAAGCAAGCACACAAAATCCGGCCCAGAGATGCAGGGGCCGGTGTCGCCCCCGGCGGCCCCCACCCCCCGGCCACGAATGCGCTGCGCGCTTTAGAGCTCGGCTCACCGGGCGCCCCCTGTGGTCGCCCGGTCGCTTTGAAGCGCAGCGGTGCGCGGCCTACTACCACTGTGTCTTGGCCGCCGCCGCTGCTGAGCGTTGTGACACGGGCGCCTACGAGCGCGCGCGTTTGCGCGCCTGCCTACGGCACTCCCTCACGAGCGCTTGCTGCTGCTGCCTCCGCCGCCGCCGCTTGGATGTTGAAGTTGACTGTGCGGGTGCACACTGGAGCACCACTCCGTTTCGCGAAGAAGAATCGCCTCTTCGCCCCCCCCCCGTCCTCCCCCCGAGCCGTCGTGCGCTCAGGGGGGCCGAGAGGTACTGTAGTGCGCGCAGCCGCCCCCCCCCTTCGCCGCGACTGTATCTTTTGATATTCATCTCAGCAGGTTGGTTGCCTCGGATCCCTTGGAGTGAGGGCGTCCCATGGTGACTCGTTAGCTATCGTCGCTGCATCAGCGGCGACACAGGTTTTTCCGCGCGTAGGTGCGCCGAGGCACTGCCGTCACGCACACGGTTCGGGGCTACTGCAGCCCTGAACCCCCCGCGTTGGCAGGCCCCCCGGCTCACGGTACTGTCCCCCTTCCTAGTAGTGTGCTTGATTCATGTCAGTAGGGTCCGGTGTGGGGGCTGCTCCAAACCCTGACCCCAAGGGGGAGGTTTCGGTGCGGTCGCTGCGCCTGACCCTGTGTTCGTGGCAGTTGAATGGGCCTTGCAGTTCCAAGGCACTTTTTCGCATCCCAACCTCAACAACAACCTCAACAATTTTACCCAAGGTCCTTGGTTCTCCCCCTACGGAAGGCGATGGTGAATAGCATCACACCTGCCCCTCCCCCCCATCCTACAGTCTAGCACCCTTTTATTATAGAAATGAGTTTTCTTCCCTCAAACGTGAGCCACTTCACTGATGTTTTTGTGTTTGCTGCTTGTGTCTTGTGTGATTCTGACCTTGAATTGGCACTTGGCATAGTGTAGCCTTGCAGCATTTCATTTGTGAGCATGTTTCGTCCCTGCAAGGCACACAAGTGTTGCTGCAGTGCTTGTGATTGCGGCCACAACAGCTCTGTGCGTGTGTGCAATGTGTTTGACTGGCATGTACTACCATTCATCAACACTTTGTGCTCGCGCGCAAACACTTGTGCGCAAGTTTATGGTGGCTGGCGGGCCTCATTGATGATGTCATTGCGATTCATCTCTAATTTGCAAAGTATGTACCTACATGCCGTAGATGCAGGATTGCTCACGCAACACAGCGCGCGCCTGCATGCTGCCAAATCCTGTGGATCAAGCAACAGGACATCTTGCCGATACCATGATACCTTGTAGCAGCGCATGCACATATTCTCTAGTATACGGCTTCGCAACAACAGGCACAGCTCTCAACAAGGTATGGTGGTCTTGACATCACCAGCGCCTGCGACATCTCTGATACTGCAAACGCGCCCTGCAAGCGCTGCAGCCAGCGCTATCGGGGGGGGGGCGGGGGTGCAGGCAACTCAAGTCGTAGGGCGTGTGCGCCCAGGTGTTGTCGATACCACGGACCTTGGGTACCTGTACGACACTAGCTCCGCAGCTCCGTAGTGTCGTACAGGTGCTCAAGGTGCGTAGTGTCGACAAAACCTGAGCGTACAGGAGCGGCCGCAGCGGTCACAGCACCAGCGCTCACGGCGGCGGCCACACGGGCGCCGCAGCACCAGTGGCAGCAGGCAGCGCAGCTTCTTGGGCGGCAGCGGCGGCAACGGCGGCAGCAGCGCTCGGCGGCGCAGACGCCCCCGCAGTGGGCGCCGCAACAGCGGCAGCTTACCGGGCGGCGGCAGCGGCAACACCAGCACTGGCGGTCGGCGGCGCTGATGCGCTGGCAGTGGCAGCTTCAAAAGCGGCAGCTTACAAGGCGGCGGCAGGTGGCAAAAGCGGCATTGGCGGTTGGCGCACCGCATCCGCCGTGCCAGCGGAAGCTTCAACAGCAGCAGCAGCGGCAGGCTGCACTTGCCGTCCCGGCCGTGGCGGTGGCAGCTACAGGATCAGGAGCGGTGAATGCCGCAGGCGGCGCAGCCAGCGGGCATGGTATCGGCACCAGTGGCGAAGGGCGCAGGCGCCGCAGCAACTTGAGCTCCAGCGGTGGCAGCAGCACCACCGGTGGCAGGCGGCGCAGCTGGCAGCAGTGCTCCGCCAACAGTTACTGCGGCAGCGATCGCACACGGCGCAGCTGCACCCGGGCCAGCGCCCATGGTGGCAGCAGCAACAGCGGCAGCAGTACTGGCAGCACATGGCGCAGCTGCCCTGGGCGGCGCCAGCAGCATCAACGGCAGCCGCTGCAGGCGCGACTCGGCTGCTCCAGGGACAGCAGCTACAACAGGGGCAGTGGCAGCAAGCGGCGCTGCAGCAGTTTGGCGGCGGCAGCCGCAACGTTGGTGGCAGCGGCCGGTGCCGCACCTGGCGCGGCGGCGGCAGGAGCACTAGCAGCAGCCGCGGCAGGCATAGTGGCATTAGAGGTGGCACGCCTGCCCCTCGCATATACAGTCGTCACAGTTGCCGCTTCCTGCGTGCGGCAACAAGTGACGAGCTGGAACATGCCACAGTTTGCGGCCAGCAGCGTTGTTGCCACTGCACCAACAGCAGGGCACGCGGCGCAAGCAAGCATTGCGCGATTCTGGTCGCAGCGCCACATGCACTCCATCGGCATGACATTGCTCAGCGAGCCAATGGATGCCATGCTAACAGAGCTGAGCGTGTGCTGCGCTGCTGTACTTTTTATGAAATACGCTTAGGCCCAGCAGGTAGATGCCCAGCTTGCTACCAGATTCCACATGTGTCTTGTGAAAGTTTGAAAGTTCATCAATGCGCATGCAAGTTGACTTACCCCCAAGGCATTGATGTGACGATCACTTGTAAGCGCTGCTGTACCGGCATCACTGATGGCATGTGATAGCCCCTGAAAGCGGCTGGCAGTCTTATGGCGTACCCGCAGCCCATACCTTATTAGGCAGTACTCAGTGAAACTCTGCCACCCTTTTTTAATGTCAGGACTGCGCTGCGCATGCTCAGCAGCCATGGCAACGAGAAGTGCAAGTTTGAGACCGCGGGGCTGAGCCGCTGACACATCAGCTATATAACTTTATACTTATACGAGGACAACTGGAGAGTGGTGGATTTTGCAAACGCAGCCCGGCATCGATTGCTGCTGGCGCCTCTTTGAAACTGGTGCTGTATCCGAGCACTGGAACTGGGGTACTGTATCCCAGCAAGTGCATGCATGTATGTACAAAGGAATTCGGGAGAACATGATCTGAGGCAGTGTTTCACCTGCGGGGGGCAAAATGATCAGGCGACACATCAGGCGACACTAAATTTGAGCAAAATTTGGGTGAAGTTGGCACCGACTTGCAGTTGAGTGAGACCGCGTTTTTCGGGCTAGCAGAGGCAGGAGGAGGCTCCAGCCTCTACGTCGATGATTGCAAGGGGGTCGAGCAACTGCTGACGCTCCTTGTTGCATCGCATAGCAGTCCTGGCGGCGGATATGCCACTTCAAGAACGTCAACTTGGCGCTAGGCGCTACGGCATGGGGCGTTCTGGCTGGCGCCTCTTACAGGCAGCAGATGTTGGCAATGCTTCAGAGTGTTTGCCGTAAATGATTTTGCACCAGCCTTGCAGAAGACGGTGTGCGCAGCTCACAACTGGATGTTGTCGGGCGGCGCGGCATCGCTTATGGAGCTGACGCCAAGCTGCGGCTTTGATGCCAGGGAGAACATCAAGCGCTGGCGATGATGGAAAAGGAAATAATGGCACATGAGCATGCGGATGCGCTGCGGAAGCTGCTGCGCAGTGAGGTGCCTCTGCTGGAGGCGCAGCCAGCGCGAAGGAGGTGCTGCTGTCGGAGGCTGCTGGACCGGAGGTGTTGTGCGCCTGCACTGACGTTTCAGGCGAGCTGCTGCATTCTGCGCTCCCACAGGCCAGCAATCACGCATTGCATAATAGCTGGCGTGCACTTCTGACATGCCAGAAGGCCTGCTCGCTGTTCCAGTCACTTGCCAGCTCGCACAGATCTGCTGTCGCCGCAGCTGCCCGTGGCATGCCTGTGCGTCGCTACTTAGTGGTGACGCATAGCTGACGGCAGCGCGATGAAACAGTTCAGTGGCGGCGCACAACATACGCTGCGCCCACATACGCTAACGGTAATGCGCACATGCATCAGCATGCAGCTGGTGGCGCGCGTGCGCGCTGCCCACTGAAGCAGCGGCGGCGCGCATATGCATGGCTCTTCAGGGTGGTGCCGGTGGCGCACACATGCACCGTCACCATAATATGCAGCTGCGGACGTGCACATGCACTTTTTACTGCTGATGCAGTGTTGCAGCCACCCGTGGACGCAGAGGGGCGGGGGTCATGTGTTACACGTTGCTGCCTTTGAACTGGCACTGGCAAGCACACACAATGCCGCATGTGAAATCCGATGGGGGTCTGCAGGTGCGGTGCTACACATACATATGGTGTGCATCAGTGCTTTGCCCATTGGCAATGCGTCATGCAGCTGTGGCAGTGCGGCACGCATCCGCAGCGCCGCGCAGTGCCCATATCGCTGCCCAGGCACCTGGCGGCGGTGTTGCACGTACATTCCGCACGATGTGTCTCCCGCGCGCCCGCAAGCTTCCGCACTTCGCAGCCTCCTGTGGCCGGTAGCGGGCGCTACGCTGCGCACATGCGGCAGGGCTTGCTTGCCTGGGCGGCGGCACACGCTGTGCTGCTTTCGCTTGCCAATGGGATGCATGTCAGCTTGCAAGGTGCAACAACTGTTTTGCAGCAAGTGTTAGGTGTGCATAGCTTGTTGAGTCTATCGCACTGCTCAGCAGTGTCATGAGGATGTGTGGCAACTGATCAACGGTGCGGATATGCTACTGGTGGAGGCCATTCTAATGCAAGCATGACGGTTCAAGGGAGTTGCCCTAGCATCAGGGTCCATTGAGCAGCTAAGCCTTGTGCTTCGCAAATACTCTTGTTTCATCAGATGTGCAGTGTAAATCATAGATGCATATTGAAGGGTGGGGTTTTGTACGAATATGCTTCACCACGTAATGAACACCAATGTGGATGACTGCGGCATGACTGGCGCTGCTTTTGCAATAATTCTGCAACTGTGACCAGCCAACGGTAGCTACATGCGCTATGCTGCACAACTTCATGATTCTGCGTACTAGATGCGCAAAAAAAATGAGCCTGCAGCCGCGCTGCGCGCAGCCGGCACACCCGCAGCGGCGGCAGCGAATCTAGCCAAAATCTCCTCTTTTTCCTTCTTTTCTTCCCCCTTTATTCTTCTTTTTTTCCCCTCAAACCCCCCACTGCTAAAAAATTTGCCCTGATCTGTATGCCTCTTCGCCCCAAAGAGATGGGGCAAATGCGCCGAAGTGACTTTTTCCAACTGTTTTCCGGTGCTACCGTGTGTGCGTTGCGTTGCGTTCCGTCTCAGTGCCGTACAGCACAGGTGCTGCTGGCGTGGAGGTGTGTATCAGCGGGAACTGCCTCGCGGTCTAGGGCAGCATGCGTGTTCTCCATGTAGTTTCATGTGCGTCCGTGTGCTTCGCGGTGGCGGGGAAGCGCACGGAGCAGGTTCGGAAGCTCTGCTCTGGGCGCCTGAGTGAGGTAAGTCGACGTGCGCTGAATATCCTGTTTGGCCTACGTTTTCATCGTCGTCCAGGTTGTGTGTGCCGCGCGTGTGCAATTTTGCGTCAGACGCCCCCTTGTGGCAAGGCACGCACGTTATACCTCGGACAATATCAGGGTAACGCAGGAGGGAACAGTGGCGTTGCTGTATGCATCGACAATGCACAGACGATGGATAAGGTGGTGCCGGTCGATAGCCTTCGGCCTCAGTTCTCTCGCTGACTTTGAACTGCCTAGAAAATTTTCAGGACTAAAATACGCGTTGGTGGCTCGTCCTGCCATGCCTTGAATCAACTCTGCTGTGCTGCTTGTTTTGCGCAGGACGGTGCGGTTTGTTGCCCGTTGGAATGCGGAGCGTGCTTGAGCTCCGCATCAGACTGCAGGTAAGGATCTCTCACGCTAATCAAGCCAATCCACTAGTTGAGATCACTGAGAACATTCATAGACAAGCAGCTTGCACAACAGCTAACGATAGACCAGTGGTGCTGCCACCACTGACCTGGATGGAGATTGCAACATTCCCTTTAATTAAGACAACAATATGCTCTAAACCTAAAATTTGCTGCATTTGCATCAAAGCATTTCCGTTATACTTGTATTGGGTTCAGTTGCTTTGTCGGTATGCTGAAACCGCACTGATCACGCACGCAGTGCGACACTGCTGCTGTCGCATTGCGCGCACACCTGCACCCATTGTACCCCACTAGATACATGGCCTCTCAGGCAGTGAAGCTCAATTTGTCACAGCCAGAAGCATACTAACGTCAACATGCATGAATGGTGCAACGGACGGTTCAACCTGAAGTTGGACCCACCATGCGCACTACCAAGCACGTACAGCTAGGTCTGAATGTGCGTGATCATCCCTTGACTCAGTATCTTGCACGGCGGGCCCGCATATCAACAAATCCCAGCACGGAAATGCTCAGCTGTCAACATCGGTTTGCCTCGCTTCAAGGGCCTTGCACGCACGCCGTGTCGTCTCTGAACCTTCTACTCCGGCATCATGAGTGCGCCTCTGAGCACCTCAACTTCTGGTTCTAGCAGCGGTCAGCCAGCCACACACGCCATTGAGCACACCTCTCTCTCTGGTGGCCAGACACCATGATGTACTTCAAGTAAGCCTGCGTTTCACACACTTTTCCTCAGCTCGCTGCGTGCCTGCGCATGCCTCCCTCCCTCTGCGTCGCACAAACTTCAACAGTGGAGCGTCGCCGCAGTGCTGCGCCGATGCGCGCGCGGCGCCGCCGTGCGCCGCTTCCGACGGCGGCGCAGCGGCGCCATGCAGTATGGCAGCAGCAGCAGCGCTCGGAATGGGTGACAGCGGCGCGGCAGCAGACGCGCACACGCCTCAGCAAGAGGGCCACAGCGTCACTCTTGAGGTTCCTGTTGAAGTTGCAGAGCCTCGGCGTCAGCGCGCCAGGAAACGGCGGCTGCGAGGGGGGGAGGGCGCCGCCGCTGAAAGCAAGGAGCGGAGCGGTGCCGATGTATCGGTACATGAGTACCCCGGAGATGCGGAGCAGGATACCTACCCAGATGAGGCGTCTCGCCACCTGCTGAGCACTGCGGACCCCTACTGCCTCAAGGGCTGGCTCGACGTGAGTTGAAGTTGGCGGGTGCACTTTGTGCGTCGAAGTGTTTTCGACACGGGCGCCGCGCTCGTACTCGCGTCTTGGTATGAACTTCATTTGCTTCCGCTTGAGGGGCGAAAACCCTAACCCTAACCTTAAACCCTAATCCTATCCTACACCGCGTTGTATACAACATGACGCACCACGTCGTGCACAAAACGTATGCTCCTACCAGTACGACATCTCACATCCTAGTGAGGCGTGCACAGCTGTTGAAGTCGCTGATGCAAGTGCTCGTCTCGCCACGCGCGCGCGCCCCGCCGGTGCGAGTTGAAGTTGTTGCTGCGCGCGCAGCTGTTGAACTTGCTGATGCGTGTGCTCTCCTCAGTGCGTGCGCGCGGCGCCGGTGCGTGTCATGGTAATGACTTGTCACGCGCAAGGGCGGTGGCAAGGGCACGCCCAGCAGCGGAGCACTGCCCACATAAACTCATACATATGCATACGTGCATACCCTGCTTGCGCCGAGAGGCAACACTCGCAACTGCTCAGGGTGAGGCTCACGGCAAGCGCCAAACACGGACCCCGATCGTATAGCATTCAGGCGGAAGGCATCAGGCGCAGCGACTCAGATTTGGGCTCAGGATGCGCGCTACGGGAGAAACCCCCAGCCCTGATTAAGCGCAAACCCACGCGAGCCGTAGTGTGCATGCATGCAGTCGGTTTAGCCCC
>JAFCMP010000099.1:0-274207 GCA_017506865.1 Tribonema minus | reverse complement strand
TGTGCTCAATGCAGGCTCACAACCGTAATTGTAGACCTTCAAGTTGCCTCGTCATGCTTGAGTCGGTATTGAATTAGAACAAAGGTGTGGATTTGGCTCGGGTTTAGGGTTGGAGTTTGAGGAGCAGTCGCACTATCAGTGCCACCTCTCCGCGCACGTGCCGGTAAGCCTCTTGCAACATACGCTCGGAACCGCAAATGCAGACGTGAGCCTTGTGCAACATAGGCTCACGATTGCGAATGCAGACCTTTTTGTTGCCTTGTCAGCGACATGTTGGAGAAGCAGTCGCACCACCAGCGCCATCTCTCGGCGCACGTGCCGGTAAGCCGCGCGCAACGTTGGCCCACGACGGGAGAAGCAGACCTTCTGGTTGCCATGTTTGGGCGGGTATCAAGCTAGGGCTAGGTTTTGGCTCAGGGGAACAGTAGGGTGTTGGTTAGCTTTAGGGAAGTTTGAGTTTGAGGAGCGGTCGCACCACCAGCGCCGACTCGTGACGCACGTCCCGGTGAGCCGCACGCAAAGTTTAGCTCTGAACAGCGAATGCAGACCTCATTGCAGCGTGATGCTTGGGCTGGACCGTGTTAGGATGAGATGTAGGGTTGAGAGTTGTGGAGCGGTCACATACCTGTTGGTGCACACCCCGTTAAGTCGCATAGTCAGTGCAGGTCTCAACTTCAAGTGCAGAACGCACCGCATCGCGAACTCTCGGCTGCTGCCAATTGAAGGCGTGCACACGCGCGCCTGTTGCCGCAGTCTGAGCGAAGCTGCAACTTGAGCCTTCCCCCCTCAGTTTGCACTGTTGCATGCAGAGCCACAGACCAAGTGCAACACCTCGGCGCATATAACTACACGAGCAGCACCGCTCCGCACTAAAGCGAACCCTGCTGCTGTTGCTGTCACCACGCGCTCGCGTTGCAGGGCATGATGGGGCGCGGGCAGCGCGCCAACTTCCACGAGCTCTCCGCTCTCAGCGCCGAGTTCCACGCCGCTGGGTCAGGGGTACGTATCTGTACGACTAGCAATATCATAGGGCATCAGCCCCCACCGAGTCGTCGTTCGACGACACTCATTCAAAGCATGTGGTCTTGCCCTGGCGCGGTTACAGGCTTGCTGACAGTGAGCATCAGGCCCCTACATAGCACATGACTTCGGTTGCCATGTGCGTCGCGCAATCCGTCCGCTAAGTGTTTTGCGATCTTAGGAAGTGAACCGGGGCGGCGTTCTGTGAATGGCAGCTCTCTACATGTCCCTGAGAAACGAGCAGTGTGGTAGCCAGTTGCTCCTTGGTGTGCAGGTCGTTGTTGGACGGCTGCAGTGCTTGGCGAAGCTTCCCAACCTCATATGTTGCGATGATTGCAATGCTAGAGTACATCGACGTCGGAGTTCTCCTCGGAGGAAGTGTGATGTGACGGAACCCCACTGCCTCCCCGTCAGCCACGCCTCGGCGCTTCGATACACCTTGTGCTACCTCCCTCTTGGGCCAGCGCGACATGCAGAATACATGCACAGACTGCGCGTACTGCGCGCTGGGTGTCATTGGCTGCCGGCAGCTGCGTGGCGCGATCCGCACAATTCGCGCTGATGCCGCCGCCCGTCGGCTCTCACGCACCCCGATGGTCAACTCCTTTGCTGCGCCATGTGAACCCATGCGCTGTCAACCGTCGCTGTCAATCCTCGCTGTCACCCTCGGTCCCCATAAACTCTGATACGCAACTCCATGCTGTGCCATGTGAACACATGTGCTGTCAACCCTCGCTGCCAACCCACAATTCCTACAAACCCCGATAGTCAATTCCACGCGTGCCGTGTGAACGGGCCTTTGACGCCCGTCCGCCCGTCCGCGGCAGCTCGCTTCCTACATGACTCTGATCACTGACTTCATGCAATGCCATCTGATCGTGCCCCCGACGCCCCGTGAACACAGGCGCTATCAACCCTCGCTGTCAACCCTCAATGCTGACAAACTCTGCTAGTCGACTACATGCTGCGCTGTCTGAACGTGCCCCGGTGCCTGCTTGTCTGCTGCCGCAGCAGCTCAATGGCGGCGGCATGCTTGCGTCGTTCGGCCGCAGCGTCTCCATCGCGACGTTCATGCCGACGCACGGCGCGGCGGCGGCGGCGGTGGAGGCAGCGGCGGCGGCGGCTGCGGCGGCGATCGCCGGCGGCTTTGCGGGCCTCACCATTGACGGCAGCGAGGACTCGTCGAGCAGCGCTGCTGCTGCTGCGGCGGCGGCGGCAGCAGCGCCGATGTCGCCGATCCACGCCGCCGCCACCATCACCGACTACTTCAAGGCGATCGAGGAGGGCGACGAGGAGAACGAGGACGGCATCTTCTTCTGAGGAAGGAACGTTCTTCTGGTGTCGTTGTGCGCGAAGCTGTTGTTCCGGGGTCTGTCTGGCTGCTGCCGGGAGGTGTGCTGTGATGGCTGGTCCCAGGCGGTGTAGTTGCGCTGGCGTGCTGTGGCAGTGCGCGGCGCTTGCGATCTAACAGATGGCAGCGATGCGCCGCAGACATGTCGTGCAGCAGCTCTGCGCGTGTGTCGCGAGAGCTTGTTTGCGGCACGTTCTGCACAACGGTGCACATTATTGTGTGTGCGACCCCCATTCCTCTGCTCCTTACCACCTCCTGTAGACATGAACGCGCACTGCTGCTTTGCAACGGGGGTTGGAGCGAGGTGTATATGGTTGAAGGTGTGATGATGCAGTCCCGCAGGGGAATGGGGCATAATAGTTTTACGTGCAGTAAGCAGGCTCTCAGCGCGTGTACAAGAGCAAGTGCGCGGCCTGTAAACATATTTTCACCATGGCCCTGCGCTGCTTTCCTCTTCCTGCACGTTGTCAACATGCGCAATACACGCCGTGTGCATGTATAGATGCAGACGGACGTTATATTGAACGCTCGTCTTTGTGGCCTCAGGGGGACACTTGCATTGCATTGCAGTTCGACATAAGAGGGTGAGGCTCCAGGCATGCTGCTGTGAATGTCAATGTCGAGCACCACACGCTTGCAATGGCTGTTTTTCAAAAAAGCATAAAACGTCACGACATGACGACATTATTTGATGTTGACGATGTGCATCGCGAGTTCGACGGCGGGCTGGCCTGCTTGTACACGACCTGTTGTTAGCGGCTGTCGTCATAAAAAAGAGGGCGGTAATTCAAACCTATTGTTAGCGGCTGTCGTCATAGAGAAGAGGGCGTCGATTTTGAACGATGTGCAAAGGCGTGCGTTGACCTCACAGCCGCGGAAATTGCTTGGTAGGTTACAATACCGTCCGTCAAGTAGGCACCGAGCCCGCATGACAAACTAAGCAGCACAAATCGCGCCTAGGAAGTCGCCGGCGAGCACAAACTGTCTAAATATACATGGCACTTCAACTTTTTCACTTGTTTCCGTTATGCACTGTAGGTATGCTGCTCAAAAGGTTTGTTTTTCAGGAACGAAGAGCAGCAGGAGCAGCTGGAGGTCAAGAGGACGGAATCATCGCAGTGAGCGGACCAGATCCGGGCCGTTATTGAGCGCAAAGCAGCAGCCTGCTCCTTGTCAGTGCTTGAAAGCAGCCATCATGGTCAGGGCAAAGAAGCGCCGCGCTAACCCGGTTACCTACTTCGCGCTGAGATCAGACGGTGAGTGCCAACGACAGTCAAAGCTTTCATGCTCATCCTCTGTGTAGTCGTGGTCACCGTGGCGCTAGCCATGCAAACCTTTGTGTACGTTGCTGATGGAAAGTGCGACGGGTGCGCCGGCAGAAAAAGGCAAACGCTCGGGACTGACCTGCTTCGCTTTCGATGCATATGCTACAGCGTGTAGACCGCGTGTTTGGCTGTTTGTCCTTTGTATCTGGTCTTTCATGGCTCGGGACATCTATGCTCGTCGAAAATTTCGCGTTTTTCTGATCGTTACACATCACCCGCGCTGTTGTGTGTGATGTCCTTAATCGCGTCTCCCGTACAGCACTCAGAGCCAGCCCCAGCCTGATGATTTCCTGCCTGATGATATTTCAGGCATCGCCGACGCTTTGCTGCCGTTGCTGCTAGCGCTGCCCTCCATCATCCGAGTCTCTGTCGTCCCCTACAGCGCACTTTAACCTCAGCGTCCGCGGTCATATGATCTGCGACCGCCACGACTTTCTTGGCAATCAGCCGCTGCGGTGCGCGCGCTCTGCAGCGGCACGTCAGCATCGCACCTTGAACTTCAAGACTGCCACTCAGTGCCTGCCCTGCTGCCCCCCCCCCCCCCCCCCCCTCTCGCCGCAGTCATCTGGGGCTTCATCGTCCAGTACATCGGCCCGCACCGCCACCTCCTGCTCGCGACGCGCGCGCACCGCCTCGCCTACACGAAGGCCTTCTCCACCAAGACGACGGAGCTGGCGTACATGTGCAGCGAGCCGTCGCTGCTAGCGTGGGCCAAGAACGGCGGCGCGAAGCTGACGCCCGAGGCGTGCGGACACGCCGCCGCGGGCGGCCACCTCGCGACGCTGCAGTGGGCCGCGGAGCAGGGCGTCGTGCACGGCTTCCACACGTGCCGCGGCGCTGCGATCGGCGGGCATCTGCACGTGCTGCAGTGGATTCTGGGGCAGACCGGCGGCAGGTGCGTCACCCTCTTGAAGTTCCAGTTGACGTGTCGCGTGACGTGCGAGCCGCAGTGCCGCGATCGGCGGGCACCTGCACGTGCTGCAGTGAATCCTGGGGCAGACAGGCGGCAGGTGCGTCACGCTGTTCAAGTTATGGTCCGACACCACTCCCTTCATTATTATTGGCGTGTCGCGTGACGTGTATGCTGCGGCGTGCGATCGGGGCGCACCTGCACGTGCTGCAGTGGATCCTCGCGCAGACGGGCGGCAGGTGCGTCGCCCTCTTGAAGTTCTGGGCCTCTCTCTTTATCGGCGCGTCGCGTGACGTGCATGCCGGGAAAGCGAGTGCTCCACTTGCACGTGCTGCAGCGGATCGTTGCGCAGAGTGGCGGCAGGTGCGTCACCCCCTTGAAGTTCTGGTCGACACGTCGAGTTCCGTGTCGGGTATCACGCGACGCGCACGCGGCGACTGCCACCGCACGGTTTACTACTACATGCCTGTTCATGCCCTCTTGACACGCCACCTACCCTCACTGCACCCGATGCCTACCCCCCCCCCCCCTCCCCCCTCCAAGTGGAAGTGTATTAATCTAGCGCCCCCCCCTCCCCCCTCCAAGCGGAAGTATATTAATCTCCCCCCCCCCCTCCCCCCCCCGCAGGCACTGGCACGCGCGCCTCGGCCGCCTCGCGGCGCGCGGCGGCCACATTGTGCTGCTCCAGTGGCTCCTATGTACACGATAGCACTTGTCATACAAACTGCGTAGTAAGGACTTGTTTGCGCAGATCATTGCGCCCGCCACCTACCCTCACCGCACCCGATACCTACCCCCCCTACCCCCCCCCCCCTCCAGGCACTGGCAGGCGCGCCTCGGCCGCCTCGCCGCGCGCGGCGGACACATCCCGCTGCTCCAGTGGGTCATCGACACGCGCGGCGTGAGCGCGATCGACAAGAGCCTGTGCGTCGGCGCGGCGGAGGGCGGGCAGATGGCAGTGCTGCGCTGGGCCAAGGAGCGCAACCTGCCGTGGCGGCCGCCGACGCTGGAGGCGGCGGCGCGGCGCGGCGACCTGCCCATGGTGCAGTGGCTGCGCGAGGCGGGCTGCCCGTGGAACGAGAAGGTGTGCGCGGCGGCGGCGAGCGGCGGGCACATGCAGGTATGTTGTGCGTGTGCGTACGTGCTGCGCTTGCGGCCGTGTTGCAATGCCAGTGGATGCCACGTAGGTATGCATATAAATTCTGATATAATCTGCATGAATGTGCGTATACACATGTCCGTGGAATGAGAGGGTGTGCGCGGCGGCGGCGAGCGGCGGGCACATGCAGGTACGTAGGTATGCACGTGGTACGTATGTATGTATATGTGTATATACGAGTGAGGCGGGGTGCCCGTGGACTGAGTGTGCGCGGCGGCGGCGAGCGGTGGGCACATGCAGGTACTTCAAAACAGTAGCAAGTGAGTACGCACTGGCGGCTAACCGCACCTTGTCACCTAGAGCTCTACGATCTTCTGAATCGTTTCCATGTAGGGCTGCATGTAATATGTAGGTATGTGGGTACATTCGTGCCCGTGGAATGAGAAGGTGTGCGCGGCGGCGGCGAGCGGCGGGCACATGCAGGTATGTAGGTATGCATGTGGTGCGTATCCACACCTGCCCCTACCCTACCCCTCACCTTGATCTGGGAGTTGACAAGGATGGGCGCATGTACTTGCGCCGCCACCACCGCAGGTGGTGCGCTGGCTGCTCGACAACAGCTGCCTGTGGTCGGGGCTCGCGTGCGCAGCGTATCAACCCTAACTCACCCTCAGCGTTAGCAACGCATCGCCAGCCATAGTGTTACCCTCACCTTAACAAATAGCTGTGTACGCACGCTTTTGCGCCACCCCGCCATTCAGGTGGTGTGCTGGCTGCGACAACAGCTGCTCGTGATCGGGGCGCACCGCTCTGATCCAACCCTGACCCTAGCTCCAAGCTTACCGCTGCCCTCACGAGGACAAGTGTATTCACGCACACCATGCCGCCGCAGGTGGTGCGCTGGCTGCACGACAACAGCTGCCCGTGCTCGGGGCGCTCGTGCGCGGCGGCGGTGGGCTGATTACCTTTTATCCTAGCCCCAAGCCTTATTTTGCCTAGACTCAGCAAGTAGCTGCTTATGCACGCCTTCACACCGCCGCGTTGCCGCAGGTGGTGCGCTGGCTGCACGACAACAGCTGCCTATGGTCGGGGCGCGCGTGCGCGGCGCGCCACGCTGATCTAACCCTAACCCTACCCCCAACGCCACTGTGGGAGCTCACAAGGATGATTAAGTGTGTGTATGCCGCGCCGCGCCCCGCAGATTGTGCGCTGGCTGCACGACAACAGCTGCCCGTGGTCGGGGCGCGCCTGCGTGGCGGCGGCGGGCTGATTCAACCCTAACCCTAGCCCCAAGCTTACTCTTGCCTAGTCTTAACAAGTAGCTGCTTGTGCATGCTTTCGCACCGCCACGCCACTCAGGTGGTGCGCTGGCTGCACGACAACAGCTGCCCGTGGTCGGGCGCGCGTGCACGGCGCCTGATCAAACCCAAGCTCCAAGCTCTCCCTTGCCTCAACAACGACAAATGTACATGCGTATGCCGCCGCAGATTGTGCGCTGGCTGCACGACAACAGCTGCCCGTGGTCGGGGCGCGCGTGCGCGGCGGCGGCGGGCGCGGGGCGCCTCGACATCCTGCAGTACCTGCGCTCCAACGGCTGCCTGTGGAAGAACAAGACGTGCACCGCGGCGACGCGCAACGGGCACCTCCACGTGCTGTGCTGGGCCCTCCTGAACGGCTGCCCGTGGGACCGCGCCAAGCTGCTGCACTTCAGCGCGAGCCAGCCGGCGGTGCGCGCGTGGATAGAGAACACGTGGCTGCCGCACGCGGCGGGGATGGGGATGGGGGGGGGCGCGCCCGCGGCGGTGATGATGGCGGCGGTGCAGCACCCGGCAATTGCGGGGCTCGCCGCCGAGGCCGAGGAGCTCGCCGCCCAGGCCGAGGCGCTTGCTGCCCACGCCCAGATCGCCGCCCACGCCCCGGCGCTCGCCCCCAGGCCCAGGCCTGAGGGGGGGGCTAAGCGGAACCGGGTATCCCCTGGCGCTGGGGGGGAAGGGGGGGGGGGGGGGGGGGGGGGGGGGCGCGCCCGCGGGGATCATGATGGCGCCGGCGCAGCACCCCGCAGTTGCGGCGCTCGCCCCCCAGGACCAGGCCCAGGCGTGGGGGGGGGGGGGGGGGAAGTGGACAGAAAGAAATACTCCCCGGCGCCGGGGGGAGGAGCGGGGGGGTTCAGGGGAAGGGGGGGGGGGGGGGCGTGATGATGGCGGCGGCGCAGCACCTTGCGGTGGAGGCGTTCGTCCCCCCCCCAGGCGTGAGGGGGTGGGGGGCAAGTGGACAACAAGAATTGTCTCCGCTCGGCGGGGGCGGCGATGCGGGGGGCGGGGGGAGGGGTGCAAACTGGGGTGATACTATCAAGTCCTACCGCAGGCGAGAGGGGGCGGGGGGGGGTAGGAAGCAAGCGGAATCGGTTATCGCCTTTGGCAGGGGGCGGCAATGCCGGGGGTGGGGGGGTGGGGGAGCACACATACGCCCCCCATGCTAAGTTTGCCTGGGGGGGTGGGGGGGTGGGGTAGAGCACCACAAAATTATTAAACATGCATGTGCAGCAAGGAGACAAACGGGGAGCGGGTTTGGTGAGGGGCTTCTTTCGCACGCAGCTTGCATGCTGTACAGGCAGGGGGGGGGGCGGGGGGAGGGGCGGGCTCCACCTGTAAGATCCTCTACGCGAGTTTGCGTTCTGCTGCAAGGAGCTGAGCAGTCACACAAATGGTGACGCTCCATCATCAATCATTCATAGCACACTTTTCAATGTTAGCAGAGAGATAAGGGGGGCGGAGGGGGGAGCGCACAGCAGGGGAATGCGAGGGGGCTTGTCGAGTGTGGAAAGGGAGAGAACCGCATGCGCGGCAGCGCTGCTCTGTTGCGGCTGATGCAGCATCATCGGCCATCGCATCAGGGACAGGGCGGAGTTGTAAGGCAGTGTCACCGAATGGTGGCAGATGCCATGATGCGGGAGCTTTGCGATTTGCGTCCAAGTATATGGTGTTTCTGTGTACCCATAGTGTTGTGACGCCACTTGCCGTGCTCACGGCAGTAGTGGTTGAGATTTGTTACGCCTTGTACGAATCGGAAAAATGAAAATTGCCAGTATATGTGTTCACACCCGTGTCACAATTTGCTGTCAGTGTGGGCTGCCCTCGTTCTCTGCCTGCCTGTCAGCTGGGGGCAGTGATGTCGTTTTGTCTGATGCCATTGTGCTGCCAGCCACTGCACAGTTTCACCCTGGAAGGGTAGGTGCCAGTGGTTATTAATGTGTTCCAATGCCGGTGATTCCCAGGCACAGCCAGCATACTGTTGCATTGCAGTACATATACGCTGGCTGTCATTGTCCAGCAATACACTTGTGGCCATAGAAATGCATGCATGCCTTCACAAGGCAGCACCAGAGCCAAGGCATTCTCTGATCCATGACCAAAGTTTTAGTTCTGGGTGCATGCAACATAGTATCTTCTACCACGCAATTGAGGACAGTGAGCATACATATCACTTCAGATGGACTGACTTCAAGATTTTAGTGAACTTCACTTTCAAGAATCGCCTAAATAGCTTCAGGAAACTTGAAGTTCTATTTCGCCGATTGGCAACGCAACGGCTTGCGCTTGCCCAGTAGCAGCAGGCAGCTCGGTTGCTTCGGAAAGGCTCCAGAGCTTTTAAGATAATAAAGTGAGCTGGAGGACAGAGCACAGCGCCGAGGATTGACAAGCAACTTTGCTCAACTCTGGCTGCCAAAGGAAGGGGGGATGGCACCAACTGCATTACGCCGGCGGTGTGGGCAGCGGCTGATGGTGGCAGCGCTGGCGTTGACGTTTGTCGGCGCTGAGAACTTCAAAATAGCGTGGAAGTTCCAGGCAGGCACCCCTTTGGTGAGTGATGAGCTGCGCGAAAGCACATGTGATCCTGCGAGCCATCATCTTGTGCCGGGAATGATGTTGCCTTGCATAGAAGGTGCTTTTCTGACAAGACCTGCACCTTACTCAAGCAAAGCTAGCCACTCGACGGCTTATATGATGCGAAATACGTGGGTCATACAAGTAAGCTTCGGTCAAACTTCAAGTCGCGGTCCCACCAGCAACCTCTGGTAATGTGTTCATGTTTAGTGCAGTATGTCAAGTGTGCTCAGCCAACGACATGTATGGCGCTCTAGCACAGCAGCCGAGGCTGCTGCTTCTCTGTCGTTCCGCAATGGTACAGGCACACAACGTAGTTTTCGACAAATGAGTGCATGCAAAGACGCACTTGTGGAAGGGTTCAAATGAGTGCTGGTGTTCAATTCAATCAAGAGCTTCGCGCATTGTGTTATGTGAAGTTCAAGCACACATGCACTCTCAAATATTGACGTTAACTGCAGGCGCCTTATTGCACTCCCGCCGGCGACAGCGGCCATGTGCGTGTGCGGTGCTGGCGCAGTTTACAGCGGTGAATGAACTTCAACAACTGCGTGCAACAGCAGCTTGCATTGCTCTAGTCTGCATGTCATCCCAGCTCACATGCACGGTAACAGAGCTGCTCCCACTTGGGCCATAGGCACATCAAGCTCACCCTGTACTTCAAAGGTACTTCTGAAGTATATCACGTGTTAGTCTAGAGTGACTGGTATAGTCTAGTCATAAGCAGGCTACATGGTTATCATGCAATCTCTCTCGCTCTATATATGTATATATGTTAAAACGATCAACACGCCGTCTTGGCACTTCTGCAGCTACCTGTAGTACTTTTTGTATGGTTCACTGGAGCACGACACACTGCACACTTGTGGTTCACTGGAGTACAACGCACTGTACTCCTGTGCCGCAGAGCATCATGTCACTCGTGCAGGACCGCGTGCGCGCGCATTGTAAATAGAAACCGCATGCACGCCGCGGCAGGCGCTGATGTCCAAAACTCAATACCTCGCATGCGCCTTTATTTCTTATTCATCCAAAACACAAGTGATTTGTTGCCGTATTTGTTGCAATTTGACAGGTTGAACTCAATATGCAAAACCTTAACGCCAGCACGCGCTTTTAATTTCCCCCCTACGTACTTGTAATGTCGTCTGTGGCATTATGACAGGTTGACCTCTGCGCTGCGTGTCTAATCCCCCCTGCGTACACGCACTATCATCAGTTGCAGTATGACGGGCTGAATTCGTGCGCCGTGAACGTGGAGCGAGTTTTGTTTGCTCGAACTCACGATAAGAAAACTTGAACGCTAGCAAACGCTTCTGATTACTCTCTGTGCACGCGCACTATCGTCTGTTGCAGTACGACAGGCTGAACTCGTGCGACGTGGACTTTTTCTGCGACGGGCGCCGCTATTCAAAGCCTCAAGACCCTCGTGCATGCCTTGATTTCTTCTCTCTTGATCATTATACACTCATTTGGTGCCGTATTTGTTACAGTTTGACAGGTTGTCTCAAATCTGTGAAGCCCAAACCCCAGCACGCACATTTGATTCACCCCCCTGCGTAAATGCAATTCCGTGATGCAGTACGACAGGCTGAACTCTCGTGCGCCGTGGACGTGGAGCGCAACGTAGTGTACGTCGTCGGCGCATTTGTTGCCGTAGTTGTTGCAGTTTGACAGGCTACCTCAAATACCTGAAACCTAAACGCCAGCACGCTCATCTCATTTCCCCACGCGTACACGCAATCCCCTGATGCAGTACGACAGGTTGAATTCGTGCGCCGTGGATGTGGAGCGCAACGCTGTGTACGTCGTCGGCGCAACGTGGGGCGACTACGGCACCAAAGTCAGCAAGTTCAATGGTGAAGTGCAACGCCGCGCCGCCGCAAAAACTGTTGAAATAGATCTATTCCGCACGTAAAACCTCTACATATGGCACCAAAGTCAGCAAATTCAAAGGTGAAGTACAACGCTGTGCCGCTGCGAAACTCAGTAGGTTATGTGCTTTCATGTAGAACTTCAACTCTGGTGCGCTCCAATGTGCGGCGACCATGCCACCAAAGTCTGCAAGTTCAACTGTGACGTGCAACACAGCGCCGCCGCGATGCTCAATAGATTTTCTGCAGAAAGCATCGAGATGTTTGGTTTCATGCCGTGTTTACTTCAACCCATGAATTAAAGTTGAAACAGCGGCGCACGGCGTCTACGGCACCAAAGTCGGCAAGTTCAATGGTGAATTGCAATGCCGCTCCGCCGCAAAACGTAATACTTCGAAGTAGATCTCTTCTGCACGCAGCACCTCTAGGGCACCGAAGTCAACAAGTTCAGTGGTGAGGTGCAACGTCGCGCCGGCGCAATACTCAATGGATCGTCTGCTTCTGCATGTCGAATCGCAACTCTGGTGCGCTCCGCTGCTGCGCTTTGAGCCGTACCTGATGGCAGAAAGCGGCAAAGGTGTTGAGTGCCCGCTGGGTGCTCTTTCCATGTCTCTACTTGAACGCACGAATTGAAGTTGCAGCTTGCCTCCTTGCGATGTGCCGCTGCCGTTCCGCGCACGTGGCTGACTCCAGAAGGCAGAGCGAGGTTCGCTCTGGCGTTCCATTCAGTTCAACTCACTCATGAAATGTAACTGAATGGGGTCAGCCAGAGCGCCTTGGCATCTGAGTGAGCATACGCCAGTGTAGCTGCTTTAGGGTTAGGGTTAGAGCACGCAGCTCATCCCAGTGAGCATACGCCGGTACATCTGTGTCAAGATCGACACAGAAACCCCAGTTTGTCAATGTAAAACTGTTACGGAAAGCGTATAGCTGCTGTCAAAGAGCGCGCAGCTCGATCCCCGCAATCGGTCCCCAGGGGTGGCCAGAACATTCCATTGACCGCCGCGCTCGCGCTTTTGTCGCTGTTCACGCTCTCGACTGCTGAGCACACAGGCGCCCAATATAATACCTCAACTTGAAGTATGGTCATGCTGAGCACCGTGCAGGCCATTGAGGTTGCAGCGGTTGTGCGCGATGAGCGGTTCTGCTGCTTAAGAAGTGCCACGCCTCGCATTCGCGTCATCGCTGCCGGGCGGCTTTTAATCAGCGGCGTTGCCCAACCTGCTCGCGCTCATCCACGTGACTGATGCCTTACTGCAGCTGGCGGTGATGCTGCCGGCGGTTTGTCCTAGCGCGAGCACAGTAGATACAGCTCTGTTTCCGGGCATTGATGACAGCTCATGCGACCGCACCCATCACCGCAGCTCGGAATCGAACACTTGAACTCGATCGTGACCCTGAACCTTCACTTCAACACGATGAACACGCCTCAACGTTTTTTGGCGCCCCCTATTCAGAAAGCATTCTGACGGCCGTCAACATTTGTTGTTGTTCGCAGAGCTCCAGGACTACTACAGCGAGTTCCTGGCGCTCAAGCTCAACCTCAACACCGGCAAGCAGATCTGGTCCCATCAGGTCAGTCTATTTCAGCAGTTCAAGATGCGCACACACGCCTCAAGAGAACGCTGAAAGAGTCGCGTGTCCCGGCGACCTGCAAACAAGTGGGGGCAGAATGCTGAAAGCGTCCCATATCACAACGACGTGCAAACAAGGGGGGGGCATGGCACCATGAATGGGAACACAGGCAGGCTTTCTGTGACGGTAGACTTTTGAACTGCACCTCGAACAGTCGAACAACCATCGCTAATGTCCTAGCCCTGCGCGCGGGTGTCAACTCCAATGTGACCTGCAACACCCTGCAGCTCCTTGAAGAATCGCCCCCAGCAGCCCTTGCTTGATGATTGAGGTGGTGACGTGCCGCTTCAACCTCAACGAGGAAGTTGCCCCACCTCACGTAGGACGCTGCACCTCACTGTCACTGCTGCGTGTTGCACGGTCCTCACCAACAGCTGCCTTCAATCTCCGCATGGACACTAGGTGCTGTAGCCCTAAACGCAGACCTGGACGACAGTGCAACTGGGCACTGCTGTGCGCGCAGGTTTGTCTCGCTATGCGCGCAAGCATACCTACCCTAACCCCTGCCTAACCGCATCTTTCAGAGCACAGTTACAATTCTAATGTACACCTACTTCCGAGTACTTCTGAACGGATGCTCTCTTGCAGCTTGCCGATCTGTCGCGTGCACAGTCTGCCCGCACTGCATGCCGATGTGACCCCCCCTCCCCCTTGCCGCTGCCCCCCGCCTTCCCCCTCACACAGGATCAGAGCGGAAAGCAGGACGAGTTTATCTCTGCCCACGTGCACCCCGATTCCGGGGACCTCATTGTCGCAGGCACCACCAGCTTCAAATACAGGTACTTCGAAGTACTTGAAGATGAGATGAACTGATGCACGAACGCCAGCACCACATCCTTCATGCCGCACTTGCGTCTCCAGGCCATCCCTCTCGCCGGTGCTTCAGGAAACCTTTGGCGCGTTGCGGGCGGTGGGCATTCCGTGCCACCGCGTGACGTGCTGTAGTGGCAGTTTGCGTGCTGCGCCGCCTGAGGGGCTGCGTACGAACCCCCGCTCGTCGACAATGATGACGCCGCCGCCACCGCCAATGCCTGACGCGCGGACGTTGCGCCGTGCCCGCCCACTCCCCAATGATCGAGTCGCGGGATCATATGGCCTCATAATCTGCGCCGCTTCGGCGCTGCGTGCCTCGCGCTGGCGGGTCGCTCGCTACAAAATACTTGCGGACATCACGGACTTGCGGGTGCTCCACTCCTGTCTTGCGTGCTGCCGAGCGCAGCGAGAGAGTGCGCAGTGACCACGCCGCGCATTGCGCAGGCGCGCTCGTTGTATGCATTGCTGCCAGCCTCGGCGAAAAGGATCGAGCTTCCACGTCACCAACGACCTGATCTATTCGCGCGCCGTGCGTGCATCGCGCAGGCGCGCTCGCTGTATGCCTCGCTTCTGGACCTCCTCACAAAGAAGTCTGGGCCTTGCTTGCCTCCGTCCCAGCGTATTTGACCGTTCTCTCAGACCAACTCAAGATCACGGGCTTGATGAGCTTCTACATCACCTGTGATTCAAGCTATTCGGGCCCGTCGTCTGTCGCGAGCGCGGCTTCGCGGTCAGAGTTGAGCGCTGCCACAGCCTCACGAGGTCGCAGTCGCACATTGTGTCCTATGCTGCAACAAAGCACATCGCGGCCTCGAGTGGTTACAAGCGGCACATGTCCTACGCTTTGACAGTGTGCATCGCGCCTTGCGTTGAGTGGCCGTCTGCGCGCAGCTATGTAAGAGCGGCGCACTGCCTGTGTCCAGTCTCGAGTGGAGGTCTAAGCGCGGGCATTTCAAAGCGGCGCAACCCCCCTTCCCCCCCCCCTCCCCGCTCCCCCCCCTCCCCCCTCCCCCCCCCACCCCCGTTGCGCGTGCAGCTGCCCTACCGGGCTCTCGTACTTTGACGCACAGGTGTTTGAAAGCGGCACACTGGCCGCTTACACATGCACACTCCACCCCCCCCTCCCCCCGCCGCGCGCGCAGCTGCCCTACCGGGTGCTCATATTTTGATGACAGCACCACCAAGCGCTCCGACTACTGCGCCGCGCGCATCAGCGCGGACAACGGCAAGCCCGTGTGGAAGTGGCAGGGCGGCACCAAGGCCGCGGAGGACACGTACGCAGCGTCGCTCAACCCGGTGAATGGTAAGCTTTTGCATCGGCCCTGCCCTACGCTTTGAATGCTTCTTGAAACTTCAATGATTGCCTTGAAGTTGACATCTCGCGACGGACAACGCTCACTACGGTGAATGCTAACTTGCCATTGGTAAGTGATTAATTTGCCCCACGCTCTGACAAAAACCTGTTGAAACTTCAGGATGTGCCTTTAAAGTTGACATCTTACGCGGACCAGCACGTCGCTTTTCTTACTGCGGACGGATGCGAGTTAGTCAGCCTCTGTTTGTATTCTGGATCATGTTGGTGCATTTGCAGTTTCCTTTCTTGTTTGTTTATACTTGATAAAAGTCGAAGCTGTTCCTTTTGAAGTGTATATGTTGCCTTATCTAATACAACACTCTCAAGCATGTACGCATCCACACACACACACCCCCTCCTTCCCCTGCCCCGCCGTCCCCGCACCTGGGGACTTCTTTATCGCCGGCAGCGCCGGGGACAACTATAAAATTACCAGCATGTACATGTACTTCCCCATGTACACGTTGTTATGTATACATGTTGCTGCATTTTTCATGATTCTGTGGTGCATGCACGTCCCAAATCGCTCCACTGCAGCCCCCGCCCCAGGGGTCTTCTTTGTCGCCGCCGGCGCCGTGGGCAGATGAAACTGTACCGATATATACTCTCCCTCGTATATGCTGCAGAAGTATGTTCCAATGTATACACTCTGTAGTATATGTGTTGCTCCATCTAATACAAAGCATGTACCCCCCCCCCCCCCCCCCAGGGGACTTCTCTGTTGCTGGCGGCGCCGTTCGCAAACGAATACTTGCCAACATACTTGCAAGTACACATGTTGTTCCATGAAATTTGTTCTTTAATGGTGTGTGTACGTATTCAATCGCTCCGCTGCTGTCCCCACCCGCGCCAGGGTACTTCTTTGTCGCCGGCGGCGCCGTGGGCGAGTACGCACGGCAGCGCAAGTACTTGCAGTATACATGTTGCTGCATCAAATATGAAATAAAGTCAATATGTTAGGTTTTGTGTGTGTGTATACATGTATTCAATTGCTCCGATGCTGCCCCCGCTCGCATCAGGGGACTTCTTTGTCGCCGGCGGCGCCGTGGGCGAGTACGCAAGGCAGCGCAAGCCGCAGCGCGACATGCGCGCCTACCCGTTCGACAGCGATTTCGCCTTCACCAGGTGCGACGGTTTTAGAAGATACCTTCGACAGATCGCCTTTGACGGGTACTACGTACTCGTCGTCCTTCTTATGCATGACATGACAGCAACAGGAGGCTAAAGCCAAGATGTCCGTGCTGCCCGAAAACACAAGTGTGCATTTACCAACATAGTTAGGTAACCGCCGTCACTGTCACTGCGAACAGACACGGACCTTAGAACTATGGGCTAGACACAGAACAGGCCCATATTTCAACAGGTTCGTCCATTACAAGACGGCTTTAATGATTAAATGCCCAGATGACGCGGCTTCTGTAGTATCAGGTCATACAGAAGTGTCTGAATGCTTCAACTCTGCGCTGTGAATTTTACGCCGCACGCATTCTTCGCTTACACCAGGTGCGACGAGTCGTCCTCTAGGAGATGGCTTTGGTATCGACTCCCTAAATGACGCGGCATATGTTAGTTCAAATTAACCTACGCAAGACATCTTCAAGTGCCTCAACAGGAAGTGTGGCGGCACTGCGCGGTACATTGCACGCTGTCAGAACACGAGTTTGTTCATTGCACGCTGCGTGCGGCTTCTAAAGTATCAGGTCTAAAGTATCAGGTCAGCAAGAAATGTCTGAATTCTTCAGCCCTGCGCGGTGAGTTGAACATCGCACGCATTCGGTGCTTGCGATTCGCACGCTGCGCGCGCTTGGCGCGTTTGGTGCAGCATTCAGCAACAGCGGGGATGAGCCATTAGAGGTTAGGGTTAGTGTTAGCTTTGCTGAAGGAAGAGAGGGGGGGGGGGGGGGGGTGGAAGGATTTCAGCGGTAGCACTTAGGGTTAGGGTTAGGGATTGGGCGTCGCCACGATTAGCGTATTGGGCCTGTGCTGCAGCTGCTTATCTCGCGCTTAATTAAGGTGTGAACGAGGCAGCCCTCAGGCTGGCACTGTGTCGGCGTTTGCTGAGCATCCGCACTGGGAGCTGCACATCCACCATACTTCATGGGGGGTAGTTTTTTTTCCCCCCTCACATAGAAGTCAATGCAGTACAACTACAAATCCATTCTGAAGCGGTGTTTATTGCCGAAGGAGGGGGCCAACTGGATGCCAATGTGCCTACAATTCAAGCATGAGACCTGCGCATCTTTCGCATTTCATGGGAGGTTTCCGCCGCTCAAGCAGAAGTACACAGGAGCACAAAATCTACTCTGCGGCAAAATTCACTGCCCGATTAGCGGCCAACATAGTGCTCACAACGAATGTGTTCTCATCTTCTTCTTTTTCGCCAAGCATAGGAGCTGCACATCTACTATTCTTCAGGCGGGGGGGGGGGGCTCCGACCCTCACACGGCGGTCGATCAAGTACAAGTGAAAATTTAAAAAGTTCATCGCCCAATGAGCGGCCTACTTGGTGCTCACAACGATTGTCTTCTCATCTTCTCATTTTTTACCATTGGACCTGAGCGCTGCTGCAGGCTGACGATCGGCGGTGAGGCGCGCGTCAAGTGGCAGGACGGCTCCAAGCGCGGGGACCGCATCTCCGCGGCGGCGCACACGCGCGACGGCGACCTCTACCTGGTGAGGATCACCACCGTTGTCAGACATTGTTGTTCATTTTCAGAACGACATCAAGTTTGAAGCTACTTGAATGGTGCCCTGTGACGCTGTTTTGTGAGCATCGCCACCATCGCCGGACATCGTTGTCTGATTTCTAAAGCAACAATAGGCTTCAAGTATGCTTTGCTGTGTCATTGGCGCCTTGCGGCGCTGCATCGCTACGTCGCCGCACACGCGAAGGGCAGCACCGCGCCCACTACGCGCGTGTCTCCTCGTACCGCGCACCGGCGTGCGCAAGCAGGAGCGACGTATGGCAGCATGGCAAAGGGCATCTGCAGCGCCGATGCGACCTAACCCTAACCCTAGAAGATTCATGATTCCTTCAACGCACCAAGACTAGCACTGCGCGAACTGCATATGCCGCTGATGTCTGCGTGTTTCGATATCTTCACTGTGTCAAGAGAACCACTGCGCCCTGTAATGACATATGCGTGGCTCGATCCTCGCATCTGCAGGCGGGGGAAACGTACGTCTGCATGTTTCGATCACACATTTTTCTCAACGCGCCAGCAGTGACGCTGCCCCTCGGGGTTAGGAGTTAGGACTAGGCAACTGCTGACGTCCTTCAGCCCTCTCGCTGCGCAGGCAGGGGAGACGTACGTCTGCATGTTTCCACATTCTACATCTGCATGTTTCAATCACGCATATTTCTCGATGCACCAGCAGTAGCACCGCGCCGGCTGCTGACGACATTCAGCCCTTGCGCTGCGCAGGCGGGGGAGACGTACGGCAACGTGGCGGATCCTCGCGCTCTACAGGCGGGAGAAATGTATGTCTGCACGTTTTTGTCACACACTTTTCTAGATGCGCCAGCAGTGGCGCTGCCCCTTGGGGTTACGGTTAGGGTCAGGCAACTACTGACGTCCTTTGGCCCACTGCTGCGCAGGCGGGGGAGACGTACGGCAGCGTGGCGGACGGCGTCAACGCCGATCTGGGCGTCAATACCCACTATGTCTGCATGTTTCAATCTAGTATGTCTGTGTGTATCGAGCACACCCTTCTCTCGATGCGCCAGCAGCAGCACCACGCCGGCTGCTGACGTCTTTGAACCCCCTCGCCGCACAGGCTGGAGAGACGTACGGCAGCGTGGCGGATGGCGTCAACGCGGCCAACACATCTGGGTGTCAACCACTCACCACGTCCGCATGTCTCCACCTACCACGTCTGCATGTTTTGATGGCGCATTTTTCTCGGTGCGCCAGCAGTGGCGCTGCCCCTTGGGGTTACGGTCAGGGTTAGGCAACCACTGACGTCCTTCAGCCCACTGCTGCGCAGGCGGGGGAGACGTACGGCAGCGTGGCGGACGGCGTCAACGCGGCCAATGGCGCCGATCTGGTGGTCATCAAGCGCGCGCTGAACGGGGACGAGCTGTGGCGGCGCCAGCTGGCGTCTGCCGCGCATACCACGTGGGTTACGGTTATGGTCCGGATTAAGGCTAGGGTCAGGGCTAGGGTTAGGATTAGGGTTAACCCTAAGTTGGGCCTAGCCCTAACACCAAGGAGCTGTGGCGGCGCCAGCAGGCATCTGCCGCGCATACAACATAGTCTAAGCTAGAGTTAGGTTTAATTAGGTTCAGGTTTAGGGCTAGGATTAGGGTTAGGCCTCACACTAACACTCCCGCTGAGCATGACTAAAAACAAATTGCTGCAAACGATTGCGTCTGCGCATTACCTTGACATCTGCTGCGCATGCAACGTGCGTGCGCGCATGGCTACAAACAGTGCACAGTCAGACCGAGTACGAGTAACGAGTACTCGAGTACTGCTCCCGTCAAAATTCATTTGTTTTGGCAAGTACCAGAGTACTAGTGTACTCCCCCCTCGCAATCAAACATGTACACGAGTACGAGAGTGCTGCACTAGAGTACTTGACGAGTGCCAGCAGGCGTCTGCGGCGCACACCATGTGGGTTAGGGTTAGGGTTCGCAAATAAGTCGGTCTTCATGTCTACACCGATGATCCGACAAGGGGCCAAATGTAGCAGGGGCAAAGGCTTGTGAACTTCAAGTAAGCGTCAACTTGAGAGCTAGGGCCGGGTTAACTTGCGGATTCAGCGGATGCCACACATGACAGCGACGAGCTGTACACAAATGTGGGTTAGGGTTAGGGTCAGGCCTAACCCTGACCCTGACCCTAGCTCTGCACAAGGCTACAAACCGTGATGCTGCGAATGATTGCGCCTGCATGTGACCTGCGCAGCGGGCATGATCGACAAAGTTATATTCGGATGAGTGCGTGTACGGCGCCTTCAGCGCAGCGCGCGCTGCTTGATCTCGGATGACTGCACGCCAGCAAGGCGCCCGGCAACGTCACAGAGCCATGTGTCTTGCGTGCAATAAACTAAAGCAGCACGCCGTTTTCCTTGTAGACGTAGAGTTCTGCTGTACATCCAGCGTTTTTGAAGCCCTGCAGCGATCTCAGGAGCTCGCCCCCCCCCCCCCCCCTCCCTCCCCTCCCTGCGTGCACGCAGTGTCACGTGCGCCGATATGATTTCTCATCAAAGTAGAATTATGCTGTACATGCAGCGTTTTCAAAGCTCTGCAGAAGCTCAACACCCTCCCTACCCCCCCCCCCCCTCCCCGCACTGCGCAGCGTCACGTGCGCCGACACGGACAGCGACGGCAATGTCGTCGTTGGCGGTTACAAGACCACGGACAACAACGGGGAGCAGTTCTACGCGATAAAGGTGGGGTGCTGAGCGCTGCCATCAGGCGGGCACGTGTTGTTGTGTGAGAACTGCACCTCAACATAGAAGTGCTGCTGCTGGTCGGGTGTGACAACGTGTGCCAGATCTGTGTGACAATGGGGGAGAACCATGCGCTTCTATCCGGATCATGCACGACCTGTGAGCAGTTCATCAACATTGAAGCACCTGCTCATGTGTCTCGTACCAGCACGAGCATGGGTGCATGGAACACATGGTGTGAAAGTGTATGCGCTCAGCCTCGTCTTGCCATCTGATACAGCAGCAGGCGGAAGTGCGATATTGTGCCTTGCATTTAGCCACAAGACGCACCTGCGCCCTGCAACTCAAATTGAGGAGTGATGGCTGAGAAGCAGCACGCAAAAAAAATGCATGAACATGATCTTGAATAGCAGCACGCAGCAGAACTAAACCTGAGCACTTGTTGAGAGCTGTGCTTTGTCATAGTGCAAACCATTCTGCCCCGAATGCGATGGATCTGGGCAGATCTCACAGAGCAGCGGTCGCTGACATCCCTCGCCAGTGACCAGCATAAAGGGCATCGCTCGTAACTGATGGTTGAAGTACATTGCCGGTACATAACATTCGCAGCTAGACTATTAGGAAAGAGCATTGCCGATACTTCCTTGTTGAAGATCATCATCTGCACTTGAACATCACCGCCCGTCTCATCCGCTGCGGCCTGCGACGCGCCGCAGCGGAAGGCTGCGATGGCTCGGCTATACTTCAACGTTGAGGTGCATCGATCTTCACTCATGATTGCCAGCCCATCTCATTTCCCGCAACGTGCCGCAGCTGAAAGCCGGCTCCGGGGACACCCTTTGAGAGCGGACCGAAAACACCGGCCATACTTCAACATTGAAGTGCATCAATCTTACTATTGTCAGCCTGTCTTACGCCGCAACATGCTGCAGCTCAAGGCCGGCTCCGGGGATACTCTGTGGGAGTGGACCGGCCACACCGGCCATACTTCAAGTTTGAAGTGCATCAATTGTAACTCAATGTTGTCTGCCCGTCTCATTGGCCGCAACGTGCTGCAGCTGAAGGCCGACTCCGGGGACACTCTGTGGGAGTGGACCACACGGCCATACTTCAAGTTTGAAGTGCATCAATTGTAACTCAATGTTGTCTGCCTGTCTCATTCGCCGCAACACGCTGCAGCTGAAGGCCGGCTCCGGGGACACGACATGGGAATGGACCGATGGCACCGGCTCGGCTGACCTAATACAAGGGCTTGTGGTGAACCCCGACGGGACAGTCGTCCTGACAGGCCAGACTGGAGGCAAGTGCTTGTCAATGGCATGCGTGCGGCCACTGATGCTCAACGTCCATCAAACTATGTTGCGACTTGCGTTTGTATGCGCTTCATGCACGTGCGAGCCGGCGCGCCTGACCTGATATGCGGGGGCTTGTCGTGAACCCTGATAGGACGGTCGTCCTGACAGGCCACACTGGAGGCAAGTTTGCGCGCAGTGCTTGTGAATCCCGTGCGTTCGCTGATGCTCCGCGCCCATTGTGTTTTGGGTGTTTGTGCGCACACCCGGGGGCACTGGCTTATCTGACCTATTTTCATGGGCTTGTCCTGAACTCGGACAGGACAGTTGTCCGACGCGCCACGCCGCATGCAAGTCTCCACGTGTTGATGGCACGCAAGCGCCGCCAAAGCCCTGCATCCACCGTAGCGTGTGGCCTGTCACGCCGGTTTTGAAGTTCACCTACTTCAATCATGTGTGCGCGCATGCGAGGCGCGCAAGTCGCACGCGAGCGAGCGCAGTCGGCCCTGATTGATGTCTGTGGCAAATGCTGCTTTGAATGCTGCCGTGCACTGCTGCTGCGCGTTCATGTACGAGAGCGCATGCACACGCACGCACAATGTACACATACATCCACGGTTCTCTAGCGAAGCACAAAGTTCAATGTCACAACAATTGCTTCAATACAGCTCTCAGGCCCGATTGACGGCAGTTACATGTGCGTGCGCACATTGGACACTGCCACATCGCACTTCGCTTACCTGTGCCCGCTTGTGCCTGCGCCTGTTGATTGCATGCTGCCTGTGTGCGTGCAGGGGGCTACGCGCTCAGCAAGGGCAAGGGCCTGTACGACTTTGTTGTCATCGGTCTCACCGCAAATGGCAAGAAGGCCTGGGCATGGCAGGTAGAGTGTAAAGTACTCCATTTACTTCCGCTCAAGGGGTGGAACTCCCATTCCTTGCCACGTCATATGCAACTTGTATCACAGTATGCTACTGTCGAGCGCGTGCAAGCTTTCCCCGCTGGGACACCTCAAGCATACACAAACACTCACAAAGCTGTCAGAGTGTACCAGTGTGTGAAATGATTCAGGCGGCAGCAGCGCTCAGCAGTAGACACATTGAAGTTTGTGGTGCTACTTCACTGCTTTTGTGCGGGATTGACGAGGAGCCCTTGGCATGGCAGGCACAGCATACGCCGCAGTCGGCAATGTAGGGCACTGTACACAAGAGTGCCTTCCAAACCCACTGCCGGCGTGCAGCAGCCTGCACCAGGAGACATGCACTTGAAGTACGGTCCATCGGCGGCCCAGGTTTATGGTCAAAATTTGGCATGCTATTCACCGCTGTTGGCCGCCGTGCTCAGAGCTTGCTGCAATCAATCCATGCAGGGCGGCTCGGCGCAGTCGGACCGCGCCAACTCCATCGCGCGCGCGGGCGCCGGCGCGTACGTCGTCGCCGGCGAGTCGTACGGCGCCTACGGCGCGCGCAGCAGGGGCGGCTGGGACTTTGTCGCGTTCCGCATCGAGGTGTCGCGCTGAGGCGGCGGCGCGTTGCGCACGCGCACGCTGCGCTAGCGCGTGGCAGCCTGAGCGCTGCCTCCTGCAGCCACCGCTGAGCGCTGCTGCTGCTGCTGCTGCGGTGGCGCCCGCCGTAGCGTCGGCGGATGAGCGCTGGTGCGGGGCGCTGAGGGAGCGTGGCAGCGCGTGCTGCACGCGGCGGCGGCTGCAGCGGTGGGCGTTCGCGACCACAGGTCGCTGCTGTCGCGTGGGGCGTTGATGCGGAGACAATGCCGCAGGCGCGCCGCCGCGCCGTGAGACTGGCGCCTGCGAAGGTCCCGTCCTTACGAAGTAATCGTGGGGAGTGCTGTGTGCAGCAGTGCTCACTGGCCCGCTCTGATGCTCGCAGCTGCCACCGGCATCGCGCTGCTGATGCCGCTCGTGCGGGGGTGTGGGAGGCTCGAGCGTTGCTGTGCCCGCGTTTTTGTTTGTTGAAGTCACCGCGTGCCTTTTTTATTTGCTTCTGTGCCAGTGCCAGTGCCGTCAACGTGAAGTTGAGTCCCAGCTTTGGATGCAAATGGGATAGAAGCACAGCTGCCCACACCTGCCTTGTTGGCGGGATATGCACGATCCCTGTACCCCCGCCCCAAACGGACCTGGAAAGGGCCCAACTACAGACTCCGTAGCACATGGCATCGCACACACGAACACCCCCTCCCGCCCAATTGGTTGACGCACACGCCATGTCTATCCTGATCAGATATCATGTACAGCGGCGGCTTGAGAGCACATGTCACAGCCCATGTCATTTGACACCATCTTTGCAGCGGGGCCACCCGCTGCAACAGCCAAAGTCCAGTCTCCCTCTCCTTCAAGCTTCCATCGAAGTCATGACAACGTGCACAAATACACATTACATTTTGTGTGTCATTTGCCCACAAAGTGCGGGGAGTTGCTGAATTTGCCTGCTTTCAGCCATGTTGAAATGCCCCACAGCTCTGTCTAGCTGCTAGTGCAGCTGCATGCAGTCTGCCAGTGCAATGCTACCTACCCCCTTTAGCTCTCTGCATGTCTGTCAGCCTGCGTACGCGCGCTTGCCTTGTTTACAGCGGTGGTGCAGATGGCCTCTTTTTCATACCATGTGCTCTATTTAGTTCTGCATGAGAGGAGGAGGGCATGATGATGGGGATGAGGATATGCATGAGAGAGAGGGCATGATGATGGGGGACAAAAACTTCTACTCACGTTGATTTCGAGGAACCCCCAATAACCGCGGTTGATGAATTGCAACCGCCACACGACGAAGAACGAAGCGTCAGAGCTGAACGACAGTTACAAGAGCACGAGCAGACGTTAAGTGGGTAATTGATCGCAAACTGTCTACGCCTCATTGAGTCAACACAACAGCAGCGCGCGACTTTTGAGGCCTGCTGGATCTGTGATTACTGTCAGCCATGGTGGGCTGGACAGCAAGGCGCGCTGCGCAAGCAGGGGTAAGCTGAACACGGCGGCACTGGATTCGGTTTCTCCCTTTCCGGCGATCACAAGATATGTCATGTGCTTGTACATACTCTGCACTCAAGATGGCGTGTCGCGTTTGTGTGTCGTCGCAGCTGGTATTCGGGCTTCCCCTGATTGCGCTGGCGGCCCTTCCAGGTACGCGATAGCCAGTGCACAGGACTAGTTGACCTTTCGTGCACAAGACAGCACCGAGGCACAGCACAGCGCTCACCTCGTAAAAAACATAGCGCTTTCATCAGACACCGCGACAGCGACCATGTAGTCCCTTGACTGGAAGTGGCGTCGTACCGTCATTGGTCGCTGTCCGAATAGCATGATTCTTTGTCAAAGACAAGGGATCTGGCCTTTCCAATCTGGCTGGAGTTCTACCTTCGCTGGTGCTTTTGAAGTGACGACGATGTGTGCCAACGGTGTGCCTAGAACGGGCCAAGAAGCCGCACATGCGCAAGCACCACGCAGATTTCCGGAGTCAGCAGCAGCTGCAGAGACCAACTAACCTTGTCGTCATGTTGGCTCCCAAAGTAGCAACTTGGCAGTCGCACACAGTGCAGGGCGCATGATCGCGCACCTGCTGCAGCCTACTACTAATCAGTGCCTATTTTAACAGATGTGTGGTCTTTTTCGTATTTTCAGTGTTTGATTCGTCAAGCATATCGCTGCACACGATGACCCCCCCCCCCCCCCCCCTCCCCCCACAACAGTGCCCCCCAGCAACATTGTCCTCTTCCCGGACCGTGACTTTGTGACTGTGGAGGGATTTCAAGAGTATGCCGGCAAGCGCGGCGCCCTCATAGCAACGCGCGGCACGCAGCGCGTCGGCGCGGCCATTCCGGTGTTCAGCGGCGGCGACGTGGCGTTTGAGGTCAACCACCCTGGAGGTGAGCACAAACTTCAAAGTGTACTACCAGTGAGCGCAAACTTCAAGTGCAATTCCGATGTTCAGCGGTGGTGACGTGGCGTTCAAGGTCAACCACCCCGGAGGTGAGTTTAAAAATCAACTTTATTACATAGGTCGTGAGCGGACTTTCAAGGTGCCATTCCGGTGTTCAGCGGCGGCGACGTGGCGTTCGAGGTCAACCACCCCGGAGGTGAGTGCAAACTTCAAGTGTATTCCTGGGTGGTGGTGCGCGCAAACTTCAAGTGGCAACGCGCGGCGCGCGCAGCACGTCGGAGCGGCCATTCCAGTGTTCAGCGGTGGTGACGTGGCATGGCATCGAGGTCAACCCCACCCCGGAGGTGAGGCGCAAACTTCAGGTGTATTTTGGTGAGCGCAGACTTCAAGTGCCAATCCGATGTTCAGCGGCGGCGACGTGGCGTTCTATGTCAACCACCCCGGAGGTGAGGCGCACACATCAAGTGTATTACCGGAAGCGCACAAACTTGAAGTGCATTGGAAGCGCGCGCGAAGGAGCGGGACTGCAGCGGCGCCAGCCAGCGCGCTCCTGGGGCGCAGCGCAGGTGAGCGTAAATTTCAACTTTATCTTCAATAGGTGGTGAGCTCAAACTTCACGTGAATGTTACAGTGCGCGCGATAGAGCGGGAATGCCGCGCTGTGTGCAGCGGCGGCGCCAGCGGGCACGCTCCTAAAGTACGGCGCAGGGGTGTGGAGCTGCTGCGTGTGAACTGACGCTGCACGCGCGCACCGGGCATCTTGCCTTCCTTGGGGCCCTCGTGACTGCGAATGTGCAAGTACGTGCACAAGCTGGCGGTCAGATGAGGGCGCAGCGCGACTGCCTAGGCCAGGGTGTGCAGCGTCAAGACAGTGTAATCCGAGCAGAGCTTGCGGGATGTTGAGGAGCACGCCTTCGGGGTACCCTCTGCGGCTCGACGCCGTTGTTGAGAGTTGACGTCCGGGCAGGGACTTGAAGTTGAGAGTTGAGGTGAATGTGGGGGGCCCGCAGCCGCGTTGCAGCACGGCAAGTGTCTCCTCCGGCTCGACGGTGTCGCTGAAACGTGCTCTACTGCAACGACGGGCGCGTTGCCGCAGCTAACGCCGTCCTCAGCCGCGGCATCGTGGCGTGTGAGGGTGAATGACTGCCTGGGGGGAGGCGTGCGTGTGATCTGGCCCTGACCCTATGTACGTGAGCACGCGTGATTGGGGCAGCCAGGCGCTACTCACTAATCACTCCATCGATGTATGCATCCATGCTTCCACGTGCGTTGAAGCCTTTACGCTTCAGGTATTGGTCAGGTTCAACGCTTGGCATGGTCACTCGCTCAGGCATCGCCCACCGTTGCGCACTCGGCGACCACCCATCTCTTTCGTACACTTTCCAAAGACACGTGGATTGTGGGGCTGCTTCCGCGTACTGCCATTTCGCAAGCATCCACCTCCGCAGCCATCTGCTGCAGCTGCTGCGGCCTGTGCCCACATAATCTGCCTGCGCTGGTTGCTGTGCTGACATGCCGCTGCCGCCGTCGCCGCCGCCGCCGCTGCCGCCTCCGCCGCTGCCGCCGCAATCGCTGACCGCACGATCTGCATGCGCCAGCCTCTGTACTCACATGCCACTGCCTCCGCTGCCGCCGCTGCCACCAGCGCCTCCGCCGCCGCCGTTGCAGCCTGTGCCCCCGTGATGTGCGTGCGCTGTTTGACGTGCTTAATGCCGCTGCCGCCGCCGCTGCCGCTGCCGCAGCCATCTGCTGGGGCGGCATCGCGCCGCCGCCGCCCGCGCCCGCGACGCCCGCGCTCGCGCAGCTCGAGATCGACACCGTCGCCGACTACCAGGTGACGCCGGACCTCGTGGCGAACGACGTCATCACGGTGCAGGTGGACACGGCGAACGTCGCCGAGTGCCGCCTCGTCAACACGTTCATCGACACGCGCATACCGCCGCCGGCGGCGGCGACGGTGGCGCCGTTCCGCGTGATCTTCGAGGGGACCATGGAGACCGCGTGAGTGCCGCTGGTGTGCTGGCGCTGTCTGTGTCCTTGGCTGTGGATGTGTGTTTGGCGTGCGTCTGGCCTCTGGTGCCGGGAGGAAAGATGACTCAACCTTGGCGCAGTTCCGTATTGCCAGTGGCCGTGGTCTGTAAACCCTGGCCATTCCACATAAGCTTTGAGGGCACCATGGAATCTGCAGGCACCATACTTTCGAGCTCCTGGTTGGCGCTTTATAGCCACAAACCTTTTGTAGCCCTGACCTAGCCTTCTGACAGCAGTTGCACGTACTGCCAGCAGACAACAACTCCACCTGTGCACCTGCCATGATCTCTGAGGCAAGCGCAGGTCGCTTTTGTACTAGCAACTGGCATGCACATTTGCACAACAACAAACTCATGCTGCCACTGCAAACTTCAACCGCCGTGCAGTGCAGGGCGACATTCGAGGATGTCTGAAAGGCCGCGCTGAGCTTGTCAGCAGGCACCTGAACTCCGCTCTATGAAACCTTCAAACCCGTGCCAACTTCCCTCCATTTGAGCGCAATCCGCCTAGAGACTAGAGAACGCCTCTCACCCTCACTCCCCCCCCCCCCCCTCCCCCCCCCATCGCCCCCAGCCTCACCGCCCAGGGCTTCCTCGACTTCCGCATCATCAACCCGGACTGGGTAGGCACCGTCGTGGGGCGCCGCGACGTGCGCGCAGCGCTCAACCTCGCCGCCGCCCCCCCCCTCGTCGCCAGCGCCGGCTACGCCTCCGTCCTCGAGGTCATCCCGGGCAGCACGGGGCCGGGGCTCGGGCGCTTCCGCGCGACGTTTGACTTCACGACGCGCGAGCTCGCGCAGCTCGCGGTGGACGGCGGCGCGCGCGTGCTGTCGTGGCTCGCGCAGGACGCCGCCGCGTTCGCGATCTGCATCACCATCAGCGAGTACCTGGAGGTCGGCGGGCCGGGCTTCGGAGGGTGCCCCTCGGTGCGTGAGCGCGTTAACTCTAATACTTACCCTAACCCTAATCTAAGCCAGCCAGTGCTAGGGCTTACGATCCAGGTTAGTGTTAGGGTTAGGATTTAGGGTCAGGATGCCGCCGCGTTCACCATCTGCATCACCATCAGCGAGTACATGGAGGTCAGCGGGCCGGGGTTCGGCGGCTGCCCCGCGGTGCGTGAGCGCGCGCTAGTCGGGGTTAGGATTAGGGACATGGCTAGGGCCAGAGTTAGGGTCAGGGTTAAGGGTTGTGGCTCGCGCAGGACGCCGCCACATTTGCCATCTGCATCACCATCAGCGAGAATCTCGAGGTCGGTGTCGGCGAGCCGGGGTTCGGCGGCTGTCCCGCGATGTGTGAGCACGCTAGAGTCAGGGTTAGGGTGGGGACATGGCTAGGGCTAGAGTTAGGGTGAGGGTTAAGGGTTGTGGCTTGCGCAGGACGCCGCCGCGTTTGCCATCTGCATCACCATCAGCAAGTACCTCGAGGCCGGCGGGCCGGGCTTTTGGGGGTGCCCGGCGGTGCGTGACGCAGCGCTCTGCGCATGTCAGGCGTAAAGCGACGCCATGCAACTTTCAGCGTACAGTACCATGACAGTCGGCGTGCCCCTAGATACCAACCTGCCCAACACCACCACCTTCCATTAAATCAAACCATGTTCATCTCCCCCCCCCCCCCCCCACCACCTGCAGGGCCCCGTCTTCCTGGCCGCCCCCAAGCCCCCCGCTACCGCCGTCATCCGCTCCAGCACAACCACCGCCGACGTCTACTGGGCGCAGTCTAAGCCCGCCCCCTCCTCCCCCGCCGTGACCGCCTACAACGCGCTCCTCACGGCGCCGGTGACTCTCCCGCCGCTGCCACTAGACGTCCTCGGCGTGCGTCAGGCCCCCGCAGTTGTAACTGCCGTTGCCGGGGTCCCTCAGGGGGCGGAGCACGCCACGATCGCGGGGCTGGTTGCGGGGCGTGACTATACGGCGGAGGTCAACAGCATCACGGGGACGGCTGTGGTGCCGCCGGTGCGCATCAGCGAGCCGGCGACGGCGCTGCTGCCGGCAACGGTCGCGCCGAGCGTCGGCGCGACGAATGCGCTCGCCGTCGACGCCTCAGGTGTGCACCGCGTCTGCTTTGGCTGCGAAGTGCTGCCTGTTGTGCGTGTTGTGCTGTGCGTGTGTGTGTTGTGAACAAAGGCGTGTGATTTCAGCGCTGCGTGCACAATTTGCTGCCAACGCCGCGTTTATCAGTGTTGGTTGTGTCCGCTTGGGGTTGCTTTCATGAATTCCCTGATGCACATTCGCGAGTACTTGTTCATCAAAGCAGACGATGGACGCACGCCGGCGCACAAGCACGCCTCTGCTTTGGCGCCAATTGTGTACCGAGAACAGCGACGCAGCGCAAACCAGGCAGCCGCTGCAATGGTCCTGCTTTCTGCCAGTGATGGTGCTGTGAATGCGACGTTCCAAGAATCTCGTGCAGCTTCTGGAGGTTCCAATTCCGAGGCCAGTTTTTCAAGAACTCTGCAACTGCTCTGCGACCGCACCTGACTTTGTGCCACTGCTGCCGCTGCCGCTGCCGCTGCTACTGCCGCCTCCGTTGCCGACGCCCGCCCCCGCTGCCGACGCCGTCCCTGCCACCTGTCAAAATGCGCGCGTGGCACAGCACCACGCGGCACCGCCGTGCCGGCGGTGTACACTCCCGTGGATGAGCTCACGCTGAGCATCACCGGCGGCCTGCCGGGCTACATCTTCTACACCATGACCGAGACGAGCGACGCCGCCGTGACGCCCGTTGCCACGGACGTCGTCAACACGCTGGTGAGTGACTCGTGTAGCTGGTGAGTGACTCGTGTTACGCGCTTCGGACTTGCGCTGAGCCCTGGTGAGTGACTCATGTACTCACTTGTGTCTCACTCCGAGCGGTGCTGCACACGTGTTCCACTAGGAGGTGCACGATGCTACATATTCAGATAAGACATCGCCAGCACGCTCGCGAGTGACTTGTGCACTTTGATTCTGACTCGATTTGGGCCCCGCTGCACACGTCTTGTGCATTGCGATATCGATTGACGATGCTGACGATCCATCTGTCCGCACACACCAGCGTGCTACAACTTGCCATCGCAAGGGTGTGAATCAGTCACTTGCTCTATTTGGCTTGTGTCATAACTTGTTGCTCGGTGGTTCTCACAAAAGGCACACAGAGATTGTCTGGTGCACACGATGCACGCGAAGACTGCTGGCAAGTCCACTGAGGAAAGGTCTTGTAAAAATAACAAACTACTTAACACTGCGCACAGCGCAGCTGCCAAATTGCACACTGCCGTGCAGTTTACCCCCAGCTGTAGCACTCTTTCTGATAGTCCGCCTGGGTCAAGAAGGTGCCGTGATTGATGCACACTGTTCATGTCACAAAGTCTTCTGATCATCATGGCAGGAGACCTTCTCTTCACAATGCCAATGGCCTGTTGACAAAAGCCATGGCCCATGTGCCATCAGCGCCAGCGAGGTGTTTTTTGACTGCATCACCATGGCTGCCGTGCAGTGTCTGCAACATACTTTCTCTTGCACTTTTTTCCCTTTTCCCGTTTAACGTTTGTGTTGACGCAATCTGGCCTTCCCTGGCCGCTACCCTAGCCCTAGTGCCAAACCCTAACCCAAAAGCTGCTGCCCTCTACCTTGCACAATTTGCGCTCTCGCCAACTGGCCTCGCCACTATGAAGTGTACCTCAACCCTAATGCTCAGTTTACCTAAGACCAAAACCAGCCCTAATTTCAACTTCAATTTTACGCGCTCGTGCAGACCGGCCTCCCCACTGCCGCTGCCGTCCTCTACACGGGCCCGATACCCATCAGGGCCATCAGGGCGCACCTCAAGTGGACCGTGTACAAGAACGACGGGTCTCACTCGGCTGACGGTGCGTTCTTGCCATGACAATGTATTATGTTCCAACGAGGCTCAATTTGAAAGACTTCATCAATACCCATCAGGGCCATCAGGGCGCACCTCGAGTGGCCCGTGTACGAGAACAACAGGTCCCACTTGGCTGACGGGGCGTTCTCACCATGACGATGTACTGCATCAAGACTTATTTTATAAGTTAAAACATGCTCTCGCAAGTGATAGTGTACTTTATACGGGTGCCACTCCGCTGACGGTCGGTGCGCTCTCGTCATGATAATTTACTTCCATTTGACTTTATTGACATTCAGACGTGCTCTTGAAAGCTTCACAATCTTTCCCATGAAATACATGCGGTAGCGATGCTTCCAGCCCTGGCGGCAGCTTTTTACACATTTACACATGGATGACGGGTCCCACTCTGCTCTGACGGTGTGTTCTCACCATGACAATGTACTTCAATAGGAGTTCATTCAGGCGTGTTCTCGATAGTGACAGCGTACTTGATTTCAAGACATCTTCTCCAAAGTGTCACATTTTCCCAGCGAAATACACGCAGTCACTGCTTCCAGCCCTGGCATAAGACATATATGCGGATCACTGCTGTCAGCCCTGGTGCACATCAACAGCTGTGCTATCACGTGCGTCGGGTCATCTAGGAAAGTACCTGCAGCCGCACAGGCACACTCCAGTTCGCAGACCACGCGGCAGCCGTTTCGACCTTCCCGAATGCGCACCCATGAGAGAGTGTCGAGTTAACCCCCCCCCGACCACAACAGTAGCAGTGTGGCTCGAGCCCGCGTGAATTTTACATGCCTAGGGCAAGCGTTATCCCTCGGCTTGCCCTCGCATCAGCCCTCAAGCTGCTCGGCCTGGCATCTGATGCAGCCGTAGCCCCAACTCCAATTGAGATCCGCAAAACAGCCAAGCGGATCATCAGCGGAGAGCAGCGCGGCGCGCCCTTGATACTGCTCATTTAGGGCTAACTCAAACCCTACCTCAAACCGCAAACTCACCCCACACGCGAGCCCGCAAGTTGCTCTGCCTAACGTCTACTGCCAGCTCCCCTATCACTCACCCAAACTTCAACTGTGATCTTTCCTGAAGCAGATGGCGGCTTCTACGGAGCCATCGCCGCACTGCCGCCTGTGATCAACGCCGTTGCCAGCCCCACTGTTGCCGGCAGGATTGACGTCGCCATCACTGCGACGGCGCCCGTTCCCGGCGTCAACTTGGACACGCTGAAGTTCATCATTCAGGTGCGTCACCTGCAGTAGTTCAACTGCCTAACAGGTTTTGAAGTACGACATGCTTGCGCTTGTGTCGTCTGCCTGAGTCTCACGTCAGGGGGGCATGCAAGTATGCCTATGTTGCCAGGTGCACTATCAGTTGTCTATGCAAACCTGAAAGCGCAACTCGCCTTTCACAAATTGCAGCAAGGGTGTGCATACGCCAGTGCGCTGAACATAGCTGCACATGCAGCTCGTGCTGGAAGGGCGGAAGTCTGGGTAGTGCATCTTTGAGTCAAGCGCAAATCGTACACACCGCCCCGTGAGCAGCATCGCGGCTACAGGCTTTTTGGCAGAGTATGCCACTAATATGAGGGTGCTTGAGTTATTCTGAAATGGCACTTTTTCTGGGCTGAGCTGTGCACCCCGCCCAGATTAGGCACAACCCACAAGACCAGCCCGGCGCTGGCGGCGCCACTGTCGCAAGCGATCCCCACTATACCTGTGCGCCTAGTGCCGATTGCCTGAATCAGCCAGCACGCGACCCTCCCCCCGTTGCTACCCTTCGCACGCCCCTCCCTCTATATAAACCTAACACCCCTCTCCCCCCCCCTCCCCTTTCTGCCAGGTGACCAGCCCGGCGCTGGCGGCGCCGCTGTCGCAGGAGGTCCCCGCCATGACCACCAGCGTGCCCTTCACGGGCCTCGCGACGGGCACCGCGTACACCTTTACCGCACGCGCGGCAGGGCTCAACGGCGTCCTCAGCGCTCAGGCGGGGCCCGTGACGGTCACCACGGCAGCCGTCGCGGTCGTCGACGACGTAAGTGTTTGTCGAAGTTCTCGCTTTGAAGTCCGCAGCTCATGTACTGCTGAAGCACTGTGAAGACGTCGTCTCAGACCGGTACCGTGACTGTTGCCGCCGGACATCGCAGCCGTACGTAGAGCGCTGCTGCAGCGAGCGGTGCAGCGTACGCGCTCATGCAATTATCGAGGTGCCCCCTGCCCCGTTTCTCAGCCCGCAATACGGTGCACTGAACGAACTTGTGCCTCTCGCCTCGCCCCCCCCCCCCCCCCCCACGACTTTGCCCATCCCTGCCCCTCCCCCCCCCCACCCACCCACCCACCCACCACTGAACTGTCTCCCCCCCCCCCCCTTCACCCCCCCCCACCCCCCCCCGCGCAGGTAGGTCACCATCACCGACGTGCGCGCGCGCGTGGGGCGATTCCGCGAGCTGGGCGGCCTCATCGCGCGCAACGAAGGGCACGCGCACGCTCACGCTCCTCTCCCTCAACTGTGATCCCCCCCCCCCCAACACACACACAACCGTGCACTGAACTGTGCCCCCCCACCCCCCCACCCCCCCCATCGCAGGTCACCATCACCGACGTGCGCGCGCGCGTGGGGCGCTTCCGCGTGCTGGGCGGCCTCGTCGCGCGCCCCGAGGGCGCGCGCACGCTCACGCTCTTCGCGCGCACCATCGTGCTGGGCGTCGTGACGGACACCGCGCTCGGCTCCGTGTCAGTGCTCGGCACCGGCCCGTACGTCATCGACGTGCGCCAGACGGTTACCGGCAACATCCTGGTGCGCAGCAGCGGCGGCGGGCAGAGCGCGGTACGCGCCGTGTAGAGGGGGGAAGGGGGGGTGTTGAGCGCTGCTGTCGAGGGCTTTCAGTGTTTCGGGCTGTTGATCGAGTTGTGTATGTTGTAAACTGAGGGAGTGCGGCGCCGCCGTTTGTGTGTGTGCTGTCCTGGAGTGGAAGTGGTGGTAGCACTTTATTTGGGCGCGGGAGTAGACGGGCGCTTGCGATGTGATTTGGGTGAGCGCACTGATGGCAATGCCACATGCGACTTGAGGTTGGCCAGGCGTGGGGTTTGCTTTGAGCTGCCCCCTGCAAGGATGACTAGTATGGCTGTGCCATGGGATCAATGACCACTTGAGTGTGCTGTACGCCGTTGTGAACTTGACCCTATGCTGCATCCACTGCTCTTGTTGTCGTTTGAAAATATGCTCATTTTGATCATCTTACAGTGCAGCAACCCTAGGATGTCACCCTATCACTGTAGTATACTTCGAAGTACTGACTCACATATGTGAGCATGTGATGCGCAGAGCTTGATTCAGTTGGCGTCAGGGGGCTAGAGTACATGCACTGGCAGCAGTACCTGCAGCACTGGGGCACACCATGCCAAGCATGTGCAGGAGATGAGCACCATGTATGGTTGCACGGCAGAAGACTTCCTACGGGCGGTAAGGAAGCTGAGTGCATGCACAGGTGCCTGCGGCCTGGTCCATATGTCAGCCAGCGCGGGGCAGAGGCAATGCGCGCTGACCTCGCCATGCCACACGTGTCGACGGAATGGAAGCGCCCCCACGCGCGCACGCCCGGCAGTACCCCCGGGCCAGTCCGAGGGCGGGGGTGCGGGTAGCGACGGCGCGGCCGCGGCGGCGGGGGCTGCCGCAGCGACACCTCCAAAACTACCGGCGGTGCCGGCTAGTGGCGCTGCCAACTCAAAGTCTAGCAAGAAACGCCCGGCGGCCACGGCAACCGGCGCGCAACGCCGGCGCCGAACGGCAGCTGCTGCGGCACCGCCTAGCAGCGCCGGCAGCCGCACTCAGTCTGACAGCCTGAGGCTGCAGGACAGCAGCCCCCCCCGCGGGACGGCCGTGGGATGGGCGGACATGGACGTGGACCCGCCGGACGATGCCGCGTCACCGCCCCCCCCGACCACCACCACCAGTGGCAGGCCCTCAAAGCCCCAGGCACGAGCATCCCTGGCTTGGGACCTCTCGACGCCCTCGGTCGTCCACGCACTTGACCAGACCAATGAGGCGGATCTACTGCTGCTGCGGTTCACCACGACTGCCAACCCCTTCCGCACTCAGCTGCAGTGCACCCAGTGGGCACGGCTAGTGGAGCACGCCACACGACTACTGGCGGACGCCACAGACAGTGCACGTGAGGCGGCACGGGTGCGCCTCCACCATGGTGCCGGGGCGTTTGCTCATCAGGTTTCTCAGACTCTAGTGCAGCGCGGCTACAGGCTGCTGCACCTGCTAGCAGCGATGGCCTTTGGTAGGCAACCGGAGGGAACCGGTATGCCGCCTGCGGCCCGGCTGGCAGCGTTGCTGTCTGGCGACTTCGCGGAGCTACTGAGAAAGACGCTGTCAGCAGCAGCGGCGCTGCGGGCCCCCAAACCAAACAACGCAGCTATGGCGTCGGCACAAACGAACTTCGATGCCGACTGGACGGAGGCTGACTCCAGGCAGCAAACAGCATGCGCTGCCCTCTCAGGCAAGCGACGGGGGGTAGGCTTGGCTGCCGCACGACTAGAGGCGCGTGAAGCATGCGCCCCAGCAGACGAGGTCACGGCACAGGTGCTGGCAGCAAAGCACCCTGAAACTGGCACCCGGCCGGGGGTAGTCGATACGCCAATGGAGCAAGTGCGCGGCCTGGTACGCGACGCCCGGCGGCACTGCTTACACAGCGCAGGGGTGGCAACGACCACCGGGCCAGCTGGCAGCGGCAGTCCTGTCTTCGAATCGGGTCAGGCACATGATCACAGCGATAGGCCTGAGGATGCTGCCAGCGCAGCCGGACGGCGCCTCGAGGTGGAGGCGGCAGACATACTGTCGACCTTGTCCGCAGCAGGGGCGGGGAAGGCAGGAGGGCTGGACGGCCTACGCTATGAACACCTCTTGATGGCCGCTGGGCCTGGTGCACCAGTGAAAGCAGCCACCCGCCCCGTGAGCAGTGCCTCGCCAGGACTAGCTGGTGATTCAGAATCAGATGTGATGGAACCGGCATTCGCTCATCACCTGGCCAAGGTGTTCACGACGCTGCTTGTTGAGCCCGAACTGCTGCCGGAGCAATCGCAACGGCTTCTCCGCGCCGCGGCCCTCTCAGGCATAGGACAGAAGCGGCGTCCGATCGCCTGCTCCAGTGTCTGGCGCAGACTCCTCGGGTCCACAGCGGCACGGAGTGTCAAGGGCAAGATATCGGGGCTGCTGGCCTCCATGTCGCAGTTTGGCGTAGGATACCGGTCTGGCGTCGAGCATGTGGCAGCGCGCGCGCGCGTGTGGCACGAGCTGTATGGCACCACTATCCAACTGGACTGTGAGAACGCATTTAACAGTGTGGATCGCGCCGCCATTGTGCGGGGGCTTATGCTCTTCTGTCCGGAGCTGCTCCCGCACTTTGAGTCCGTATACTGTGGTGACACTGCCCCAGAGATGCGGGTGGAGGTGAACGGTGAAGCTCGCATTATCTGCTCCCACCTAGGGTGCCAGCAAGGGGACCCTCTAGGGCCGCTGTACTTTGCAGTGGCAGCGGCCTTCCTACTCTTCTACCCTGATGGAGTGAATGCGACGCCCGGCAGTATGCCGGCCTACGGCCACAGCACAGCGGAACCGCCAGCCCCGCACTGCGCTTTCCTGGATGACCTCAACGTGCTGCAAGCTGCCTACTTCGACGATGCAGCGGCCGCTGGGGTGGCAGAGGTGATCCGCCGGCTGGCGGCAGGGGGCCTACGCGTTCGACCAGACAAGTCGCTGGCCATCGCCATGCGCGGCACAGTGTTTGATGAAGCGGCCAGAGCACGCCTGCGCGCCCTTGACATACCGTTTGTGGACACCACCATGCCAGAATCCAGTCAGGGCTTTACATCGGTCGGGGTACCGGTAGGGCACCCAGCCTATGTGCACGCTGCCATGAGCAAGCATCTTGTCGACGCAGGGACATGGCGATTGTCGTGGCAGCTAGCTGGAATGGCGCGGCATCACCTACAGGCAGCACAGTTCATTCTACGCAGGTCACTGACGAAGCGCATGGGCTTCTTAGCTCGGGTCGTTGACACGGCTTTGAGTGAGACATGGTTGCACGCGTTTGACGGGTTCTGTGCATGGACGCTCGAACGCATGCTGCATCTGCACGGCTGCTCTACCGCGGCAGCCATGAAGTCACACCTGCTGGCCGCCTGCACTGCTGGTGACAATGAGGAAGCCAGCAGTGGCAGCGTGCTGGTATTGCCGCGCTTGGGCCCGCCAGAACTCACGGACATCGCAGTGCCACTGCGGGCGTCACGGTTGCCGGAGCGACGAGGCGGTCTGGGCATGCCGCTTTTGGGGCTACTGGCACCAGCCGCATACACGGCCCAGGCATGCACAACACTGAGGCCGGCAATAATTCATGCCACTGTGGCAGCAGGGGCCCTGAGGCTCGGCACTGACGAACACGGCGCAGTCACCTGGTTCGCGCAGCACTCATGCGCAATACGCGAGGACCAGGGACTGCCGCCAATCATCGAGGCCGTGCGACGCTCTACGCGAGCGCTGACAGCTGATGGCGGCGAAAAATCACGCACAGCTGTGGCCGAGCAGCTCCCAGCATCGTTGCTACGGTGGGCAGCAGATACGACGGCCGCAGCGTCGACGCTCCCCACTGCGGTGCAAGCGATCTACGCCGCAACTGCCGTCACGGAGACAGTGACCACTGAGCCAGCCCCACACACCCACGGCATTGTGCCTGGCGCCGAGGCGGCCGCTGCGGCGGCGACCGTACCTGGCCCTCAAGCCGCTGCCGCGGCTGCCCCTTCCACGCCCGCTAAAACACAAACTAGCGCGGAAGAAAGCAGCTGCAGCGGCGGGCAGGAGGACGACGACGACGACTGGGAGGCCTATGCTGATGAGATCTGCAGGAAGGTAGTGCCCCGCCGCCGGCGCGGTCACTTCACGCACGGACTACAAGCCGGCCTTTCAAATGTTCTTCGACGTCAATACGAGGATTGCCTGGTGGAGGACCTAGAGGCTGCCTCGGCTGGTGCCGTGGGCAAGCCGACGCAGGCTGCACCTATTGGTGACTCGCGCGACACCAGCCGCCGCCGCCAACAGGCTAGCGCACGGGTCCTGGCGCAGCTGCGCAGCCAGCGTGCGTCCGGGGCAATGGCGTGGATGAGCGTGCCACCCACTGCCAATGACCGCCCGGGTGCGGCGCCCATGTCCAGTATGGCAGCAGCCACGATGATTTTGATTGCGATCTTCATAGACGGGTGGGGCATACAGGGCGAGGTGTGCCCATGGCGGTGCAGTGATGTGAGCCCCACCTCCACGCATGCGATCAGCTGCCCCAGCCAGCACATACGGGGGCACAACGCGACACACACTGCCCAAAAGCGGTGCCTGCAGCGCATCTTGAGACAGCACCATGTCTCTATTGTCCGCAATGAGGACGCTAGCGTCTTCAAGGTACCGGGGTATCGGGCGGACACAGTCATTGACCCAGGGTGTCTGCACTTTAGCAGTGCATACCGTAACAAGGGAATAGTGCTAGACACAAGTGTGCGCGCGCCCACAGCGAGCTCGAACCTGACAGGCAGAACAAATGCCTCGAACACGGACGGCTATGCTGCTGGGGTGGGGGAGGACGCGAAGGTCAAGCACCACACCGGCACCTTGACGTCATCTTGGGCTTTTGTGCCATTCGTGCAGGAGTCGTACGGACGGCTGGGCAAGCAGACAAGCCTTTTTGTTAAGGAGTTGGCAATGCACTCAGCACTGTGCTCAGGGGGGGGGAAGGCAGATGTGTTACGCAAGGCCGGGTTAGCTAAGCGTCAGATCCTCATTGAGCTGAGCATATCGCTGGCGCGGGAGTTGGCGGAGCGCGTTATGGCGTACACACGTGGAGCGCGAATGCTGGGCTGTGTTGCGGCGCCGGTATCCAAGCTCCTAGGGCACAGCGCAGACTAGGCTGCTGCGTTGACGCAAGCTTTTCGATTGCATAGGCAACCCGGCCTCCCTTGGGCCTTTATAAATACAAGTCCATACGTACATGCACTGGCTCTAGAAGACCGTCGAGCCGCGTGCGTGATGGACCACTGATGGTATGCTGGCCTGTATGTAAATCTTGCGCTAGCCTACTCACCCTGCTCCATTGTGACCAGCAGCGGCGCTCACTCAACCAGGGAGAGCAGATCGCCACTCCTCCTGCTGAGCACTTCCGCGCCCCCAAATGCCGCTTCACAATAATGACGTAGCTTGACCAGTGGTAGATTTTATACCTGCCTCGCTCTACCCGCATCACAGGTGCCAGCAGACTCTGTACACGGCCAATGCAGGCTGCGTGGACACCTACCTCGCGCCTTACGTAGGGAGGTCCTGGGCCATGTTGCAAGGCACATGAAGACTGGTGCCGGCAGGGTCGTGGGCTGCAAGGCGTAATCGTTGCACTTCTGCAGACACCAGAGGGTGGGCTTGTGGATTGCCGCACTGCGTATTGCGGTCGTCAAGAATTTACAAGAATTCATTAACTCTTTTTTTAGTGTGACCGACAGTAGGCTTAACAAGCCCTCAGCACCAGAAGCGGCAAGCGCATGCAAGCCAGTATCCTCGGCCCTCCAAAGAGGCATCTGCCGCTGCTGAAATTCTGTGATACACGGTACTTCTCCGCGGTCTCGATGCTTGGTGCATGCAAGCGCAGCTCATGGAAGACTGACAGTACCATGCTTACCACCTCATGATTTCTGCCTACTGCAGGGGCACTGGCAGTTGTAGCTGTAGTACTGTGATGTGTGGTGCTACTTGCAGGTGACCTCAGTGCTCAGCATTGGCTCAAATTTGCCAGTGGAGAGTCACTGCTTGCCCTTTAGAGCCGCAATTCAAGTGCCATGCAAAGCATGACAGACCGGTGAAAAGAGTGCAAACAGCTGTTGAAGTTCAAAGGGCCTCAACGGTAGGTACAGCTAGCGCCGCTGCCCAGCAGGGCCAGCACTGATGCGTGGCATTAGTAAAATGCTCATTGACATTTCTACACAAGATAAGCATGTGTGATGCACAATCAACTCTTCAATGCATGCTCTTGGTGTGTGTCTGTTTTGAACCTGCAGATGCCAGTGGTTCTCTTATCATCAGTGCCTGTTGCCTGCTGTCAAGGGATTTTTTGCACTGTGCACAAATTTACACTGGCGGAGTTGAGCTGCAGTAATGGGTGCCGTTGATCTCACACCAATGCTCCAGTGCGTTGTATACTTGTGGTATTCTGGTTGTGTACTGCAGAGCACAAGACCAAACTCTGTCATGCAGGCGTACTTCGAAGTATCACACAGGGCACCAGCAGACATCATGTGCTAAGTACATATGGTGGCACCGGGAACACAACACCATAGCGTGGCGCACAACGAAAAAAAACCTGGAAGTCAACTGAGCGTGTAATGTGCTGCAGGTTTGGCGCAACACAACTTTTCAGCTAGTAACCTACAGTCCCTTGTGTGCAAATGCTTGCGGCGCATCTGTCTTTTTGTCTCAGTGCTATACTGATTAAACCATGTCCCGCTTGATTTGTGTTCAGTGCGCCATTGAGATGGGGAACACTTCCCGCAGCACGACCACGCCAGTTTTTGGGGGAGCGCATGCGGGCTGGTGCCCAGCAGGCTGTGCCTGCAGAGTTGGCCCTGTTTAACCGATGTTTAAAACACAGCGTTATGAGTGCATGCACAAAATATTCAGACGCTTGCGTCACAAAGCCAGCTGCTAAAAGCGGCCACATTATGTGAGCGCTGCATGGCCGCATGTGCCAAGAAGTGCACAGGTGTACCTTGCTGGGCGGGCAAGGCAGCCGTGCTCTCTGGTGTAGAGCTCCTAGAGAAATTCCTCCAAATTCCAAATAAACCCCGGTGTCGTACGCCAAGAGTTGTTGAACCTCCACTTGAGTATCAACCTGAATCGAGAAAGTTGTGCTAGAAGGAAAGTGTCAATTGCTTCAAAACTCAAGCTCATGAAACGCAAGTTGCTGCGCATACACATGTGTACATGGGAGCTGCAAGTGCAGATGTTCAGAAAGTGAGGAAGACATACTACAGCAGGCGCATATCTGTCGTCGGTTGGCTCATGTGACATGTCATGGGTGACAACATGCGCTGCTGCACATTGACGCATTGCACGACTCGACGGAGATGACTGAATGCGCAGTACGGCAAGTACTGGATGCGCAATGATCGGTGCATTTGTGGAGGATAGCTTCTCCCTGTCTTCTGTGAGAAAAATCTATACAGCCGTGTGTTATCACATTATGCTCTCATGGTGCAGTGTAGTTTTTCTAGCAGGCCAGGCGTTGATGATGACGTTGACAACGAGTGTGCTGCTTAATAAGGCACTGAGCATGCCGCCTTGTGTCTACTTCGCTACATGTTCAAGTACCATAATGCGAAGAAGTACACCCTGCCGTCCACAAGTACATGTTGGTGTACTCATTCTTTTGTATGCCGTCAAATTTTTTTGCGAGGTGTTGACCCACGGGTTGTTTGTACTGGCTCAGCATGGTGAATGGCGCCAGAGGATCGGAAGGCTCATGCTTCAACATATGCACAAGAACCTATGTATGTGAGCGACGGCCAAAAATACGTACACTCTGCATGTAATGGTACGGCACCCTCGTGGTCATATGGGATAGCGGCGGAGGAGGCCCCATGTCAGTCTCGTCTGTAGATAGCTTTGGGAGGGTTTGAAGTTTTGCTCGAGATATCCCAGCAGGGAAAGCATGCACGAGCTCAATAGGGGCATACGTGTTGTATACGACATGCAGTCATGGGGTTTCCGCCCCTCAAGCGGAAGTACCTCAAGTATACATAGCAGACAAGGGCCATTGGATGTCCTTGAAATGTGCAGTACACGACCAGACCTGTAGAGCTGATTGCTGATGATGCAGAGTGCATTTTACCTGCCAACAATGTGTAGCAAACGTCCATCAGCGCCGCCGAACTCGAGGTTGGTGGGAAAGGTCATGGTGAGCTGAATACGTTGCAGCAGTTGTCCATTGGGAGAGAACACCATCACCTGCAGGAGGGCAAGACACCAGAGAAGGTGATCAAAAGACAGAGCAACATTACAGTACAAACAACAGGGATTACATTCCCTCTAGGTCAGCCCTGCAAAATTTAGCAAATGCTGAAGCTTTGATTGACTTTTTTCATGAAAGGAGTTTCCGATACCATTTTTGAGTATCCCAAACATATTCATAAAAACCAATTTTGGTGAGTGCAGAAACCAGGCACAGTGTGAAATAAAATGTGTTCACTTAAAAGAACGCCAATCCCTTGCCCCCCCAATTTGATAATCATATATCATGATTGAGGCAAGCTGTTGATGAAATCAAGGAAATAATTTGACAATCAACATAATGTATCATAGTTGAGGCAAGCTCTTTATGTAATCAAGGAAATTGCATCGTAATGGATCCGTTAGCAGACCTCGTACACTTGGAGCTGGTATTGTTGCCAAAATTTTAGACTGCAGTAAGAGTGGAAAAAGCTAGTGCTTGAGATTGAAATTTTCAGTTTAACCTGCCTCTGGCTCTGCAGGGCTCTTCTAGGCGTGGCCGGCAACTGGTGCTGGTGTGCAACATCAGGCTACCTCAAGGACTTAGCACAGTACATCTTGAAGGTTGTGTCACAGTTTGAGGTGTCTGCTATTTTCAGCTGACATGTGGGCTGAAACAAATCATCGCGCAATATTGCATCATCCAAGGAGACACATCAGCGGTGGGGGCGCAATCAGCTGTCATGCATGCGATACATGTACACATTCATAAGAGTACACTTCAAGTACATGTTGTCACTGCCATGCGCTTGGGCGCCTCAGCACTACGCCAATGTTGCTGGATGCAGTGACAAAAAGCAACAACTGGCTGCTGGCTACATACAGTTCATCAAAGTCAAAACATTGCGAAGAACAAGCTGCTACATCGGCTGACCCAGCAGCCACCCCTCACTGCGCTTTGCAAAAATCGAATCCAAGCTGCCTGGGACGAGCATGCAGGAACCGTACCTGCTTGCCACCTGTTCTGGTTGTGTACAAATTGCCCTTGACATCCATCCTCATGCCATCGAGTCCCAGACCGCCACTGTTGTCCAGTGCTGTGAAATCGACAAACAAGCGCTTGTTCGCGATAGTCCCCGTCGCAGTGTCGACGTCATGGACCCATATTTTGACACCCGACCGCACGTTGTTGGTTGTGGGGACGTCAGTGACGTAAAGCAGTTTGTTGTCCGGACTGCAGGCGTAACACAGTGTACGAAAATGTCATATGGTGTATTACTTTGAACAAGAAGTATGAACTATAATCTACAGCATCAGGCAAACGTTTTTGAACCTTGCGAAGGCCAAGCACGGAAGTTTGTGTGTATTGATAGGTACTGTATGGAACACTTTTATCTTGTGTGTCGTGTTGGCCTAACAGTGAGGATGACGTGACATCATTTGTGAGCTGTTGTTTTGAATATGGCGGGTTTAGTCCACAGATCCTTTGAAACCCAGATGTGAGCGACAGGCCAATGCACATCAGTGTAAGTGAGAGATTTGAACACGCAAGACCTCATATGTGCCACACTCAAACATGCTTCGACTCAGAGGCAGCTGTCTGTGCAGTTGCGCAGCTGTGCTTTGGCCGATTCGCTCCAGAATCCGCAATGACGTCAAGCTGCAAGCGCAGTCCACAGGCAAAGCAGAGTTAGCCATTGGAAGCAGTTGTCAGTGAGTAAAGTAGTTCCAGCAGAGTAGTGAAGCGGGGTGCTCAGCAGCAATAGCAGCTGTGCTCCACAGCAGCGATACTGGTTTTAAGCCACCACAGCACAGGACCGACAGGTGACATCGGGTCGCACTGCGAAGCGCACCTGAGCTCAATGCCGTTGGTGCGGTGCAATGTCTTGTCATCCACTCGTGTTGCCACGCTTTCTCCGATGGTTGTGGCGGGGGAGCACGTCCAGATGTCTCCATCGCCTGCGGAAAATAGAGATGAGGTACACTTTGATGAGTGTTGACCGCGCTGATCTCGCTTTGAGGGGAGGCGAGGCACTGGCTCTTGCAGAAATCATTTTGGCTTCCCTGGGTCCTCTGTACCTGTGCGCAACCGCTTTTTCGACTCATCCTTATGTTCATATCCACGAGAGTTTTTATGTGCATAGCATGGAGGCGCAGTGGTAAGCTGCAAGTTGCATGCTGGCATCATGTGCTGCACCGTGCCACCAATGATGCTTCAGATCGCCGGCATAGGCAAAGGCGTGTCTACTGCTACAGACAAACAGGCTCCCTACAGCATTCGGCCATCTTGCTAATTCGGCTATGTTGCTGACGTAGGTATAAGCCTGACGTTTGTCAGTTGCTGATGACACACAGGTGCGCGAACAGATCAGCAACTAACAGTCAACTTGAAGGATCCTAACGCAGGTTGCGGCGGCACCGAATATGAATGCTGCAGGAGCTCCACATCACTTATTGTAGGCATGAACATGGAATGAACGATCTCTGCCTTGCATGCATCGCATGACATGCCTACTGTACACCTCCGTTGCTGAAGTACGCCAATAAAGCTTGCCTGCAGCTGTGGTCGAAGTGGGCCTGTAACCACTTAAAAAGATGCGACCACTCGCTGCCACCGCCAGGTCATTAGGCATGAACATCGCAGGGTCGCCGCAAAACTTGGCAACAGGAGGGGGCTGTATGGCGCCTCCAATCCACGCTTGCCACACTATGTGTGCCTCAGGATCTGGCAGCAGCACCGTCTTGTAAGCTGACATGCTTTGTGAAGGGGCCGGCGCCACAGCCGGGTTGACAAAGCCTGCCCCGTTGAATGTTCCCACATCATTTGCCACGACTAAGCTGGATGACCCGTCTGCGTTCCGGTTCGGCTGCCTGTTAAAAAAAAATTGCAGGGGGAACAAGCGAGCCGGAGAAAAGGTGTCAAGTGTGATCCTCGCTTAACGCTGATTGTAAAAAAGGATTTGTCGACTGGCATCGTGCCAGTCGAGTTTGCCCAAAAAAAATCTGGTCTCCAAGTTGTTGCGTAAAGAAGCAGAAAAGTCGCTTGTGGCCCATCAGCCTTTGTGTTACAATGGTTCACATATGTTTAGAAAGCTTGCCTACAACAAAATGCTTACTTAAAGTACAATACTTCGAAGTATATGAAACGGGCGCCCGAAAGCAGCATGAGACGTCAGCTGGTCGTACCTTGAAGGCTGCAGTTGAAGTGATTGTCGTTAGAGACTGGCGGGGACTGCGGTTGAAATTATACAACCAACTTGACAGCTCTGCACAGTTTAGAACCTGCTCGCATTTTTCAAAACAGTTGAGGCACAAGTGCACTCATGAATGATTTGTGTACTTCGAAGTTATGTAATGTACTCCGTCTGCAGAGATCAAGACAATGTGTGTGTGTTGCAGATCTACTTTCTGCCGCCAACAGAGGCTATTGTGCAATTCTTCAACACCTCACAAAGGTCCCATCACACGTGCTGGACGCACGAAGAACAAGTGGGTATCCCACCTGCACCATGTTCACGCGCATGGGTGCTGCTGATACGGCTTGGAGCAATTCAGCTTCCCCCGAACCAAGGGGCGCTTGACTAGGATGAGCAATCGCAGAGTAAGTAAAGTGAAGCTTGCCTGCGTTCAGTACCACAATAATGACAGCACTGCTTACGTTCAGTTCCAGGCTTCACCAGCTTACCTACGTGCGCATATGCATGCCTACCAGGCCAAGTCTCTCAGACTGCATTCCCTGCAGAAAGTCCACATTTCATGCGGAAGAGATTGGAGCATACTGCATCTAGACGAATTGAGCCTCATGAGTGGGCATTTAACTCACACACTGCTTTGCAGCGGTAAAACGGCTCTCAAGCCGGGCATCGCATGGCAATGCCAGGTACATTTCACAGAGGAAATTATGTGCAGAGAGTAAATATAGCAATGACTCGCCTGCCGGTGATCTCCCCAAGCGTTGCCTTGGACGCTTCCGGCGTCAGAGCCGCGCCGTCAAACCCGAGCAGATAGTTGACAGCATACACGCGGCCGTCCTTGTCCACACTCGCCCCTTCAATGTGTGCGCCGAAGTTCGAGTCTGCTGGCGCCGTGTACAGCGCCGTCGCCGCAACAGTCAATGGCACAATAGTTGGCGCTGCTGTTGGCCTCGCAGTTGGTTTTCTTGAAGTTGGTTTTCTTGAGGTTGGCTTTCGTGAAGTCGGCTTTCTTGAAGTTGGCTTCCTTGACGTCGGACGTCGGGAGGTTGGCCTGGCCGTGGGAGCGCGCGTAGGTGGGCTTGCCATTGTTACCGCAGCGGCTCTCGAAGGACTTGTGTTGTCGCAGCTGCAGCACGTGCCCATAAACCCAGGGCCCGCGGCCAGTTGGCAGATCTGCGCAGCGGTCACGGCATGGGTCTGGTTCAAAATTTGGCATACGATAAAGGTGGTCGATCATGGATCAGTGCGATCAGGAGTACTAAGGCAAGGTGCCAGATACGACGACATGTGTGCTTCAGCTCTCAGTGCTTAAATTGCGCCTCATCTGCTGAGTAGGGCTAGCACAATATCATGTGTGTCAGCGCCTGCCTGCGCACACACTGCCTTCCACGGGGGCAGCCCATGAGCTATAGCACACATGAGTTGACTTGATGCGGTTGGTGAGGCCAACAGTGAGGTGCGTCGTCAGACCATGATGCTGCAATTGCTGACCACCTGTAAGTGTGGCAATCAGTGCAAGGTCTCTTCACAAGTGACAAGGCAGAGACGAAAAGTTGGCCTGTAACATTAGCCAGCATTTGCACTACTCACCTTCATATGCTCTAAGTGATGACTGACAACCCTGAGACAAGAGGCAGTCAAAAGGCTGTAACATCAGCCAGCATTTGCACTACATTTGCACTACACATTTTCAGATAGTATCACTCAAGTTAAGGAATGCACCCACACACCCATTTATGGGAAGTACTTACCTTGGTGCCATAGCGCGCAGCATGTCAAGCAGACATCAATGGCATAGTCTCACACGTATCTAATCTACATAGGTGGCCTAGTCGAACGACAATGTCACCTTTGTCGGACCTTCCGCAAGGTCGTGACGTGTGGCGCTGGGCTTGCACTGCTTGGGCGTGTAGTATGTGGCGCCCAGCATCTTGCAGATGGCCGGGCATTCCGCTTGGCAGTTTGTTGCGCAGGTAGCCGAAGAGCTGCAAGTGGTTTCCTCGCTGATGAGCTTGGCAGCAGGCGTCTTGAGAGGTGTCACAGTGCTTATCTTGCGTGCTGCGGCGTGCTTCAGAAAACCTGGAGGCAGAGGCGGGTGTCCAGCAGCTGCGACATACTTCAGAGTCTTGGCCTGTCACATGATGCAGTTTGTCATGTGCGGTTGAATAGCAGTGCAAATCAGCAAGTACATCATGTAGTTGTATATGTATTCCTGAACCCAGCCCTTTATGACTGGTGAGATTGCCTGTGACCCATAACATGGCTCACATGCACGCAGGAGCAGCACCTGGGGAAGGATGTAGCACCCAGCACCTTTTGTTGTTGAATTCGCAGAGGCGCAGTAATTACATACCGAAGGCATTGCACGGAACCCACGCCGAAAATAGCGCCAGAAGTCATTTTTGCACTAGGCATGGCGAGAACACTGTGGCAACTCACCTCCGTATCGGAATGAAGCCCTTGCACGCTCAGCATCAGCAAAAGGAGCGCAGCAACCTGGCGTGCAGCAGCGCAGCGAAGCGCACTTCTGAGCAAAGAGTTCATGAAAACCTCAAAGAGGCCTCAAGCGGCTGAAAGGCACACACACCAAAAGGGGCGGCCCTGTGGCACGGTGGTGGTGCCCAAACAGGCACAGACACACACAGGCTTCGCTTCAGGCCTAGTTTCTCCGGGAAGGCGACTTAGGGTTCAGGTGAAGTTGGCGAGTCACCTCGGTAGTATTAGATCAAAGGAACACTCAGCCGGGCCTCGCCTCCAACGAAACTCGTAGTCTTGCTGGTGCAGCACATCGCTCGCATGGTAATGTGGACCACGTCGGTAGTCTCTTCCAGCACGGACATCTACTTCAAGATAGATCCACTTCAAAACAGGTAGATCCGGCTCCACAAAGCGGGATTGCAAGCCATCCATGAAGCAAAATCCTCGCCTAACGGCAGAAACCGAATCGACACAAAGTGGGGCACGATGCGACGCACATTCGACGGCATCTTGGGCCTTTGTGCCATTCGTCAAAAAGCAGACGAGCTTCAAGCTTTGTGTCAGGCAACTGTGATCAGGCGGGGGCAAGGCAGATGTGTTGCACGGCTGGGCTAGCTTTAGCTTTAGCTTAAGCGTCACATCCTCACTGACCTGAGTATGTCGTTGGCACGGAGCTGGCGGAGCGCATCATGGCAAACACAAGCAGAACGCAGATGGGCTGAGTTGCAGCGCTGATGTTCAAGCTCTTGAGGCGCGGTGCACACTAGGTGCTGCTTAGGTAAAGTAGGCGTAAACGTAGCGATGCATAGGAAACCCGCCCTCATTTAAGGGGCCCTTATGACTACAAGTCCAAAAGTACACCTGTGCTGTTAAAACGTGTGCCAACCCTTCACTTCGAACACTCCTCAAACACTGTCCTGCGTGCCAACATACCGTGTGCTCTAATGAAAATCATAAAAGATAGTCATACTCTTTGCAAGTTGAATGGCGGTTTACAAACGTGGCGCACGAAGGTGCAGGTATGTATACAGTTGCACTTGGTCGCTGCCGGCTGCTTTGACTGCCATAAGACAGGCTGTGTAACCACTCCATTGCACAGCCAATTTTGGATCAGACTGCACCAGGCGCCAGCAGCTCAAGCATGGCCGCACAAATGGCTTCCCAACCAACGCTTCTGCTTCAAGTTCCTGACAATAACATGCACACGCCTCAACAGAAGAGCAGCAGCACAATACGGGCGAATTCTTCAAGAACGCCATGCTGTTGCATTCAGTGTGAGAACTGCTGGCGCTGGCGCCGCAGCGCTCAGACATCCGGAAACTTCCACAGAAACGCGTGCTTGTTGCCACTGGCGACGACGGCGACGCAGTGCGCGTCGCGCGGGCTCTTGAGGCCGACGATGCTGCCTGTGCCGCACGCGTCAGCGACCTCGCCGACCTGCCGCACAAGGGTCACACGCAGTGCAGTCGCAGGAGGTGTGGTGGGACAAAACAGAAAAGCGGTCTGCAATACGCTGAAGTGGTGAACAGACAGAAAGAGCGTACTGGAAAACAACTGGCGGCGCTGTGCGCTGATGCTGCACCGTGATGGCGGCGCTGGCGTGTGAATTCAAATGCCACTCTCGCATGAACAGAAGCGTGGCCCCAGCAGTTGGTCGCTGCCATTATGTTGGTGTAATCTTGTGTGCAAGTTACCCAATCAAAAGCGCCCAAACGACGCTCTTCGTGCAGAACACCAATACTGCCAAGTAGAGGACCCTCTTGTCGCAGCCGATGCCACGGGCATTTGCCACAGCCGCTGCCATGCATGCGCTGGATCATCATATTTTCTTACTTCTTTGTTTACATGTGTGTTTAGCTTGAACGTGCATGCACAGTTCGAGGTGAGTGTACTTTTTATTAATTCTCGCTCAGGGCGCGAAAAAGCCCAGATGAATGGCATCTAACTTGAAGCTTGCTGTACGGAACTACATGTCGTGTGCCAGTCTCAACGACAACCACTCAAACGCCGCCGCCGCCAAATGGCATCTCGGCATACGTGTGTGTACCTGTGCGCCCGTTTCCGCTGAAAAGTAGAGGAGCCGTTTGCCGGCGCTGATGGCCACGACTTTGCCCCCTGGGCCAAACGCAATGCCCGTTGGCACGCCTGCACAGCGAAACAAACAAGAGTACACGTTAGAGACTGACAGCATGCCAAGCAGAGGACTCAGTGGGATAAACCTTGTCGCTTCCAGTTGACCACTGTAAGGAAGGCAGGAGGCTGAAGGACCACATGTCGTGGGTTTCTCAAAAGTCATGTCAAGCAGCCTGAGGCTAGTTTTGCAGGTGGAGGAAACGTGCAAAGTTGCCGTTGCCAGGACCGTTGCCAGAAACACTTGGAATGAACGAGTTGCGCCAATTGTGGGAAGTTTCGTTCAGTGCTCTCATTGTGGCCGTTGTACATGGCCATCGGCCAACGCACACCAAGAGCAGCAGCGGCGGCGGTGGAGTGCAAGCAAATTTTGGCCGCAGTTGATGTAAGCAGCACTGCAGATCACTTGCGCTAAAAACACGGTCAAGGTCTGAAATCAAAGACATTTGTTTGTCATCAACGTTCAACATAATTAGAGGCGATACCCAATGGCATGCCCCCCAGCGGCAGATGGCAGCAGCAAATTTGCAGCATGCTTTCTTGTTTGGGAAATTAGCACAAGGGTGACAGATGGCTTTGAACACCTACTTCCAGTCAGGCTTGCAGGCATACGCGCAGTATGCATTGAGTGCGTGCTGAGCACTGTTACCGCTGGATGTGAGCCAAGCGTGATGCCAGACATGCTTGCAAGCTTTCCGCAGATTTGTATTGCGATGTTGTCATAAAAGTTGCCCGTTTTCGTGTGCACAAGACCCGTAGCGATGGTCAAGTGCCACTTTGCATTTGGCACAAACCGATTGCAATGACACCGCATCTGACACAGCGGCTGCTACAGACATGTAACACCATGCATGATTGAATTCCGCTGGCCCCATGGCCTGCTGCTGCCTCCTCAACGCACGGCGTCGCCAACAGAAGCGCGCTAGAAACTGAAACGGGCCCAGTTAATAATTAAACATATTGTCAAACGCTTCACATGTGCCTCACGTGCGCTGCTGCGTATCACGACAAATTACTGCGGTTTGTGAGGCTGCATCCGGCACGACGGAAAACCGTCTGTGCGACAGAGGTGAGCGCGCGTGTGCTGTCAGCCTTGAACACGCTGTAGCGCAATGCCGTCAGTGTGAACTGCCAAGCCACCATGATCCTGATGAATTCCAGGTCCAGAGTTCATGCGCTTGCTGCTATGAGGAAGGCGTACAGAATTACGTGTTTGATGGCGATACCTCCAGTAGTGCAGATTTGAAGCCCTTCAGTACTCTGCAAGTACTGCCGGCCGTTCTTGCAGAAATGTGCGCATGCAAGCATGCGTATCAGCGCTCACCTTTTGTGGCGTCTAATGGGTAGGTACCCTGACACCTGGGGTCCTCATCCAAGTTGTAGCGCACCTAGTGGAACGCAAGTCACCACGCAGGGGAAAAAAACGTTTTCGGTGCCACACGAGACAATGGGCAGTGCCACACGAGACAATGGGCTGTGTAGGCCGTCATAATTGCTCAGGTGGCGCACCACCTGGGCTGTGCCACACGAGAGAATAGGCTGTGTAGGCAGTCAGAATCGCTCAGATGGTGCACTGCCAGCGCTGCCTAAGCGGGTCTTTGTGAGACTTCATCAACCACCTTGGCGTTTCTGTTGATACAATTTGCGGCATAGCTCAACAGACTGCATCGTAAGCTTTGATTGACAACCCTCAGGCTGCGCTTTGGTGCATCTCTGACAGTCATGTGGCTGTTCAATGGAGCAGCGCTCATGTCATCACTATGCCATCAGATTGCTGCATTGGATCCACCTATCAGAGGCAGCTATGGTTGAGGATTGCTGCCATCACAATGGCAGTTTACCTCAGAACTGAAGTTATCGCACCGCACACCTGCCCGGAGCATACTCACTGAGGGCACGTCTGACAGGCTCTGTGATGTTCCAAACTCACGTAACATAGACTTCACAGTTGGAGTGTGCATGTCCGTGGACCGGCGGATCCACAATTGCGGTTCAAATCAGGATGACACCACAACATCGCAATCATATGCTGCATGCGTTATAGTGCAGAAGCAGGCACAGATATGCATGCAGTGGTGTGTGACTAAATGCCAGGCTGCCCCATCATGAAAAACTTCAACTGTGAGCTACATCATACTTCACGTGTGAACTGAAGCCTCACCGTGATGTCCCAGACGCGCCACGTGCCGTCCAAAGACACTGTTGCTGCGCGCGTCGTGGTCGAATTGATGGCCACCCCCACCACCTGCCCCTGTGACATGACGCAGCGGTGGTGCACGGCACAGGCGACACAGTTGGCAAGTCTCCCAAATCTGCTTGTGGCGGCCTCTGGTATACAGTGCACAACTGTCTTGGAGATGCTTTGCGCACAGATGCATAGCGCACACAAGTGCCCAAATCGTTGACTGCAGAACAACATGTTTCAGGCCTGACCCGCGGCGCCCGTGCGCAAAGAGCAGCGCCGCTGATTCCTGTGCGTCGCCTGCCTTGTTTGCACCGGCACCAGAGAGCAAACTTGCTGATGGCCACGTGCGGCTCTGCATAGTACTCATAAGAGACAGGCTTTTATTGGCGCACAGGGCTTGACAGGCGAGGGCAGCGTGTGGGCAATGCAAATGGGATCTGGTATGAATGCGAAGGTCGCCGTGTTGCAGAATATTGCATATAGTACACAGCCTATCCATCAGCTAGCAGTGAGGAGCGCAGAAGATCATTGGGGGATAATGAAGCCTAAAAGAAGTAAGGAGCAATCCCGAGCGAGTGGCTCAAGGTCGTCCAACAGTTGTCACGAAGTTTGGAAAGTGTTGCAGCTACATGCTGCTGTCAATAATGTTGAGTGTCATCACACGAGTTCACTTTTTGAGGTGCCCCATCAGCAGTGCTCGCCAGATTACCTGCCCGCCATCGTTGCGTATGGCAGCTCGTTGTTGTGCCACCACGACTGTAAGCGCGGTAGCTGCTAGATGTGATGCATGCCCTGAGCGCTGTGCTGCAACATAATACCTGCTCACAAAAACAGGCTTTCAAACAATTCAGACCCTTATTTATGATGGAATACTGGTAGAATCTACAAGGAGGTTTCAAATTTATTTTGCATAGATACTTTGCAACAACGATGTAGTTTGAGGTCATCAATTAAATCTATTGTATCTGGAATATCTTCCACTTTTCAGCAAAGGCAGCGCTCACCTTGTGCCCGCCGAGCGTCATGGCGCGCGCGAGCTTGTCAAACTCGCCCGTCTGCTTCTTGCGGCACACCTCCAGGAGCGTCACCTCCGGCAGGTAGCAGCCCACGGCGATGAACCTGCAAAAGTCAAGTTTGAAGTTTAGGTGTCGGCACCCAACATCTGTATGACTGCACTGCACTGGCCCATTAATTCACCTTCACAATGAATGTGTATGCACAATATGTACTTTGTGGAGTGCGCAACAGTCGCAGCAATTTATAGATAAATCAGGGTACATCTCCAGGAGCGTCACCTCCTGCAGGTAGCAGCCCACGGCGATGACCTGCGCAAGTCAAGCTTGAGGTCCAGCTGTCAGCACCTATGCGCCAAGGTGCTGTCGATACAACGCATCTTGGTACCTGTATGACACACAGTACCTGTAAGACACACAGTGGTGTCTTACAGGTACCGAGATGCACTAGTGTCATACAGGTACCAAGATGCGTTGTACTGAGATGCGTTGTATCTAGTGCCCAAAGGCACCGAGATGCATTGTATCGACAACACCTGGGCGCACACACCCAACATTTGTGTATTTGCACTGCGCTGGCCCGTCATTCACCTTCACAATGAATGTCTACGCACAATGCATAGTTGAAAGTGGGATATAGTCACAGCAATTTAGAAATCGACTACGGCGCACTTCGAGCATTCTCTGCGCTTTCAGCAGGGACACCGACGGCAAAGAGCAGCCAGCACGGCAAAGGGGTCTGTGCAGCTTTCATCATTGATTTCTAAAAAAAACGCAATGGCGACGGTGTACAGCTCAAGCGCACCTACATTACATTGCAGCCCATGCGCGATTCCAATTTTCCGTATAGCACACTGGCATTGAAACTGAAAATCAATTGTATGTTGTATGAACTGTGCACTGTCATGCTGCGTGCACAGAGCATAATGCGGAGTATAACCTGGGGCTGCAACAATTTCACGATGATGGTTCTACTATTTGGTTTGATGTGAAATCGTGTGCTTCCAAACTTTGTACTTCTAGTTTACTTTGGCAGATACGTCAATGCCTAAGGTTCATGTCATAAATTGTGCATACAACTCTACAAGAAGATTACAAATACTGCATCCGTGCGCGCACCTGTTGTCTGCGCTTGCGCATGCCACGTTGTTTTTGATGTGCCCCGTGTCGGCGTGCGTCAGCTTCTCGCCCTGCGCACACAACACGTCACCAGCAACAAAAAATAAAGCAAATGCACGATTTTCATGTGCAACAGATGCGCCCCCCCATCTTCCGCCAGTTTGAACAACCGCCAAGGATCGTACCAGCTCTGCGTGACTCGCCTGGCGCTCTATCAGGCTGTATCAGGCACACGCACACACCGTAGTCATTGGACTACAGCAATGGAAGTGAATGACGGACCATCACGTGTAAGGGTCAGCAGCAAGCAAGCAGAAATAAACTGGTAAATGCACGCTCAGGGTGAGCCGGAAAGCAGAGGGGAGTACGGAACGGGAACTTGAAGTTGAGTCATGAAGCTGCAAGGGTAGACATCGTGTGTGATGTCTTGGTGCACTAGAAAGAAAAACGCGGATTCGACAAAAATGATTCGAAAGCAAAGAGTGCAACTGTTCCTTGCAAAACAACCCCAAGTATGCCTGCAATCATTGCTGGCTGCAGGGCGTTAAACGGGAGAGACCCACTCAGATGAACGGCGGTGAACAGATCGGGACAACCTCAGCCTGGTGAACTCCTCTGAACAGCTGCTGTGCACGACGTGAAATTTAATCCAGCGACATAAGACCAGCATGTGAGCAGCCTTTGCTGAAACACCAGTACGCGCATGCTGCCGCCGCACCTTGACGCTGAAGAGGTTGACGATGGTGTCGCTGCCCGCGCCGCACGTCACGACGACCATCCACTTCTCCACATCAAGCAGCATCACCTGCACGCGAGGGTGGGAATACCAGCACGTCATTGACCTGCTTGTCAGTGCAACTGGGCGTGTTGCATGAATAGGATCCCCAGCACACGTCAAAATCCCGCTTGAGGTATTGCTGGAATCTGCGGAGGTCTCCCGGACCTCTGTGCCATTGCAGCTTCAGTGCCACACAGTCGAGGGCACGCATACGCCGTCGCCTGCAGTCTTCCCCCTTTCAAACCCTGGTCCACACAGTCCGCAACATCTGGCAGGTTGCTGGCTGTCAGCACCGCGCCTCATGATGTTTGGCATGCTCGCATGTGTATGCGCAATGTGCGCGAGCGTGCGCGTGAACACTTGTGTGCGCGTGTGCACAGGTGTGTGTGCGTGCATGGGCGAGCAGTGTTACACCAGCGCTGCGTCTGGGCGGGCCGCGAGGCACAGTGAGAAAAACTGAGCGCTGCTGCCTGCACCACTTGCCTCCATGATGGGGTTGCTGTGTCCCGTCTCGAACTCCTTCATGAGCGTCGGCTTAATGCCCTTCTTCATCTGCGTCACAAGGCGGCGTATGCAGGCAATAGGTGCACAGGCATCAGACGCAATGAGAACTGCCTTCTAAATAGCAGCAAGCGTATGCCTACTACTGTACATGCAAGGGAAGTCACGCCAGCACAATTTCTTTAATTGAGCTCGACTGCAGCAGACAACTCTGCTACGAGCATTATACAATGCGTGTGACTGCACATCATTCCCTCGCAAGTGATGAAACTACGATGCGGTTATTTTGTTATAACAACGAGCATCTGGCGGCAACATGCTGCAGCAGACATGAATGCAACTGGCGTAGGCGCCTGTGCAACAGTGTGTGAGGTGGATGCTGCGCCGTCGATGCCATGTCTCACCGAACCCTGGCCGTAAAATATGGAACATCATGGATGTGGTTGAAGCGCGCTGGCATGCGATCACTGCACCTGTCGTGACGAGATTGTGTCTACTTCGAAGTATGCATTTGCACATGCATACGTGTGCGTGCTTGCTCAATGCCTGGGCTCGCGCGCACGCATGCATATCCGCACACAAGTGCGTATACATGGCGAAAGTCCTACCAGTCCAGCACGCACTGCGATGTACACCCACGGAGCCCTGCACTGCATGGGCCCGCGTGCACGCACGCATATTTGCACTTGAGAGTGTATACATAAAGCACGCATCTCTGCACATGAGAGTGTATATACAGAGAAGTCATGCGGGTCCAGCACACACTGCGATCTACACCCACTGAGCCCTGCCCTGCGTCGGCCCGTGCCCATGCACACATAGCTGCACACGAGAGTGTATACACAAAGTACTATTGGTCCAGTACATACTGCCATCTACGCGCACTGAGCCCTGCCCCCACGCAGGGCACTGCTCACGCGCGCAGCGACTCGCCTCAGCTTCGCTCGGTATGCTGAAGAGGCAGCATTTCCGGTAGTCGGACGTCACCGCAGCCAGCCTCTGCCAGCAGCAAGCAAAGACAGGCGAGACAGGCAAGTCAGGTTGTGTAATGCATCGCTGTCAGGGTTTGTGTTGAACTGCTGTGAAGCAGTTGAAGTTTAGTGAGGGTCAACTGACCCTGACGGAAGTCAGGGTCTGTGGTGCATCACCGCTGAGCGTTGTGAAGGGCCGCTGTGATAGCAGCTGGGGTGGATGCGCCTTCTGCCAGGGTTAGGGTCAGCCTAGGCCTCGCCCTCTGGGAGTCGCAGGGGGAGGGACGAGCTTAACATCAAGCACAACTTGGACACCAGGACACAAGGTCACGGGTGCATGGGAGCGCAGAGGCAGTGCAGACTACGTGCGGCTTAATCGCTGTTTCCATGTACTTGCCACCTTGCAAGCAGGGGCAGGGATGAGGGCAACGGCAAGCACAACTTGAACACTGGGATGCAAAGTCATGGTGCATGATAGCGAAGAGACAAGAGAGGACACCACGTGCCGCAACCACAACTTCAATTAAGGTGCCTTCACGTATGCTCAACTTGTGTCTGCACAAGCAGGGAGGCATCAGTGGCAAATAACAAAGTCTGCTATCACTGTAGCCAGTTGACCACTGAGGTGGGTTACAATGGCCAGATTTGGTTGGGCTGATAATTGGACCTACAACTAGACCAATTTGTGTGTGTTCATCAGCTTCAGCGTCGCGCATGTCACGAACCTACAACTGCCAATTGATTCATGTCGAACCTGCAACTGCCGATTGATCCATGTAGTGCAAGCTGCTGTTCCTAACCACGCACAGGATAGACCAAGTCACATATAAACCTAACAGTGATGCTGTGCAGCGTAGCTCTCGCACCTTGGTGTTGTCGTTGAATGCCAGCGCCGTGGCGTGGTCAAAGCTCAGCGGGATGCGGTGAGTCTGCGCAGCCGACATGAAAGAGGTATGCATCAGGCACTGCACATACTGGGTGGCGTTACAAAGCATGGGACTTCAGGTGGCGACGCAAAGCATTGGAGGCACGGGCACTTCACAAAAGCTAGAAAAGCTTCAATTTGATGTAGTTTCTTCGTGCTGCGGCGTGGTCAAAGCTCAGCGGTTTGCGGTGGGTCTGCGCAGCAGCCAACATGAAAGAGGTATGTATCAGGCACTGCGCATACCAGGTAAGACAAAAACATTGGAGGCGCAGAGTACTTCAGGAACGTATACATGCTTCAAGTCCTTAGTGATTCTCAGTGTGGCGGTGTGGTCAAAGCTCAGCAGCATGCGGTGGGTCTGCGCAGCAGCTGACCATACAGCAGGGTACCTATGAGGCAAAGGGTGTGTACCAGGCACACAGCACCACCGGCAGCGATAACACCCATGGAGGCAGGCATATTGCAGTGTTCCTGAAAAACGCACGAGTATGTACACAACAAGTCTTGTGAATTTAGCATCTACTTCGAAGTAGCAGGTAGGAGGCGGAGGAAGACTCCACGCAGTGGGCCCTATGTGACATGGCAACACTCAATGCCGATTCGGTGAAGCTGCATAACGATCTCTGTAACGAGAAGCTTGCTGCAAGGAGCCCTCCTCCGACTCATGCTTCCTGAAAATGGGAAAAAAAAAGCTGCGAGCTGCGAGCATATGCTGGCCCATCTCCTATGCCTTGTCCACTAGGGTACCCGGCGTTTCTTGTGGTATGAATGCGGCGCATAAATTAATTTGTGCAGCATAGCAGCGTCTCATACGCCAACACGCGCGTCCGTGCGGCTGACGACGCGTCGACTCGTGACGCGGCGCCCGCGCGGAGAACTTGCACATCATGGCATACTGCGGCGGGCGTATCGATCACAGTGATGGAGCAATGATAGTTGGGCTTTGCTCCTACTTGAAGGAAGTCAACAAGGGTGCCCTCTCAGGCATGCGCACCTTCCATCATTCCCGTCTCGACCGCACACAATACAAATGTCAAAACACTATTGAGTGCAATCAATATATAAGAAATATTGCCAATGTGATAACAATATTATTCATGAATAAAGCAGGTCCCGATCAATTTCAAATATTCATTATCAACGAAAGAATTGCCCCACGCGCACGCACACGCATACAGCGGGTGAATGCAATGTATGGCTTATATGCACATAGAATAGGACATTAAGTAAAACAGTAGGAACCTTCCGAAACGACGGCCGCACTGCCTAGGCCGGCGTTCCGGCAAGAAGCAATATGTCATCACAAAAGCAGCAGTGGCACAAGAGCGGGGCACCCAACCGCCTCCCGAAAACAACAACGAGGTATAGAACTGATGGCGGATTGCTGGCCTTGGTACTTCGAAAAGTACACGCGATACTTCAAAGTTCTTGTTTGAATTATACACGTGAAGAAGCAGATGCTCAAGGTCACAGCAGCAGTTACCTTTGGCTCCGGGTCACTGAGCGTCGCCGCCTGTATGAGGCGTATGCTGCCGTCCTCGCTGGAGGTGGCCAAGAAGCGGCCGTCCGGGCTGCAGCAGCAGCAGTAGCAGGAGCAGCGGCGGCGGCGGCGGCAAACGGCGACGGCAGCAGCAACAGGCCCTTAGTTCACACGAAGAAACAATGAAACACATGCCACGTCTTTTTCCGAGTCAAGTTCTGCAGCAGCAGCAGCATCAGCAGCAGCAGCAGCAGCAAGAGTAGCAGCAGCAGCAACAGCAACAGCCGTGCACCGTCAATGTCATGCGCCCAGCATCAACAAACCGCGGGGCGCCGTGCAGGCACCAGGCCAGATGCATGAACCAGATGCCTGATGCTCCGCATCGGGAGGATCTGCAAAGCATTGCTGCACTGCCAGCACACACACCAGCGTACACTCGGAGGACACGCCACAGGCGGACGGGTGCTCTGCGCACTGACTGCGGTAGAACACAGTGTCTGATGCAGCCTTCAAGCGAAATACACACGATGTACACAACAGGTCAGCATGGCGCACTGTGACATTTGCCGTGGCATCGTCCGAGCGCTGGAAGCCCGGCAGGGTGAGTGAGAGCAGCAGGTTGCCCTTACAGCACACGCTGTACAACATTACCTACAACTCCCAAACGTTGACCACTGAGGATTCTTCTGAGTTTGAACAATATAATCCACAGTGCGCTGGCCAAATCTACTCACATGACAAGCAGCAAACATGTGTACTTGAGTGTGTGTTTGACAAGCACCCTACCTTGCAAGTGGCTCAGCCAGCAGCAGCGTCTTCTTCAGTACTTTCTCAAATGCACGTTCAATGCGCTACCGCAGCCAGCGCTGCTGACGTTCAAGAGAGTTAACATTGCTCGTGGTGCGTACCAGTGGCAAGAGGCCATAATACCTGAATGCCACAGACGTTACGGTCTCCGAATGGCCCTTGAGCTCCCGCAGCAGCAGCAGGTGCGGCGGCGGCGGTATAACCTTTGCCTGCGAGCGCGGTCAAGCGTCACACAAACAACGTTTTGAGGCACGCGCTGAGCGCTGACATGGATATCTGACCAACTCACTGAGCACTGACATGAATGAAAATGATTCAAAAGGTCGTTGAGGCAAGCGTCGCACAAACAACATGATAAGGTACGCGCCGAGCGCCAACATGAATGAGCAACTCACTGCACTGACATGATATTTGAGCACTGACATGAAAATCTGAGCAACTCGCTGAGCGTGGGTATGCATATCCGAGCATTGACACGAGACCTTGAGCAATCCGCAGAGCATTGACGTGAATATCTGAGCAACCCGCTGAGCACTGACATGATTATCTGAGCACTGACATGAACTGAGCAACTCGCTGAGCATGGATATTCATATCCAAGCATTGACATGAAACCCTGAGCAACCCGCTGAGCGTTGAGATGAATATCTGAGCAACCAACTGAGCACTGACATGAATATTTGAGCACCTGCCATGTTTCTGAGTAAATATTTGAGCACTGACATAAAACCCTGAGCAACCCGATGAGCGCTGATGTGAATATCTGAGCACTGGCATGAATATTGGAACAGAGACACGTAGGCGTGCGGAGGCACCTGGCAGCAGCGGCGGGTCTTCTATCTGGCACGCCATCACAGCGAGCATACGTCACTCCCAGCTACATTGGCATGGCGTTTCAACTTCCCAGAGAGAGGGGTTCTGGCTAGCATCGACGGTTACGGAGTGGGGGCTGGGTTGTTGTAGACCATATCGCATGGCGTACATACTCAAGCTGGACCGTGCCCACGCATCACGGCGGGACGCGCACGCAAGGAGGCTGGCGGCCGCAGCGTTCACTGCGATCAACATGGGTGACGGCAAGATGCGACATGTGAAGCTCAGCGAATTGCACATGCGCAAGCAAGGTGCACGCACGCCGTGCGTCACGACCAATCGCGACTCACCTTGTGGGGTGCCGCCGCCGCCTTGGGCTTGTGCCCCCCCTTGTTGCCGCCCCCCTTGGGCCTCTTGTGGCGCTTGTCCCTGGGCTCCGCTGCCGCACACTCCGCCGCTGCGCCGGCGGGGGCGTCTGACGGCGCCTCTGCAGTGCGTACCGCATGGGCGCCAGCTGCGCGTTAGTCGCCAGTTGATGATTGGAACAACAGTATATTTGTATGAAGAAATATCTGTTTATAGGTTGCCGAAGCTGGTGGTTTTGTACTGCTCACATTGTGCTTCCCGTATAGGAATTGAACTCGTGTTCAAGGCGTTGTTGGCCCCACGTTGTGTGTACCCTGATGTATATGTGAGACGTCGGTGATTGATGCTGAGGCCATAGATAAGCATGTGTATCTGCAGCACCGCACGCGCGCCAGCTATGCGTGAGGCGCTAGTGTCTATTGATGACTATGGTTAGCATGTGTGCAGGGGAGCTGTTGATCGATGATGAGGCCATCGGTAGGGTTGTCAGAGCCAGCACTTGCTATACTTTGACAAGTCAGAAGTTGTACCGGCAAGTTGATGTTCACAATTGATAGTTATGCCTACGCCAGCTGGCGCATCTGCCACCGTCATTGAAGTAGCCGCTAGCGCCAACTCAGCGTGACTTGCTGAGTGCCTGTGATCAGTATTTTGTTATAATGAGTACTGCCAGCACCGCAATCATTTTCAGCATGATATGTCATTGTTATAGCAGAAGTATGAGGCTAGGATTGCTATGGCAGAGTTGACTTGTTGGAAAGTTCAGCGCGTTGAAACACGGTGTGCCAGCAGGTGCACCTGCTAAGCAAGAGCTACTTGAAGTCAAATTGCTGGCAAAATGACAATGACATCCTAATTGCGTTGCTGCAGCCATCATGTGCCATGAAGGCAGCGTTCAGCAGCGTAATGCCCGCAAGCTGAGGCTCAAGGCTGCCCATGTGTCTCCCATGCACGTGGTGGGGTTAGTTGGTGGTGTCAGTTGACTGCATCATGCCGGATAACATGGCAAGCACTCCAGCTACAGTAGATTTTGAGAGCAAATGCAATGTTGATAAAAATCAGGGGATATGAACGGAGCATTGAAACGTATTGCAGCGCCAATTCCTATCAGCACTGCCTGCTACGCGGAGTCACGCATGCGCACACACAAACAGCTGCTTGGCTGTCCGCAGCAGCAGCTGGAGCATGGCGAATTGGCTTCCCGTGCTACCACAGCACGCAAGCGTCCGCTCTGCTGCCGCACGTGACCACAGCGTTCAAGCGTGCACAACCGCGTGCGCAGCTGGAGCTGGCACTAGGCTTGCAATTACACTTTGCAGTGTAGGGTACTGTAGCACAACAGTCGCGGGGCACGTCATGACGAAGGCGCAATTGTCTAGCATGCTGGGACATGTGGCTCCGCCAGTGTGCGGTGTTCTGGTCAGCACGACGCATCAGTGCCTTGGCTGCTTACATGAGCCTACACAGCCCTTGCTGACGGTGCGATTGCAAGACTGCATCAGCAGCTGCGTGCACCCAGGCCAGACTACTTCTTGAAGATGAATGTACATGATTGTGAAGCGCCGTCTGTAAACAGATTTGATCTTTTTTCTGTAGCTGCAGACACCACTTGCATTGCGGCACTATACGTTGCTGCACGACAATCACTTGATGTTGCCGCCAATATGGACTGTCAACAATTAGCTCGCGCGTGCAACTTGAACGACAGCAGCAAGCCCACCTCGTGTGTGTGCTCCTTTTGCACCGCCACCACCCGCAAATGCAGTATTGGGCCTGAGAAACAGGTAGGCAATAGCCACCAATCCTGCCAGCGCTGCTACCAGGATCGCCAGCATCTGAGCTCCACCTCCACCTCCACGTCCCACTGGACACCGGCTAGCGTGCAATCAGCAGAGCTGTCGCCTTACCAGAAACAACTGCTGCTCGTACAGATGCTGCTGCTATCGTGGAGGCTGGCCTCAGCTCACTTTCACAGATCATCAACATCAACTTTAAGTATGAATCCGACGGTTGGAAGTTTCGAAGATGAAGATGATCGATGATGGATGCGGTTTTTTGTCTGCCACTATTGGCCTAGTGGTGGGGGCTCTTCACTCTCGTCAACCTTGGGAGTAAGAAAAAGCAAGGTCTGCAATTCTGTGTGTCAATGAATGGTGCTGCAAAGATTGACTGTACTCTACCCTTGAGGCATAGTACGCAGAATGCAGATAGCTCATGTTTCTCAATACTCTGGGATTGCACAAGGGTTGCAAAGCGATGTGTCAATCTCAATCTTTCCTGTGGAGCACACGTACTGCCTGTTCACAGCATCACTCGGCACATGCAAGTGGCGCTGTCGACCGCATGGGACGCAGCTGCTGCGCAACTCCAAGACATGGCAGACCAGACAATACTCGGGAGAAAAGGACATTAAAAATGTTTTTCTCTGTGTATTGGTGCGGCAAATGGTGACGAATGTACTGTTGCAGCAATCGCTAACTGATTGATGAGTTATCAGCGCCGCAGAGGGACGCTTGCCTGCCTAGCGTTCACACTGCGCCGCAGGTTCATGTAGTGAGCCCTACCCCTGTCGCTGCATGGGCAGCCATTTGCCAGCGCCCACTCTACCGTTGACACTATGCTGATGTAGTCACGCGCGTCGTAAATGTAGTGGATCCTTGCCAGAAACTCTAAGCTCTCGTCTACCTTCCACAGGCAGCCATTGGCGCGCGCCCACTGCAGCAGCTCCATGCGACCCCTGTTCATCGCCATTGTGCAGACCTCCCCGTCCCACGGGCAGCCTTGCGCCCGCAGCAGCTGCAGGATGTCAATACGCCCCTGCCCTGCGGCAGACACGCACGCGTCTGCGTCGCAGGGGCAGCGTACCTCATGCAGCCACCGCAGCACATGCAGGTGGCCTCCTCGCACGGCCGCCTGTTGAAATGAGCACTGTTTTGTAGTAGTCAGGTTGCGCTTGAAGTTATGCACTTGACGTTGCAGTTTGTTCGAGATCTGTTCGAGATCAATTCGAGATCAGTTCGAGATCTTTTGCATGCATGACTCAGCAATCCTGAGCTGGAATGCCCAGGCTTGCTGTGCTTTGTAATATCACTTCCTTCCTTTCCTACACACTAGCACGTGTGTGTGACTTGTTGCTGTGATGGCTCAAGCTCAGGTTCCTCTGCACGGTGATTTGCGCGATGTCAATCTTGCAACGGTTATGAGCCTGAAGCTCAAGCTGAAGCTAGAGTTATTCGACGGCAAGGAGGAGGATTGGCCTATGTTCGCCAACGCGTTCGAGTCGGCACTGCTGTGCGAAGGTGTCCCGGCATGCATGGTGCAATGGGGAGAGCAGTTCGACGTTGGGCTGCGGGTCAGCAACCAGCGCGTCTACGACGAGCTGGACGTCAGGATTTACTCAGCGTTGGTCGCCTGCGTGTCCCGCAAGGCGACTGACGTCCACTACATCCTACTACGCGACGGGAACAACAGGCACGGAAGGGAGTCCTTCAGGGCGTTGCAGCGGAGGTTCGAGCCGAGGAGCGTCAGTACGGCCATGGCAATATCGGACCAGCTGCACTCTCTGGAGATGGGGGAGCGCTCGGTGGCGGAGTATTTCGGTCACGCGCGCTACCTGCGGTCCAGATTGGCCACGCTGGGCATAGCGATGGCTGATGGCGAGCTGCTGCTGCTTTTGTTGCGGGGTCTCCCCAACACGGAAGGTTACCGGATGGTGGCTACTAATCTCCGGTGCATGCCACGCATGGACTTGGATGAGGCGGAGCGGCAGCTCAAGGCGCACTACGACGCGGATGTCGCAGCTGCGAGGACCGGCAAGGGCGCATCAGTCTTTGCAGCACAGGTTCCAGGCAAGGGTCTGGACAGGAGCGTGCCTCAAGTTAAGGGCGCGTGTCATTGGTGCGGGCGCGTAGGTCACTGGGCCTACGAGTGCAAACAGAAAAAGGCCGGCAAGAAGCCGGCGCCAGGGTCAGTTGCGGCAAAGAGGTCCTTGGCGAAGCAGCAGCGTCGTCAGCAAGAGGCAGGCGGCGAGGATCCTACACGGGCTTGCATCGCTCGGGTCGGCGAGTCGCAGGGCGAGGGCACTGCTTTAGTAGCAGCGGTGCCTCAGCAGCAGGCGTCTGGCGATGTCTACATTTACGTCGACAGTGGAGCAAACCGGCACATCATTGACCCTTTGCAGCTTGGGGTCGACTTGAGCTCAGTAGTTTCAGCATGGCGGCCCGATCGTATCCCGGTGGAGACTGCTCATGCTTCAGCTTCTGGGGAGGTCACGGTGTCGGTGGGCGTAGCCGACTTGCACATCAAGGTGCCAGTCAAGCATGGGCGCGAGGAGCAGCTGCTGGTGCGGGAGGCGGTAGTAGTTCCCGGGTCAGGCCAGTTACTGCTCAGTGCCTCACTTCTGACCAAGCATGGCGGCACTGTCATTCTCAGCAAGCATCACTCCAAGTTAATTCTGCCGGGAGAACCTCGCGAGGAGGTACGTTTGGAGCCCTTCGGAGGCCTTTTCCGCTTCAGGGTGCGTCTCGACAGCAAAGGCGCACAGCTTGCTGGAGGCTGTAAGCAGGGCGCAGCCGCTTATGCAGCGAAGGTCTCTCTGCAGCGATGGCATCAGCGGCTGGGACACCTCAACCTGGCGGACATGCGGAGGCTTGCGGGTACGGAGGGGACCGGAGTTCAACTTCCAGTTGGGGAGCTGGAGCCTTGTGAGACCTGCCATTTGGGCAAGGCAGCTCACCAGCCGCACCCCCCTCAGGCCACACAGGGTGCTACTGCCAAAGGACAGCTTTGGCACTCGGACACGGCCGGGCCCTACGAGGTGGAGAGCCGCAACAGGAGCCTCTACGCTCGGGTGTTCATCGACGAGGTATCTAGGTACCATGTAGTTTACTGTCACCGGCACAAGGGTGACCAGGTGGCAGACGTGGAGCGGCTGCGCGGGGAGGTACTGGCGCCTGCAGCGGTGCATATGCACGAATTGCACATGGACTGCGCAAAGGAGTTCATTAGCGCAGATCTTCAGGAGCACGCGCGCTCGGCGGGGTACTTGCTCAGCCACTCTTCGCCGTACACTCCGGAGTCCAACGGCATCGCGGAGCGGGCTTGGCGCACAATCAACAGCAAGGCCCGCTGCATGCTGCAGCATGCCTCCCTCCCACTATTTCTATGGGAGCATGCAGTGCAGGCGGCAGTTTACCTCATCAACAGGAGCCCTCATTCAGCCATAGGGTGGCAGACGCCTTACGAGGCGTGGACGGGCAAGGTGGCGAACCTGGAGCACATACGGGTGTTTGGCTCCTATGCGTACGTGTGCGCGGAAGGCGAACAGGGCAAGATGACCAACAAGGGCTGGCGCGGGCGGCTGGTCGGCTGGTCAGAGTCTGTTCGCGGAGGATACCTTATCTACAACGAGCGCAGCCGGCAAGTAGTGGTCAGCAGGAATGTCACCTTCATAGAAACGCCCGGAGAGTCGCCTGCCACAATTGACGCGCCATCAGTGGGGGAGGGAGAACAGCAGCAGCCTCAACCTACTGGCGCGCACGCAGCAGATGCAGCAGACGCAGCAGCAGATGCAGCAGATGTGGAAGCAGCAGAGCCCGGGGAGGGCGCCCGAGTAGCACCTGAGGCGTCGCGTACGCGCAGCGGGCGCGGTTACTCGGCTCAGCCTGCCGCGAGATTTGCTGCCTTGGCGGAGCAGGTTCCAGCAGACCCCAAGTCGTACAGGGAGGCTGTCTCGGGCACTGATGGCGGCAAGTGGCGAGCGGCGTGTGATCGCGAGATTGCGGAGCTGCAGGGCAGGGGCACTTGGAGTCTCATTCCACGCAGCGAGGTGGAGGTGGGCGCCAAAGTGCTTGGCTGCAATTGGGTCTTCAAGACCAAGTTCGGCGAGCAAGGCGAGGTTGTTCGTCACAAGGCGCGGCTAGTAGTGCGGGGCGATCAGCAGCGACCCGGCATCGACTTCGACGACGTCTACGCGCCCACCGCAGACATCAAGTCACTACGGTCTGTTGTGGCGCTAGCTGCTCATCACGGCTGGCAGCTACACATCTGCGACGTCATGAACGCGTTCGTCCAAGCCGACATCGACAAGCCTACATTCGTGCGGCAGCCGGAGGGCTACGTGCAGCGCGGAGCAGACGGCGAGCCTCTTGTGATGCAGCTGCACAAGGGACTTTACGGCTTGCACCAGAGCCCAGCGCTTTGGCACAGGAAGCTGATCGACTTTCTGCTGGAGCACGGCTTTGTTCAGTCACCGGCGGACGCTTGCGTGCTGCGCAACTGCAGCAACGGAGTCATCGTGGTCATCTACGTGGACGACGTGTTCACAACGGGCAGCACGGACAGCGGCGTGTTGCAGGCGACCGTTGACCTCATCGCCAGCAAGTTCGCCATCAAGGACCTGGGATTTCCCACGCGGTTCCTCGGCATCAACTTCACGCGCCACGACGACGGCAGCATCACGCTCTCGCAACCAGACTACATCAACACGCTGCTGGAGCGTCACCACCAGCTAGGCGCGCATCCGGCACACACCCCAGCGGCGACAACGGCTATTGCAGCAGAGGAGTCAGCGCAGCTGGAGGGAGCTCAGGAAGCAGAGTACCAGAGCATGGTTGGCGGACTGCAGTGGATAGCCACTTGCACGCGGCCGGACATCAGCTTTACGGTGTCGCAGCTACAGCGGCACATGGCGCAGCCCAAGCGGTGCCACATGGAGGCAGCCAAGCGCGTGCTGCATTACCTGATGGGCCACCCCACAGGTGTCACCTACAGGCGGCAGGAGGGAGCGCAGCTGCAGCTGGTCGGCTATGCGGACGCGTCGTTCGCCAGCGACAGCTCTACGCGGCGCAGTCAGACCGGCTACGCGTTTCTGCTCTGCGGAGCGGCGGTAGTTTGGCGGTCAAAGCTGCAGCCTTGCGTCACGCTTTCTTCAACAGAGGCGGAGTACGTGGCGCTTTGCGAGGCTAGCAAGGAGGTGCGGCCTTTGGCGCAGCTGCTGGAGTTTCTTGGCGCGGAGCAAGGGGTGGTACGCATTATGGAGGACAACGCAGCTGCGATCCATTTAGCTGCGGACGCAGGTGCCTCGCAGCGCACTAAGCACATTGATGTAAAGTACCATTATGTGCGCGAGCAAGTGCAGAACGGACTAGTTTCAGTAGAGTCAGTGCGCACACAGGAGCAGCATGCAGATGTGCTGACCAAAGTGCTAGGCGCAGTTCAGCACCACTTCCACACAGCGGCGCTTTTGGGCAGCGCATGATTGCAGTTGTTGTTTAGTGGCAGCGCAGAGTAAGGCACCAGGCTCTGTCACAGTTGTCATTTCAGTTTTGACAGTCAAGCTCTGGGGGAGTCTTGACTGGGGGAGGGTGTTGAAATGAGCACTGTTTTGTAGTAGTCAGGTTGCGCTTGAAGTTATGCACTTGACGTTGCAGTTTGTTCGAGATCTGTTCGAGATCAATTCGAGATCAGTTCGAGATCTTTTGCATGCATGACTCAGCAATCCTGAGCTGGAATGCCCAGGCTTGCTGTGCTTTGTAATATCACTTCCTTCCTTTCCTACACACTAGCACGTGTGTGTGACTTGTTGCTGTGATGGCTCAAGCTCAGGTTCCTCTGCACGGTGATTTGCGCGATGTCAATCTTGCAACCGCCGAGTACGCGAATGCGTCGAAGGGGCACCCGTTTGCGTGCGCCCATTGTAGAAGCTGGAGATGACCGTGATAGGCCGCGCCGGATGGCGTATGAGTGCTCCACGGACAGCCGTGGCTTCGAGCATACTGGAGGACGAGCAGATGGCCGCCTGCTGCGGCGGCATTGCATGTGTGCTCATTCCACTCACATCCGGCGTCGTGTGCCCACCTCAGCACCTCCAGGTGCCCTCCGCAGGCTGCTGCAGTGCAGGTGCTGACGTCTAGGGGGCATCCGCTGGCATGTGCCCACTGCAGCACCTCCAGGTGCCCCCCGAACGCCGCTGCCTCGCTTGTGGATGCGCCCCAGTCAAACCTCCGGGCACGTGCCCACTGCAACATGTCCAGATCCCCACGTGCAGCAGCGGCCTGGCATACTGGCACATCCCGAAAGTAGTGGGTGTGCCCGTGCAGCACCTTCGCATACACAAACTGCACCACTTCAAGAGTGCCACACACGGCGGCGCTGCTCAGTACACTCGTGGTCATGGTGCACCCGTTTGCCACTGCCCACTGAATTAGAGGCATCGACAAGACCATGGCTAGCGCATCAGTGTGTTGCTTACAACGTGCCGGCCCCCTCGGCTGCAGGCTCCTGACATATAGCGCACGCCACGCAGTGCTCACGGATGCAAGCTGGAGGTAGTGCCCGCGTGGCAGGAAGTCGAAGATTTTCCTCCACACGTCTGAAATCGTCAGCAAGTGTGGAGGCGTTGAGAGTCAGTCGCAGGCACCTCAAAAGACCAGCAAGAGATGCAGGCCACAAGCTACAAAAACACACGCGTTCGGAGGTCCAACATGCGCGATGTCATTAATTTGCTCGGCAAATTTTGCTGTACCTAGCAGATGACTTTTTTTCCGACGAGAGCGAGCGGAAGAACCAAGCATCGCATATCTTACCGGGTTGCTGTTGGCTTGCCTCCGCTTTGGCGTCGCAAGAAGCATATAGAGCCAGGAGACGAGCCGTCTTCTTTGTCGCCGCCATCACCACCATAATTCTTACGATCGGGACGGGGGCTATTCTGCTATCCTTTTCTGGGGCTTTTATTATCGGCGTCACGGTCGCGCACGCGCCTTCTACTTTGCATGGAGGTGAACAAAAGTTCAACGTGTCAGTGACTCCAAATGTTGAGCTTCAGGGGGGCGTGCGCGATGTGCAGCGCGTGCTTGAATCGGCTTCGCAGGAAAAGATAGACACATACGTAGTCTCAAGGGCCCTGGACCCCACTACACACACCCTATTTTCCGCAGCCTTTGACCACTTCGGCGCTATGTCACGCGACACCCAAGCGCTGCTACACGCACTCGCCGAGCAGAGCTCGCAGGGCAGCTACAATCTCGCGCAACGCGTTGCCTTCTGGCGCCGCCGCACCTCCCTCGCGCTACAGCGCGCGCTCACACGCGTCGTGATCGACAACTGGAACGCAGTCACTGCCCCTGATGGCGACCTCAGCGCTTACCGCCGCATTGCACTGTTGCAAGTGCCGCGGCCCTCGCCGGCCAGCGCCGAACCGCCGGCCCCTCCGTAGATTTAGTTATTGCCCGATTTATCGTGCGCTCAACCCATGCGGTCCAGGACATAATATACAACTTCGAAACCGGAAAACCTTGAACCCAAACCCTCGGAAAAGCTCAGCGAGCAGGCGCTCGGCGACAGTGGCGGCAGCAGTAACAGCAGCCGCAGCTAGCAGCAGTAGCACTTCATCGGCCGTCGCAGCAGAGCCGCAAGGTCGCAAGCGAAGAGTGGCTAGTGGACACCGCGATAAAGCAGCGAGCATGGCTTTGTTGTTGACCTACTAGGCGGTCTGTGCGAAAGACACCAGCACAACGTGAGCAACGGTCTGCTGTTGATCGTGCTAGGCGGGCTGTGCGAGAGACCTCAGAGCAACGAGAGCAACGTCTCGCTGCGCACCGTGCGAGGCAGTCTCTGATCAAGGTCGTCTAGACCCCTTGGTCTGATGCTCGTGCGCGAGAGACACCACAGCAACATGAGCAGCGACTTGCTGCAGATCGTGCCAGCGCGGTTGCTCAAAGAGTTATCAATGCTTCCCTGGACCAACGCGCAGAGGTTCAGGGTGGCCGAACGCAATTGAAGCAAAGAGCTGTAATCAAGTTGCACGCTGCAAACGAGCACGGCCACAAGTGACTCCGCATATGACTTCAATGCCCACGCCTTTTGTTCATGTGACAACGTGTCCAAAGCGATGGTGCACAGCTACTGCCGCTGACATCGCTGACGTGCACCCTCATATGTACATGTCTGCCGTCGCTGCTGCCGCATACACCCTGCTACTGCAAGCCATTGACCACCGGCGCTGTAAGTGGCTCACGCGAAACGCACTGTGATGAACTGCACCGTCCAATGATGGGCACGCAAAACCAATCCTTTGGATAACTATGCCGCTACGCTGAAATCACCTGCTGCAACTGCGGCAGCCAACTGCGCTCCTGCAGCTGGGCTCTGGCCAGGCCGAGCCGCCTTCTCTGGCCAACTCATCAGATCGCGTGCAACCCCGTTGCGCTCCAAAAGTACCCCCTGTGCAAAGACGAGAGGACCCCTTCCTCCATACCGCTCTGTGCAGCGCGCTGCGCACAGTGCGCCATCGCAGGCGCACCCTGGACCATCGCGCTGACAACCCCAGACAGCAGCAACACTGCTACATGCTCTAAACACCGCCCGTGGAGCGCTGCGCACCGCACTCTCACGCTGCGTCCTATCACAACGCCGCGGCAGCGCCGGCGGCGGCGGCGGCGCCGCCAACACCAAGCACTGCCCCTGCAGCGCTGCCGCAGTCTGAGCGCTGCGCCCTATCACAATGCCGCGGCAGCGCCAGCGGCAGCGGAACCATCAGCCGCACCGCTGCCGTCGCCGCCGTGGGCGCCCCCCTGCCCGTCAGATGGCGCACGAGGTCCGTGACGATGCACTACGAGCGCAACTACCTGATATGATCAGTGATATCACAACGCCACGGCACCGCCGGCACCACCAGAACCATCAGCCTGCACCGCCGCCGTCGCCGCCACCGCCGCTGGCGGGACCCCGCCCGTCAGATCGCGCACGAGGTCCGCGACAATGCCCATGGACTCGCCCGTGCAGCACGCATCGAACGCGGCCGTGTAGTCGGCGAGCGCGAGCGCGTTGAGCGCGCACTCTGCGGCGTCGTAGAAGCTCACGGCGAGCGTCGCGGCGAGCGGCGCGCCGTCCGCGACCCTGGCGTCGTGCGGCTGCGGCGCGGCGGCGGTTTGGCAGCGGTGGCGACACGAGAAAAAAAGATTATTACACTTGAAGGTACATATTTATGAGCTTACATGAGGCGGGATTCTGAAGGGCTGCGTGAGAGCGGCCGCGGCGGCAGTTTTGTTTTGGCGGCGGCGACACGTGAAAAAGCGGAACATGATGCTTGAAGTGTAGGCGTTGATTTGCGTGAGGTGGGCTTCTGATGGTGCGGCTGCGGCGGCAGCGGTGGTTTTGGTTTAGCAGCGGCGGCGACGGTGAGAAAGCAGAAACGTCATGTTGCAAGGTACATGTTGCCAGGTACATGGATGTACATGGAAGCAGCGGCTCGCGTGAGGCAGTATTCTGGAGGGCTGCGTGAGAGCGGCCGTGGCAGCGGTGGCGACGCGTGAGAAGGCGGAATGTGATGCTTGAAGTGTGAGTGTTGGTTTGCGTGAGGCGGACTTCTGATCGTGCGGCTGCGGCACGGCTGCGATTTCTGTTTGGCAGCGGCGGTGACACGTGAAAAGGCAGATCGAAATGCTTTAAGGTACGTGGACGCAGCGGCTGAAGTGAGGCGGGATTATTGGAGGGCTGCGTGAGAGCGGCTACGGCGGCAGTTTCGTTTCGGCAGCGGTGGCGACACGAGAAATGCAGAACGCCATAGTTCAAGGAAGCAGCAGCTTGCGTAAGGCGGAATTCAGGAGCGCTGCGTGAGAGCGGCTGGGCATCTGCGGCTTCGTGCGGCAGCGGCGATGCGTGAGAATACATCAATGATATACTTTGATAATAGGAGTATTGATTTGCGTGAGGGAGACTTCTTGAGGGCTGCGTGAAAGCGCGTACCAAAGAGCGGAAAATTGCATTGACCTGAGGTTTGAAAGGGTAAGGTGACGGGTGAAGGGTACACACGCATTTCTTCGGCACATTCACCATAAGGATGTGCTGTAGGCGCAGCAGGCTCCTCTGCACACTGCTGTAGCTGAACTGGAACCTTTGCGTGCTAGCCAAAAGGCAGGTCCACCCGGTGCCGCACATACTATCGGTGCGTATGCACATACGCTTAGCAGTGATCAGGATAAGCATACCGCCCAGCCTGCAGCAACGGCGACGCTTGACGCTGTGCTGCTATGATGTGGAAGGGGGGGGCAAGTGCCTGGATGCGCTGCGCTGGCACTGCGACTCCAATCGAGCAGCAATGGACAATCTGCCAACGGTCGTTTGAGGTCGTTGCCTTGCCTCGCTCGTCTACCTTTCTGTGCACGAGGACTGATCATTGCTGTACTGTAAGTATACCTGTGAGAACCCACCATAGGCGCAGCTGAAGGTGCCCATCACATCTACCAACACCAAACAGCTGGGAAATCCCACGTTGCCGCTGAGAACCACCCTTCAATCAGCGAGCAGTCACTCACAGAAGTGGCGCATTGAGCATAACAAGCGCAATGCCTTGGACGTCAGGAAGCTTGAACACAGAAGTCTTTTGACTGCTGTGGATACAATGGCACTGTTTGACTCGTGGCCAATGACTGCAGCAGCGGCGACCACGGTTATTGGTGCAAGGCACTTGGGGCCAACACACATTGTCGCCTGGTCTTGAAGCTCTGCGATCTTTTGATTACTTTCCATGTACTTCGAGGTACGCGTGTATAGCATATTATAGAAACGCCACCGTTTCCATGTACTCCAAAGTGTGCATATTATAGAAACACCGAGACTCTCACCTTGTCGCCCAAGATGAGCGCGCACGTCCTGCCGGCGCGCTGCATGCCCTCAAAGAATTCGCGCTCGCGCTGGTGGCTCTCGTGCTGCGCAGAGGTCGCCCAAGAGAGAGCGTGCCGAGGCGTCAGGCGCGTGGTGAACCGACATTGCGAACTACGCATAGCCTGGGTTATTCTAGAGGAAATTGTCGGTGCAGTGGTGAAGTGTACTTTGAAGTGTAGATGGTGGAAAGACCATCGCTGGCATTGAAGAACTGATCAGAAGAGTGTGCGATCCCGAATCACTCAAGATGCGAATATGGGGTAGGGCCAGGGTCTTGGCTGCAAGCCGTCCCCGCTCAAAGAAAATTATGTCCCTGCACCGGCAACCCGGTGTTGCACAAGACAATTTAGCAACAAGCGCATTGAAGGGGGAGCACGCAGCCATAGAATTCTGCAAACGCAGGCACTTTAAAGAGTGTGTGCGCATGCTTTCAAGCATGTGCAGCAGTCTAGGGGTTTCTGCAGGCGTTACACAGAGCACCTACCTAAAGCCTATTGAATAAGCTGTTGTTTGGCAAGTTGCATGGGCAGCTATATTGGACAACGCCCCGAATCCACAGACAACACCGACAAACACTAGCAAGTCTCATACCAGCGAAACCTGCCTGATTGCGTTAAGCGCAGCCTCTTGTTGCGCGTAACCGCCTTACTGCGGCTGTGCACGTAGGCAGTTGAGAACGCCCTGGGACCGCCCACCTTCTTGCATTGCACCCATACAATTGTATAGACAATCCAATATTCATAGTCTAGGAGTAGTCTAAGCACTTCTCTATATACAAAAGTACTTCTCTATATACAAAAGCACGTGCTCGATGATGTGAATACTCTAGTAGTAGTGCAAGTACTTCTCTATATACAACAACACGTGCTCGATCACATCACGTGCAGCCTGTCATCAAGTGTTGTCACCTTGTTACGGCTGTGCACGACGGCAGTGGAGAACGCCTTGAGACCACCTGACATCTCGCAGTACATACCTGCTCATACACTTCGCAAAGTATACACTGCCAACTGGACTGGTCTAAACTGGTAAATGTTTTGTATGCGTGCATGAAATGTGCACAACATGTGCACAAAAGCAGCCTCTCATCAAACGTTGTCACCTGGTCGCGGCTGTGCACGACGGCGGTGGAAAACGCCTTGAGCCCGCCTGATGTCTCGAAGTACACCTGATCACACACTTCACATAGTACACACATCCGACTAGTCTATACGTGTTGTATGTGTGCATAGAATGTGCACAAGAGCGCCATGTGCAGCCTGTCATCAGGTGATGTCACCTTATTGCGGCTGTGCACGACGGCAGTGGAGAACGCCTTGAGACCGCCTGACGTCTCGCAGTACACCATGCTGTTGGAGTGGATGCGCACGTTGGGCAGCAGCACGCCTGTGCGCAGGAGATCAGCGTGGGGCAGTGCTCAGTCGCAAACAGTACATTGCGAGTACAGCGCGAATCGCCAGTGGTACATTGCGGGGTTGTCGTTGAGACGCTTTCAGACTGTCACACGACGTGTAGATTCCGTACAGCAAGCTTCAACTTAGATGCCATTCATCTGGGCTTTTTCGCGCCCTGAGCGAAATTAATTATAAAGTACATTGCGGGTACAGCCTGAATGAAGTGGTGCGCTTCAAGTGCAGTGCAGATGCCGAGTGGCACACTGAGAGCACAGCGCATTGCTGCACCGTGTGCTTCTGCGCAAGTGCATGCTGCATCAACCACCCCAGTGACAGTGGCCGAGCCCATCAACTGTTGTGCTGTTGGCACCAGCCTTCAAATGCATGACTGCGCTATGCAGCGGCTGAACGTGATCCCCCAACTCTGAGCACTGCTGCATTGCATGCCAGAGCAATGAGGGGCGGTCTGATGAATTTGACACAAAACCGGTTATATTTGGACTTACAGCTGCCATAACATTGAGTATGATGCTTCAGAATCATCTCAAATGTCACATTCACCACACTTCACTGCAGGTCGCGGGCATGCATGTACCACCCAGTATGACGCTAGCACATCCATGCTCAAAGCAACAGGAAGCACAAGCACGCCAGCGGCGCCAATGCAGGCAGCACTGCTCAGCAGCACGTGCAGCTACATGCAACGAATTTAAAGACACCCTTCCATCTTGCTTGAGTGATGTTTGCAGTGGTGTTGCTGACCTTGATGCCGTAGCGTCTCCTCTATGACGTCGCTGACACCCGCTGACACAATCTGCAAGGGGCAGGCAGGGGGTGCCGCGAATAGCAATGAGGGCGGCGTCAGTCGCAGCATTCAACATCAGTAAGTGCTGACACAATCTGCAGGGGGCAGGCAGGGGTGCCACGAACAGCAATGAGGGCTTCGTCAGTCGCAGCATTCAACATCAGTAATTGCTGACACAAGCTGCAAGGAGCAGGTGGGGGTGCACGAGCAGCGTCAGTCACAGCGCTCGACATCAGCAGTTGCTCATACTCCAGAAGCATAACCATTGAGTGCTTCCAATGAGTGTGTAAGTTTATTGATTGCACACTCATATAGAATTTTGCTGACTTTCAAAAACTGATGCTCTATACAAACACCAAACGAATAACAAGAGGTATTTTGCTCTCTGAGCGCAACTACAGGTTATTTTCCACTACTTAAACATCAACCAGAAACTGACTTCAGAGTACTTGAGATGCAAGACAAAGCCAAACTACATATTTGCATTGTACTTTTTTCAGGCTAAGTATAATAAATTTTCACCTATTAACATTACAGCGGCACCACCTGTAGGCATTTCAAAAATTTGCTCTTTTGGACTTGTCCAAGTTATAGCATATTTTTCTTCTACTTCAGCTGCACGAAGCCATCCACCAGTACTTCCACCAAAAATTGGTTAATATGGTAGAGCAAAGATGATTTCATAATTGTACTCCTTACTCTTTTAAAATATATAAATTTGATAAATTTATGGGGATGTCCTGCAGCGTGTTGCGCGTGTTGCAATGTTGCGCCTCTCTGAGGGCGCACTGTCCCGCGGAGACACGCCCTGACTGCCAAAAATCAGGATAGGGTTCAACCGCAGCCCGCGTTTAGCGCTGCCGAAGCACTGACTTGACGACTGGGCCCGATGCGTCCTGGCGCCCCGCAGGGGTAGCTGACATACGCATACACAGTTCGCTCAATCTCTCAGTGAGTTCAGTGGTCTGTAGGTCATAACGGTAATCCTCTCCATGAGTCCAGTAGTCCGTAGCTGAACAACTCTTGTAAACGGGCTTTCATCAGCACAAGCTCTAGACCAAGGGCTCTCGTCAGCATAAGCTTTGGACCAGCTGTCCTGGGTACGCGTGTAGGGGTATGTATCGAGTTTATGTGCCCCGCAGGGGTAGCTAACATGCGCATACAGAGGTGCCGATACTCTGAATGAGTTCAGCGGTCCGTCGCTTGAGGATTCATGTCAAGGACTCTCATCAGCACAAGCTTTGGACCCGCTTTCCTGGGTACTTCGAGTGACATTGCTGAGTTCAAGTGCGCAGCATATGCATACACAGTTCAGCAATCCTCTCAGTGAGTTCACTCAGTGAGGTCAATGGTCCGTAGGTTCCTTTCGAAGGTCATCAGCACGCGCCCTGAACCGGCTTCCCTGGGTACCTACTTACAAGTACATTATTGAGTTCATGTTATTGAGTTCAAGTGCGCAGCGCTGCGCAGCACCCACCAGCAGCGGGATGTCCCAGCTGTGGCACAGGCGGATGAAGTCGGCGGCGCCCGGCCGCAGCCGCAGCTGTCCGCTCTCCACGTTCTCTGTTACCTGAGAGGCAGAGATTAGGTAACACAGGTATCAGCGGGCAGGTATGAGAGGGAGTGTGTTGCAGGAAACGATGAAGTCGGCGGTGCCTGGCCGCAGCCGCAGCTGGCCGCTCTCAACGTTCTCTCTTACCTGCAAGGCGGGGGGTAGGCATCAGAGGGTAGGTATGAGAGGGAGGTGTGCAGGCGTGGCAAAGACCTCAAAGCATCTGAAGTACTTCGAAGTACAGCATTGACAATGTGCAGCGTGGATGATGAAAGCGTTGAATTTTGTCAACAGTTCTCACCTTTTTTATTCAATGTCCTGAAGGATGATCGGAGGCTTCGTGAGCAGCCCTGCGCACGTCCTTCGAAAAATTGCCAGGTCCACAGTGTTTATCTCGCCAATCCACTACTGTTCTTTCAAAGAGAAAATTGTTTGTACTTCAAATAGTTTCCAGAGGTTTTCCCCCACCACACAATAATATTGCACGTCATCAAATGCTCCGCAAACAGCGTGTGCACACGGTGGTCCTTAAAAAGAATTCAACATTTCCATGTTTTGTGTCTGTTCCCAAAAATATTCATTGAATGTCCTTGCACGTTATCGGATGCTCCACAAGCGCAGCCGTGGACACATCCCCCCAAAAGCATGTCACCGTCTCCAACAATTTTTCTAGTTGCACTGTTTTTCATAATGTTGTTCCCACCATTTCTTCGATGTCTTTGCGCGTCATCGGATGCTCCACGAGCAGCGCGTGCACGCAGTCCCCCCAAAAATGTCATTTTTCCAGACATTTGCGTCTACTTTCACTACCTTCCACAATTTATTTCCTAACCACTTCGTCAATGTGCTTGCGTGTTAGCGGATGCTCTGCCAGCAGCGCGTGCACACACGGTCCTTCAAGAACAGGTCACTAAATTTCCACAGATTCAACAACAGGTCACTAAATTTCCACAGAGTTTTGTGTCTATAGTATTCACTGTTTTCATAGTTTTGTTTCCCACCATTTCTTCGATGTCCTTGCGCGTCATCGGATGCTCAGCGAGCAGCGCGTGCACGCGGTCCCACCACTCGCCGTGCGCCAGCAGCGGCGCGTGGCCTTCAGGCAGCACGCCGGTGAGGTACATCTCCATGTGCGCGCGGTTCGCGTCCGTGAGCAGCTTCGATCTGTGACAGCAGCATCACGGTTTGGCCAATGTCAAGTACTGAAAACTAATGAGAACTTGAAGTTTTTTTAATTGTTGAAGTTTGTGTGCCAGCAGCGGCGCGTGACCTTCAGGCAGCACGCCGGTGAGGTACATCTCCATGTGCGCGCGGTTAGTGTCCGTCAGCAGCTTCGATCTGCGCTGGCAGCAGGGTGCAGCCATTTGTGAGGTACTGGAAATTAATGAGAACTTGAAGTTTTTTTAATTGTTGAAGTTTGTGTGCCAGCAGCGGCGCGTGACCTTCAGGCAGCACGCCGGTGAGGTACATCTCCATGTGCGCGCGGTTAGTGTCCGTCAGCAGCTTCGATCTGCGCTGGCAGCAGGGTGCAGCCATTTGTGAGGTACTGGAAATTAATGAACTCTTGAAGTCCTTTAAGTTTTTGTTGCAGTAACTTTCTTCGAGTGTTCGTCTCTGTGTTAAAGCAGTGGGACTTGGCCCTCCGGCAGCATGGTTGTAAGGTACACCTCCATGTGCGCGCGTTTCGTCAACAGCTTCGATCTGCGACAGAACGCGAGGCCAAGTCAAGCTGGAAAGTAATTTGAAGTTATTCAATTGTTGAACTTTGAGTTTGCAGCGGCGCGTGGCCCCCGGCAGCACGCCCGGGAGGTACATCTCGAAAGTAATGGTGACTTAAAGTGCTTCAAATATTGAGGTTTGTCCTGACACACGCACGGTCCATCGGCAGCTTCGATCCACAGGGCAGCAGGGCGCGGCGGGAGTGATGAGAACTTTTGAGTTTTCAAGTATTGAAGTTTGTGCGCCAGCAGGCACAAGCCTTGTGAGCGATTGAAGAGCTGCGTCAAAGGCTCACCTGCCAAACATATGGTGACACTGCAGTGACCCTGGCGCCGTGAGTGTCAGATCGAAATCTGCAATCACCAGCAGACCGGCCGCTCCGGCTGGTGCTCCCTCTTTTGCCACCGCTACCGCTGTCGCTGAACTGCCACCAGCGAGAAGTTGCCTGATGGCCTCAACTCTCTGGTTATATTGCGGGCCCCGTATGATGTGCCCGTCATCTCCGCCCCTGAGTGATGCAGCCAGCATGACACTGCTGGAGTGCTGCTGCTTGTGCACCACTGTCTCCGTGGCCGTCGCCATGTGTCTGCTTCCCAATCCTGGTCTCCTTGTCCTGTGCGCAAGCCACCTCCCCTCCAGTCTGCAAGACCTCACCAGTGCGCTGCTGCTGCTGGCTAGAGTTGAAGCCACTATGAGCCGTGTGAGTGACAGCATGTAGTCGCCGAAAACACCGCAGGAGCAGTCTCTCGCAAACTAACGCTGCTCTGATTTAAAAAGTGGCAAGTCACACTTCAAGCTGACAACTTCGTGCAATGAGTCGAGGTTTGTGTGCTAAGAGAGCAAAGGCGGGCTAAGGCGTGCGGCGCGGCCCGACGCGGTGCATCAATTAGCCCTGATAGCAGTGCTCGCGCACTTGCGCAGGAGGCAGCGAGAGCATGGAGGACGGGAGGCGGCAGTCGGTGGCGATCATTGGCAGTGGAATCGCAGGGCTGGCTGCGGCGTACCTGCTCTCGACAAAATATGATGTCACCATCTTCGAAAGAGAGGCAAGACATTCAACCACGTACAGCTGATTGACGATAGGCAGATTCTCGACACACAATTTCGTTTTTGCCAGGATATGGCATTATCCTTGTGTTGTGGCATCAATTACGTGATTGTGGTACCGATGACTCACCAATTTCACGGCTTGCAAGAATGGCTAGCTCAGTCAGTCACGAAGCTCAGTCAGTCACGAAGCTGAATGCACCACCTATGTGACCATCAGTGCAGTCAGGACACCCTGTACCTACTACGCCCAAGCTACTGGTCAAGTCCTGCTTGCTGATGACAGCACAACATCTGCAGAACGATAGCAAGCATTTAGCAGCTGTGATGCTGACAGCAACTCAATTGCAGGCCCAATACCAAGGTCATGAACAGGTTTATGATGAGGAAATGCTCACACATTGTGCCAACGTAAAGCAGCTTCACTATTAACAGGATAATACCAAGTCTTATCTATAATCTCAGCTCAGACATGCCACTCTGCTGTTTAAAGCTTGGGACAGTATGTAGCTGCTTTGTGGTTCTATGTATGCGCGAGAGCACAGCAGCACTTTTTGATCCAGCTGCAAACTGTTTCCAGGACATACCTTGTCTATGATATAAAATGGCAGCTGCGGACGCGCTTGAAACTGCATTCTTTTGTTGAGCATCAAAGTTACCGCACAGTGCACAATCTGCAACCACATATAGTATACTGTATTGATTTGCGGACAATGTGGAAATCATGTAGCTGGTTCGACTGCATGTTGAATATTCATGTGCACACACAACAGGATTGCACACCCAGGGCATGCACCTGTGTGTGGCAGCACACGTGCACGGCGAGCTTGTATAACCTACATTGTGATCGTTTGTTGTCGCTGGGACATCTTTCGGAGTCCAGTATCAAGCGCAATCCTGCTGCAGGAGCAAATTGGGCTGGATGCACAATGAATTCGGGCTGCACAGCAACAACTTGTGCAGGGAGTGGACATGGCATGGGGTGGGGGCCAGGGGGGGCCCAATCTTACCAAACTCAGCAGATGCGGGGGGCGGGAGGAGGCGTTATGACCACTACCACTTGGAGACAGACGTCAGTCATAAATGCAGTAATGTAGTGGTGTAGCACTGTCTGTGTTGAGCACGGCCGGAGTCCTTCTCTCATCAGCGCCCCAACACCTGCACACGCGCAGTCGCCCGGCACGGATGTGAACGCTCACGCGCCGCGAAGCGTGAACCTGATTGCGCGTGGCAATCTTCTTGTGACTGCATACACTGCGATGTCACTGCTGTGCCTTCTTCTCTCTCTCTGTGGCAATCTTCTCCCTCTGACTGCATTCATCATCAACTGACTGCCATGCCCTTTTCTCTCTCTCTGCTTCCGGTACAGGAGCGGCTCGGGCTGGACAGCCAGGGCATCGACCTGTGCGAGGGCGCGGATGCGCAGGGCCGGCCGTACCGCGTGGACTCGCCGCCGCGCAGCTTCAGCAGGGCGTATTACCCGCACCTCATGGCCATGTACGAGCTTGCAGGTAACTGACGGGCTGACATGGGAGGGGGGGGGGGAGGGGCTCGCGTGCGTCCAACTTCAGCAGGGCGTACTACCCGCAACATTTGGCCCATGTACGAGCTCGCAGGTAACCGACGTGCTGACTTGGGTGGGGGAGGGGGGGGGGAAAGGGGGCTCGCGTGCGTGCAGCAGCGACTGTGCACGGGCGCTTTTGCGGGCAGCAGCACTTGGTCACACAGCGGCATCAGCTTTGGCTACCGCATCCGTGACATCAGCTTTGGAAGGACGCGCTGTCTGCACCTGCTTGCCATATGCGGCAATTGCTCAGCGGTGCCTGGTCTGCATGGCTCTTGTGGTACTGTGAAGGCGCAAGCTGCACGGCATGGATCCATTGCTGCGCCACCTCAGCAGGGCGTACTCTCTGCATGTCATGGCCATGTATGAGTTCGCGGGTGAACGACGCGGCCTGAGCTGACTCTGGCGGGTCCCCTTGCATGCGTCTGGCAGTTGGGTGCTGCATGGGCACTCGTGTGTGACGCAGTAACTGTATTTCCGCAGCGGCAGGTTCCCGCATCCATGCCGCAGCTTCCTGCCTGCACCTGATCACCATATGCTACTGATTTCTGGCTTGACGACGCAGAGTCTGCGGCCAGTTGTCTACTTGCTCGATTGGCTTGCCAACCCTTCTTTGAACCTGAATCGCATGATAGAGCGCCAATGCTCCTTATAGCTTGGCCAAAGGCGCTCTTGTAGTCTCTGCTGATGGCCAGTCTATGGCAGGTGACGAGCCTGTCCACACACCCAGGGTCAGCCATCAATACAGTTTACTTGGAGTCCATTACTTGCGACGGACGCGCATTGCTCCTGACCCGGTGCAGACTGCTTCTCGCATCCCGTGTCGATACGCAATCCGCAACACTTGATAGAGCCCATCCATGAGCGCCGAGTTGAAGTACTGGAAAGCCCCACGTCAGATCCTGTGACGCGGGCGCCACTCCTCCCGACCCGACTCGGCGCGCAGGCGTCGCGGTGGAGCCGTTCGACTGGGGGTGCTGGTAAACCGCTCGACTCATTTTACAGTCAGCGCACACCACACAGGCTCCCTCTCATATCCCGTGCCGATGCGCAATCCATAGCGTGATAGAGCCCATCCATAAGCGCCAGGCTGAACCACCGGAAAGCTTCACATCAGTTCCCTCCTGGCCCCGCGCGCAGGTGTCGCGGTGGAGCCGTTCGACTGGGGGGACTCGCTGTCGTAGTAAAAGCGGTCGACTTCTTTTGCTGTCAGACACACCCCCTCACATCCTATGCCGATGCCCCATCCATAGCAGACCTATCATCAAGCTCCACGTCAGATCCTGCGATACGTGCCACTCCTCCCGAACTCGGCGCGCAGGCGTCGCGGTGGAGCCGTTCGACTGGGGGTATTCGCTCTCGATGGCGGGCGCGCCGCGCGCCTACCTCTGCGTGCGCGAGCGGCGCCTGTTCGGATGGCGCCTGCCGTGCTTCCCGGGCCAGCTGTGGCACGCGTTCTCGCCGGCAACAGGTATGTATCTGCCTGGCGTAGTGCGCCTGAGTACGTGTCGCGGCCGTGTGTGTTGTGGCCTTGGGTGAATCGCTCACCCCACGCGTGCACGTCTTTGTGGGCGGCCTTCGTATCAGCCTGTGGCCTCTGCGCGCGAGCGGCGCCTGTGCAGGTGGCGCCTGCCGTGCTTCCCGGGCCAGCTGTGGCGCGCGTTCTCGCCCGCAACAGGTATGTAGGTGCGGGCATGGCGTAGTTCGCCTGAGTATGTGTTGTGGCTGTGTTGAATGTGTTCTCGCAGGCGACAGGGTCATGCCTGGCGTAGGTCACCTGAGTACGTGTCGTGGCCATGTGTATGATGGCCTTTGTGAATCAACCAGCCCAAGCGCGCACGCAATCATGAGTGGCGCTCGCACCAGCCTGTGCTTGATATGCTTCCCTGGCCGGATGCGACCCGGGCTCAAGATGCAGACGGGTGGTAACGGCAGTGCTCAACAGTGACCACTTGATAGCATAGCTGATGAGATGCGTTGTGAGGTCGCAGTGCAGTCATTTGTGTGCGAGTAAGCAGAGATGAGGACAGGTAGTCACACCAGCGCTCAACAGTAAGCGCTGACAGCTGACCAGAGGTGCACTGTGAAGTCGTAGTACAGTAAATTTTGTGCGAGTAAGCGGCGCCTACATGGGTTCTTTATGCCAACAGCACAGTCCTTGACTCTAATCTCATGTGCAGGTGCATGTTGCCGCCCCGAGGCGTCATTGTGAAGTATCAGTTGTACCCCAGGGCCTGTGCAAGCAGCGCCTCTGCTGGCGGTGGTTCTTGCTCTCCTTGTCACATGGTGCTGCTGACAGCAGTACTGCTCGACTGTTGACGAGAGCACTGCTCATACTCTGAAGAAGTGACCTGCTCCGGTCATCAATTTCTCAGAAAGGACTGTCAACCTGACCGAGAGCGCTGCTCACACTCTGAGGTACCTCTTCTGATCATCAATTAAAAGGTTTTGGACTGTGAACCTGACATCTGCGTGAATGCTGCTGCTGCGTGCAGCGCGCATCGTGCGCGATGGCCTGCGCTACTTCCGCGACGTCAGGCGCGACGCGCACGACCCCGACATGTGCGCGCTGAGCGTGGGGCAGTACCTGGCGGCGAAGGCGTACTCCTCGGAGTACGTCGACAGAGTGTTCCTGCCTCTGTACAGGTACGGTGCAGGTCGGGTTGGGTTGGATGCGCATTATAGTAAGCGCCATATTTCATGACGTGAGGTGCGACGCGCACGACCCCGACATGTGCGCGTTGAGCGTGGGGCAGTACCTGGCGGCGAAGGCCAACTCCTCAGAGTACGTCGACAGAGTGTTCCTGCCTCTCTACAGGTGCGCTGTGCCTTGGGTTTGGTTTGCGTTGTCGCGAGTGCCGTATTTCGTGACGGGCGGTTACGTGCGCGAATGTCTTTCAAAGGAAAAGATGCAAGCCCCTGATTTAGGGCAGCGAAGGGCTTGGCCAGGGGTCGCGCACTCGGGTCCAGTAAGGACTGGACATGTGCGCTCTCGATGCCCGGCAGTAACTTATCAATAAGACCGCAAATGACGTTATTGCAGCACACCGATACCACTGACGCACCAGGGGATCCAGTGGCTTCTGTAGGGTACCCCTAAAGCTTGCAGGAGCACGTATTCGAGACGCGCGCGGACTTGACCTGTATTCCACGATGAATTCGTGTAAGCTACTGTACAGTCATGAGACCAGCAGTGGAATTTTTAGGGCATTGTTAGACCTGAACCTGGTGCAGGCTGGAAGGAGGGCGAGTGCGCCGCAGCTCAGTACAAGAGAAGCGGGAAATCAGTTTGAGATGATTTGATGGCAATCTTTAGTATTCTGCAGTACCAAGACGGAACTTCGCCCTGGGTGGTTAGGGAGCAGACTTGCGGGCAAGCAGTGCTCGCTAGCTAGTCGCAAGAGGTTCACTCGTGATGTATGCAAGACCGGCAACCGCGAGCATATGAAGAGGCATACTTTGAATTGCTTCGGATGTAGTTGAAAAGGGCAGTGCTGCAAGGACGGCGATTGTGGCTTGATGACCATGCTGGAGACCAGCATGGCTGCAGAGGGCAGGACCCGCGTGGCAACGCGCAATTGGCGTCGCTGCGTACGAGTGCGCTGTTGTGACTTCCAGAGGCCTCGGCGCAAAGGTACTGGAGCCAGCATGTACGCGCAGGGGGCAGTGGCAGCAAGGATGCTTGCATCTGGCTGCCCTCAGGCTGACTGGCACTGAAGCTGGCAACTGTCTTGAGGGCAGCGTGCAGGCCGCGCACGCGCGCGCAACAGATGTCAGAACAGTCGCGCCGGGCGATCCCCCCCCCTGTGCGCCCAGGTGTTGTCGACAACACCTGGACGCTCAACCCTAGCCCTAGGTCATGCCCGGCAGGCCGTGCAGCGGCTGCGCCAAGTGCGCACCTAAGGGCAAGGTTAGGGTCAGGTTTAGGGTAGGGGTAGGGTAGGGTTAGGGCATGACCGCCGCCCATGTGAACGCCGTGCCCACACGCGTCGGCGGGTGCCTAGCGCTACTGCGTGGTTGCCTAGTCGTTTCTTGGCGGACGTTGTGGCTGCTGCCACGCAAAACATCTGTAGCGCGCCTGCTTGTGTATAGCGGATCATCAGCTGATGTAAGCAGGGCGGATGCAATGCACAAACCGCTTCGCGAGGTGCTTGTCAAAGGGCTCAAGGCCCTTCAGAACTACACTTCCTGTGTTGCGTAGGGGTGATGAGTGACACTCCCAACCTCTGGGCGAACATTGTGAGCCGATTGTGGTTTCAGGGTGGCACCTTGGGAGCCTGCATTCAAGCACTGTTTTTTTTTTTGACGTCAACCAGATAAAAATATTAGTAACGTTGGCTATACTTCCAAATTATGTGAACAAAAGCATACCATCAAAACCACATCTCAGTGCCTGTGTGAGCCACATTGTCGGCCAGTGCTGCTCTCAAGGCCCCGCGTCGCGCTCCCCCCCCCCCCCCCCGCCGCAGCATGATCCTGACGTGCAGCTTTGCAGCAGTGCTTGAGTACCCGATGGACATTGTCATGGCGTACTCGCTGCGCGCCGCCAGCGACAACCAGTACCACGCCGCCGGCGGTAGCTGGGATGCATCAAGGCGGTTGGCCAAGGCAAGTGGCAGAATTTTGCAAATCAAGAAGTATACAGTGGCAGAATCTCATGTGTACATGTAGAGAGGCTCATATGACCAGTACCACGCCGTCAGCGGTAGTTGGGACACGTCGAAGCGGTTGGCCACGGCAAGTGGAAGATTTTTACGCATTATCAGAAATGTAGGCTTGCCCCGTATGTACATCTAGGCAGGCTCATGTGACGACCAGTAACATGCCGCCGCCGGCGGGTGGGACGCATTGCAACGGTTGGCCAAGGCAAGTGGCAGAATTTCACAAATCAAGAAGTATGAAGCGGCAGAATCTCTCATGTGGTCATCTAGGCAGGCTTAAATGACCAGTACCACGCCGTTAACTGGACTGCGTCGAAGCGGGTGGCCAAGTCAAGTGGCAGAACCTGGCATATCATAATGTCTAAAGTGGCAGAATCTCATGACCAGTACCACGCCGTTAACTGGACCGCGTCGAAGCGGGTGGCCAAGTCAAGTGGCAGAACCTCATAGTGTCTAAAGTGGCAGAATCTCATGTTCAGGCAGAATTTCGTAGTTTAAAGTTTTTAGGCTTTTCACATGTGTACGCCTGGCCAGGTGAATGCATATCAGTGTTATTGTGGATGCAGACCCACCTCATGTATCAACGTGCATGAAGTTGTAATGCACGAAGCTGGGGCATGTTGGCCAAGGCAAGGGGCGGGACTGGTGCATGTCGGATGCGTGGTGTGGTGATATGAGTCTCACCAGCAACAGCAGATCGAGCGCAGGAGGGATTCGAGCCCTCTCTTCCGACTGCGGCTCATAGTCACAATACACACAGTTCCTTTGAACCGCTGAGCCATTTGATGTTGTCAGTCATACGATCCATTTTCAAGAGTCTGTTTATCATCACATCGGCAAGACGCCAGTGTAATGCGACCATCGCAGCCGCAGGCATTGAAGCCGTATGCACTGCGTATAGTGGGCAATGTTCATGCCGGAGCATCGCCGCCGCAATTTGACTGCGATGCCGCATCGCCTTTGAGAATTTTTTTTAATCAGCAACACGCCAGTGCATGCGCAGCCATCGCGGCCGCAGGCATCAGAGCCATATGCACACTGCACATAACGGGCGATGTTCCTGCCGGCGCATCACCGCCGCATGTCGACTGAGATGTCGCAATCGCCTCTGCTAATCTCTTCATCAGTTTCGAGGTCGCATAGCGCAGTCACGCCCCGCAACGCAGAGCGGTCATGGCGGCGGTCACAGTCCGGCTGCCTCGTTGCAGTAAGGTGGAGCTAAGGGGAACGCGCGTATGGAATAGAATGTGAAGTTTTTGCGTAGAGGCTCAAGAAGCAGCAGTAGAGAGCCATCACTTGAAGTTTTCAACTGGCACAGGCCAACAACGCGAGGCACGCAACCGCAGCAGAGCTCTCGCTGGTAGGCTGAGGCTAATGCTCAGCTAACCCCTGTCCCTGACCTACCCCCCACCGGTGGGCTTGACCTACCCCCCACTGGTAGGCTAAGGCTGAGCTAACCCCTGTCCCTGACCCCACCCCCCATTGGTAGCTTCAGGCCGAGCTAACCCTGTCCCTGACCCCACCCCCACACCGGGTCCGAGCGTCAGCTGGAGCGAGGCCGCGAGTGCTGCCGATCATGGCTGGCGCTTTGATGGCAGGCTTCATTGGCTCATGTGAGCTGGTCGTCAGAGCTACACAGGCATGTTCCTGACTGAGGCGGCAGGATTGGTGCATCAGCTTGCGGTCATCCACAGATCTTCATGTTTTTTCCCGCGTCGTCCGTACGACCCCGCCTGAATCCAGCCACCGTTGCGGCGCGTGCAGCGTCGCGCCGCCGCAATAAGCAATCACTTTCTATTTGTTGTAAACACCTATGTGCATCGGGAAACAGGCGGCGCGTCGCGTAGAGCTCGGCGCGACTGTAACAGCAGTGCTCCACGGCGGCGCCGGCATTGGCGGCGGCGGCGCGAGCCCGCGCGTGCTCTGGCGGCGGCGGCTGCGTGTCACAGAGGGAGGCGGCGACAGCGGCAGCGGCAGCGGGGCTGATGGGTGGGCGGGGGCGGGGGATGGGAAGTACGAGGGGGGAAACGAAGACGAGGCAGAGGAAGAGGAGGAGTTTGACCACGTGGTGATGGCGACGCCGGCGCACTCCGCGCTTGGCGCCCTGCCTCGCGCGAGCTCCGAGGAGGTGAGACGGGCCTTTATTTGAAGGCCATCGTTGCTCGTTGAAGTCTGAAGCGCGCTGCGTCTTTCGAGGGCTATTGTCTGTCGAAGTGTTTAAGGCGCTTGGCTCAAAGGCGCCCTGCGCGGCGCGAGCCTCGAGGAGGTGAGAATGCAAGCATTCTTGGAGGGCCATTGCATGTTGAAGTGTGGAGGTGTGGCACTTTTGCGAGGGTCATTGCCTGTTGAAGTGTGTGCGAAGTGCTCGGCTCAAATGCATCGCCCCACCTCCGCACATGCTCGTGTGCGCGCCGCGCTGCGCAGCGCTCCTCATCGCGACACCACCACCGCGCCCCGCCGCATGCGCGCCACCGCCGCCCCCGCCCGCGCCCCGCGCGTGCGACAGCCCTCACCGCAGCGACACTGGCCCTCCTTTCGCAGCCTGATGTGCCACCCATTGCCGCCAAATGCCGCCAAATGTGTCACCCGCGCGGCAGGCGGCGGCGCTGTCCGCGTTCGCGTACGAGGAGAGCGAGGTCGTCGTGCACCGCGACGCGCGCGGCGGCGGCGGCGGCGGCGCGCTGCTGCCGCGCGACGCGCGCGACGTCAACAGCATCAACTTCGTCACGCACGCCGGCGCGCGCCGCTGCACGGCGACGCTTCTGCTGCCGGACCCCTCCAGGCCCGGCGCCGTCGTGTACCAGTCCTGGAACCCGCCGCCAGGTGCGCCATTTGTGTCAGCGCTCAGAGGGTGTGTGCTTGGGTTGGAGCGCTGGGTGAAGCACGCTTATTTAGGGCGCTCTGGCAGCGCAGGGACGCGTCAGCAGGATCCTCCGAGCTGCCCACAAAGCGTTGATTTCACATCTCTTTTAAGAACTTGGTTTGCGTTTCTGTATGGATGTGACCTGGAACCCGCCGCCAGGTGCGCGTCAGTGCTCAGAGGGTGGTCGCTGCGCAGAGCGCTGGCCGCACGCGGTTCTTGAGAGCGCACCGGAAGCGCAGGAGCTCAGAGGGTGTGTGCTGAGGCTGGTCAAGCGCGCTGGCGAGAGCGCACCGCTGGCACGGACAGATGCTGTGCGCTTTGGGAGCGTTGGTCTAGCGCGCTTTTGCTCGGAGGGTGTGTGCTGCGGAGCGCTGGTCAAGCGCGTTTTTGAGAGCGTGTCGCTGGCGCGGACACAGATGATGTGCGCTTCGGAGCACTGGTCAAGCGCGCTTTTGCTCGGATGGCGTGTGCTTCGGAGCATTGGTCAAGCGCGCTTCTAAGAGCGCACCGCTGATGCGGACAGATAATGTGCGCTTCGGAGCGTTGGTCAAGCGCGGGCTGCTGAGAGCGTGCCGGAGGCGGAGGAGCGTGCGAGCAGGATTCCCTGAGCTGCCCGCAAAGCGTTGACGTCTCTTCAGCACGGTCTGCGCTGCTGTTGTGGAGGTGACATTTCTGGGAGAGTTCACCTCAGTGGCGTGAGAATGCTCGCTTGTGCTTTGTATTGTTGTGGGGGCGTGCCCAACAGCGGCAGGATGGTTGACGCGCGCCTGCGCTTGAGCCCCGCGCAGCGGGCCAGCCTGAGTCGGTCCTCAAGAGCTTGTACCCTGTTTGGTGTGCACGAGGTTGGACCAGAAATCATCAGGTATCGGCACAAGTGCGCAGAAAACGGCATCGGCTCCATGTGGTGTGTGCACTGCACCTCGCCGCCCCAGGCTGAGCCGCTTGCTAGCTCTGCCTCTCAGCGTGACCGCGGCGGCGTGCTCGCCGTGCTGACGCACAGCTTGCGCACACGATACGACGCGCTTGTCACAGCCCAGCTCCGTCGTCATGCTGGACATGCGCATGCGCGCTCTGCGTGCGACGCTGCGTGCGGCGATTCCCAAGTAGCTCCGTCCCACCGCCATTACTCCGAAGCATGGAGTTTTAAACTCACTCAGCCACTGTTCCGACGCTCCGCATGTGCAGACGCGCAGCTCACGGAGATGATATGGCGCATCCGCTACAGCCTCTTCATGCCCGCCGGCAGTATCAACGCCGCTCCGAATCACTGCCATCACTGCGAAGCATGGATCTCAAGCTCACTGTGCCACTGTTCCGCTCTTCCACACTCCTGCCATGCAGACGCGCAACCCGCGGAGACGATACGGCGCATCCGCTACAGCCGCTCCGTCGTCACGCTGCGCACGCGCGCCGCCGTGGCAGCGCTCCACGCGTGCCAGGGGCGCGGCGGCGTGTGGTTCGTGGGCGCGTACGCGCTGGACCAGGTGCCGCTGCAGGAGCAGGGCGTGCGCAGCGCCGTCGCGGTGAGCATCGACAGCAACCTCTTTGGTGTACGTAGTGTTGAGGCGTTGCGCAGTGAGGCAGTTGACTCGCCGCTGTTAGGTTTGCGACCGCTGTTTGGTTCGCGGCCGCTGTTAGGTCCGAGGTGAGAAGCGCAGGCGCTCGCTTTGATGTACTTGGTATTGAGGTGTTGCGAAGTGAGGCTCTCGACTCGGCCCTGTCAAGTGGTCTCAGATTTCCGATTGCTAGACAGTGTTATTTGCACTGTCTAGAGGCGCACAGAGGAGGAGAACCGGCGCCGTGTGGTTCGTGGGCGCGTACGCGCTGGACCAGGTGCCGCTGCAGGAGCAGGGCGTGCGCAGCGCGGTGGCGGTGAGACGAGAGAAGGGACATGGTTTGGTGCGCAGATGACGAGCACCCGGCTCGTACCTTTCCTCTGGTTTCACTCCAGCCACTGTTCAAGGCGTTGCTGCAGGAGCAGGGCGTGCGCAGCGTGGTCGCGGTGAGAATTGACAGCAACTTCTTTGGTGTACGTGGTGTTGAGGCGCTGCGCAGTCAGGCAGTTGACTCGCCGCTGTGGCGGTGAGAGTTACGTGATATTTGGTGTACTTCATGTTGAAGTGTTGCGAAGTGGTGATATGCCCGGCTCATACCTTCTCCTTGGATCCACTCCAGTCAACATTTTAAGGTGGTGCAAATGTCTGAGTGAGGGCGCGGCGCATGTTGAAATTGGTCCTCGGTGCACACTGACGCACCACCTCAGGCTGCAGGAGCAGGGCGTGCGCAGCGTCGTGGCGGTGAGAAAAGTAGGCGCTTGTGCCTTGGCTTCATGTTGAAGTGCTGCGAAGAGGTATAACTGACTCGCCACTTGTTAGGTCCGGCCTCAAACAAAACGAAAGGAGCTCGCTTTGTGTGCTGCATGTTGTCAGGGTGCTGCGGAGTGATACGATCGACTCACTGCTGTAAGGTTCGGCCTCACATTTCTGAGTGATGGACAGTATTATTTGCACCATCTGGGGTGTACAGAGGAGGAGCACCCGGCTCATACCTTCTCCTTGGCGTCCTCGTGCCAATCCAGAGCTGTCAAGAGCAGACATGTTGGCTGCGCGACGCAGGCGCCTGAACGCCGTGTTGGCGTTGTGAGCGGCGCTCCTCGCCGCAGCGTTCCAGTCGTCGCATGACCCATTGTCTGCATATGACCGTCAACACTTAGAAGGGCATTACAGCCGGGCGATTTGCACTCCCATCAACCGAAGCATAGTTCCCGCTGCTCATTTGCCTACTTGCAATTGCCTTCTTTCGTTCAAAGCATAATTCCTGCTGCTCACTCGCCGCTGCTATGCTGCTGCGCGCGGCGCAGGTGCCGGACGCGCTGGGTGTCCACTTCACCGCCTAACCCTAACCCTACGTCTAACCCCCAGGCTGCCCGGCGCGAGCGCCTGAACCACATGCGGTCGCTGTGAGCCACAGTGTTCCAGCCGTCGCACGACCCAGTATCTGCCAACCGGTGATGTGCACTACTTTGATCTGAAGCATCATTCCTGCTCCTCATTCGCCGCTGCTGTGCTCGGCGCAGGTGGCGGATGCGCTGGGCGTCCGCGCGCCGTGGGCAGCCCACTTCACCGCCGCGGCGGCGCGCGCCGCCGCCGCCACCGCCGCCCGCGGCATGACTCCTCTGTACAATTGCGGCAGCGGCGGCAGCAGCAGTGGCAGCAGCGGCATGTCGGCACGTGCACTGCTCAACGGCCATGCGTCGCGGGGCGGCTGCGCTTGCGGTGTGCGGCCGCAGTGCGCAGAGCCGGTGGGGCGCGACACAGCGTTGCGCAGCGAAGGTGAGCTTGTTCAGGACGAATGTTGGTCTGCTGCTGGCGTCGGCAGTGGGCAGGAGCGCTGCTGCTGCGGCGGCAACGCGCCTGCGGTCTGGTGCGGCGACTGCGTGACGCCGGCTGAGCGTGCGCATTACATGTTAGCAACTCGCGGCGAGTACGATGCGATCCATCAACAGCCTGTGTGAGACGCACACCTGTAGCACGGCTTGTCGCGTCGATCAGGAAGAGCATCACACTATCGCAAAGCAGCATCAGCAGATGTGGCGGCGAGGCCACTTCTGGAAGGGCGTGCACCTTGAAGAATGGGGTCTAGGCGCCAAAGCACTTGCTCCTTGTGCTCGTGCGGCGCGCGGCCCCATAATACCGCGCCTGCTGCCGCAAACAGGGCAGCAAACGTGCGGCGCTGGGCGGGCAATGCACCTCTTGCCCGCAACGAGTTTCACATTACTGAACGCGCCGACCCTACGAGCGGCACACTGCGCACTCCGCCAATGCTCCAAGCATACATACCACCGCATTGCTGCTGAGCGCTGCGCGTCTTTTGCGCTCTGCGCAGGCCGCGACGGCAGCGCCGCCGCCCCCCGCAAATATGCAGGGGGGAAGGGGGAGGCGCCGCGCTGCGGCGGCGGCGGCAGCGCTGAGTGCGCGGGCCACGTTGCAGATGCCGCCGGCCGCACGCTGTGGATGAACTGGGGCCTGTGGCGGCCGCTGCGCAGCGGCGCCATGCCTACCTATCCCCAGGTACGTGCCTACCCACCCCCAGGTAGGGGTGACTGCGGTGTCACAAAGGGCGATGTGGGGGCTTTGGTGCGCACAGGGTACCGGGGCGACCACTCCAGCAAGCGCCCAGAGTCTTTTGAGGAAGCGTTCATGCTGCGTTTCACAGTGCCCTACATTTGAGGGGCACGAAAAAAACTCCAGTGACCGTTTCGGATTTGTTCTCTACACACATTTGTTCTCTACACACTTGAGGGAGGTGAAAGTCATTGTGAGATTACCGTGCCAGGATTGTTATGCACGCGCTCGGTTGCGCCATTGTCCAGCACGACGATAATGAATTGGGCCCCTTGCCATGACATATTTGGACCTATCAGGCTTGCGGCACATCCGGAAATGACTGTGACGCCGTCTTACAGCTGGTGATGCAGGGGGCACAAAAGTGTGCTACAAACATGCCTGGGCACAGCTCTTGACTCCCCCCACAGCCATAGACTCAATCAGTTTTGTCAGTGGTAGCAGGCGCCGATTGCAAAGCCACATCACCAGTACCATGTGCCTTTGAGACTGGAGCGGTGGAAGACTCGCGAGAGAGCACGGCACCTGTTGTCAAATCCCACAAGGCTCTAGTAGCTGACCGCCTGTGCCATGCAACGTCGCCACTGCGCTTCAGGCCTGCGAGCTGCTGGGCTTGCTCGCAGGCGACGCCGTTGCGCTGCTCCCCCCCCGCTCCCCCCCCCCCACCCCCCATTTCCATGGCACTGTCCATGTTCATCAAAATCTGCCCATGTATGCGCAGTCCGGAGCTGTACTGCCCCCTCACTTCGAATTGAATCTGCGTCATGCGGCATCGCAGGCGTGCGAGCAGCTGGCGTCGCTCGCTGGCGACGCCATTGCGCTGTCCTCTGCCGATCGCGTCGTCGACGTTGGCTGCGGTGCATGTGACTGTCGATCCGTTTCTGTTCAGTTCGAGGCACGTCTGTCAGGACGCCGCCCCCCCCCTCCCCCCCCCTGTTAATGCACTGTCCATTTTCATCAACCCTGCCCATGTATGCGCACTTCGGTGCTGTACCGCCCCCTCACCTCGGAAGTGCTCCCCGCATCGCAGGCGTGCGAGCAGCTGGCATCTCTCGCGGGCGACGCCGTCGCGCTGTCGCCCGCCGACCGCATCCTCGACGTCGGCTGCGGCGCGGGCGACTCGCTGCTGACGTGGCGCCAGCGCTTCGGCGTGCGCAGCGTCGCGGCGATTGAGGCGGTGCCTTCGCAGGTGATAGAGTGGTGCTGAAGACCACACACGCATGAATTATCTCTATTCAGAAAGAAATGAAGAAGAGGATCGCGTGCTGGTGACGTGATGCCAGCGCTTTTGCGTGCGCAACAGACTCGCTGCTGACGTGGCGCCAGCGCTTCGCCGTGCGCGGCGGCGTGATGATCGAGGCGGTGCCTTCGCAGGTGACTCAAGAGGTTGAGTGGTGATGAAGACCACCACGCATCAATGAACGCACAGATCCTTTGAGAGTGGTGATGAAGATCACACATGCATGAATGCTCGCACGGTTCCTTTGAGAGTGGTGATGACAAGCACACTGCATGAAACGATTCTGTTCAAGAAAAGTATCGAAGATGATCGCGTGATGGTGATTTAATACCAGCGCTTCTGCAACAGTGACATGTTTAGCGATTGAGGCGGTGCCTTCACAGGTGAACACAAATGGTTTTGCATGTGGCGTACAGGTCCAATTTTTGAAGCCATTCTTTTGTTGGAGTTTAGGCGCCGTGACGCTGTTGTTTTTCCCTGGTAGTGGTCGCTGACCCGTCACATCAAATGAGCAGTTGTGCGCTCTGCCGGGCTGCACGGCTGGAGCTAACGCGCTTGCGTTTCGCGCGGCAGCAACGGCAGCAGCAGCAGTTGACAGCGACGCCGACGCCACCGCTGCTACCATGGTCACCGCATCTGTCGCCAAGCAAGCGTCGTCACCGATCCCGAGATGTGCAGTGTCGCTGACTGCAACTGCCCTGTCAGGAAGTCGGCTTTGCCTTATGCTGTTTTATTGTGTGTCATTGTTGAGCATGGTCGCGTTGTTAGCGCTGAGCATGGCTGAATTCAGTCGGTTTGTGTCAGTTTGCGTACATAATATGCATACAGACCCTCTTCAGGTTTTAAGGGCTGACATGGCAGTATCGCAACGCCACGCAGGCGGAGCTGGCCCGCGCGCGCCTCGCCGCAGCGGCAGACGACGACGCCGACGCCGTCGCCGCTGCCGCAGACGTGCGGCAGGGCTGCAGCACGGCGCTGCCGCACGCGGACGGCGCCTTCACGGCAGTAGTGTCGGTGGACGCTGTGTATCACTTTGCATCGCGCGGCGCGTTCTTTGCGGAGGCGAACCGCGTGCTCAAGGTGAGCGCTGCTGCTGTTGCTGCTGCTGCTAGGTGCTGCTAGTGCTGCTGCAGCAGATGCTGCTGCTGCTAGTGCTGCTGCGGCTGCTGCTGCTGCGGCTGCTGCTGCTGCCGCGGCTGTGGCTGCTGCTGCCGCTGCTAGTGCTTCTGCTGCGGCTGCGGCTGCCACTGTTCTGCTGCGGCTGCGGCTGCCACTGCAACAGCAGTCGAGATGACTACACACATGTGACGTACTTCTGGCATCAGCCGTTGACGAGAACTTTTTGTTGAACAGTGAGACCCTGCGCTGAGGAACACTACTCCATGGCATGTCACATGGAGCTGTTACCATACTGAAGCCCTCGAATCAGTGGCCTCTTTGGGGAAGTGGTGGGGTGCACTGCCTTGCGTTTATTACAAATTTGCTGTGGCTGCTGGTTTGAGGAGCGTTCACCCACGGCATGCAGTTGATGCTGCGCTTTGCGGTTCACATCCTGCACTGTCACTGTCAGCAGAGGTATGCCAAGGGCGCTGGTTGCATTACAAGCAGACATTACTCTACACACGGAGCTAGCCCAATTCGATTGAACTTGGTTAAACACCACTGCAGTCACAGCATTTGACGTACTTGAAAGTGAACGGCCGCATTCTTTGCGTCTAGTCATCGCCACTGACGGCTTTTGCTCACGTGCTTCCTCTGTAGCCCTGGGGTCCATTGGTTGTTGTCAACGAAACCCTCAGGGCTATCTCCCCACATGCCTTTAGTATTCCGGGCAGTGTTGTCACAAGGATTCAAACATTAGTGTGCCATTCTTGTGTGCATTGACAGTACAACTCACATTGTCTGCTCGTTTGGCCCCGGCGATTGGCCGGCCGCCGTTGACCTCCTCCCCCCCTCGCTTGCCCCCAGCAAACCGGGGGCAAGGCCGTTGAGTTATTTCATCTAGTGCTCCGCAGTGCGTCATCCTCTGTTAATCAGCCCTTGCACTCACATCACTCGCTCAAATTGACAGTCTCATTTGCGTCTGTTGCTCAACTTCCGCCCCTGAAGCCTGGGGGTCGGCCGGCCATCATCGACCTCCTGTTCCCCCTCAATTGTCCCCAGCAAAGCCGGGCAAGGCTGTTGAGTAATTTTGTTGAGTGCTCCGCAGTGCGTCATGCTCTGCTGATTTTACAACATTTTCACACACATCATTTGCTCAATTGACAGTTCCATTCACGTTTTTGCTCAACTTCTGCTTCCGCAGCCCGGGGGTCGGCCGGCCATCATCGACCCCCTGCTCCCCTTGCTTGCCCCCAGCGATCCGGGGGGCATGGCTCTTGAGTGATCATGTCCAGATATCCGAAGCGTGCCATCCTCTGTAGATGTCAATTCAACAGTTCCCCTCACATGATGTGCTGAGTTGACAGTTTTCATCCACATGCTCAACTTCCGCCTCTGCAGCCGGGGGGTCGGCTGGCCATTATCGACCTCCTGCTTCCCTCGCTCGCGCCCAGCAAACGGGGGATGGGGCTGTGGTGCCGCGGACACGGTTTTCTTTTGAGCGCCGCACAGTCAGCGTTGCGCTACGCGTGTCGCATCCCAGCCGCCAACGCACGCGCGGGGGTTGACCAGGTGAGATGCTGCGGTCCGTTCACACGCAGTAGCATTTGCTGCGCCGCCAATGCACGCGTAGGAGTTGAGTTGACCAGACTGAGGTCTGCTTCATGTCACGACTCTATCGAAGGGGGCTTTGCGAGGAAGCCCGTAGTGCCGCCACGGAAGCATATCCCCCTTAAGACACGGACTGGTTTGTGCGCCAACCTGTTTGACATTCAGAGCCGCTCACGTAATCCGCTCTGCGCCTGCTGCCTTCACGCAGGTGCTGGGACAGCTCGCGCGTGCCGGCTTCAGCGGCGCCTCCGCCACCGACATCACAGCCGACACTTTGTTTGGCTTTGCAGCGTTCACGGCCGCGCGCTGCAGCGGCTGCCAGTGCCGCAGCCCCAGCAGCAGCAGCAGCAGCAAATGCAGCCCTGACGGTGGTGGCGACAGCGCCAGCAACGGCGGCGGCGGTGCCCGCCGCCGCTGCTGCGCCGGCGGCGCTGCGCGCCGCTCGTGGGCGCTGCGCCTGCGCTGGCTGCCGTACAGGCTGCTCGGCGCGGCGCTGGCGTGGCTCGCGCGCCGCGGGGCGCTGCGCTGCGCGCTGATCACGGCGCGCAAGCCCGGCGCCGCGGCGGCGGCGCTCGCCGCGTGATGGAGCGTTTCATGGCGGTATGATCGTGCGGCGGCACCGCTCGCGTTCGTGGCACTGCTCAGCAGGCGGCAGGTTGACGCCTGCAGCGTGCGTTGGAGCCCACGTGCGAGGCGAGCTGAGCTCCTGCAGGAACCTGCACCGCTTCGAGCGGGCTAGCTGGCTTGCGTCACTTTGCACCGGTGCGGTGCTGCCTAAGGTGCCGCACGAAGCAGTGATAAGCGACGAAACATGAGCTCATGGGCTCTGAGGCGGCGCGGCAACGGGCTGCTGCAGCAGCAATTGCTCAGCAGAAAGTGTAGCTCAGTGGCAGGGCAGGGCTAGCGGCTGCGGCTGTGCTGCTGCACCAAACAGGGTGGGCGAGAGAGCACATGGCTGATTGCATGGCCACAGACACCATGTTGATGCGCGATGCAGTCACAGTCGCGGAGGTACTAGCAGCAGTAATGGGAGCTGTACTGACAGTCATGTACCACACTCGGTATGCCGTACGCGTGAGCACGCTCAGGGTTACTACGTCTTCGTGACACTACGGTCCTGGGCGATGCCGGTGTACACCCACATTTTATGTTGCGGCGCATGCAGTGTTCGTGCCCAACTTTACCCCTCCTACTCTGCCCCATCCCCCACACACCCCCACGTACTTCAAGTAGAAGTAGCCCATCCTGGGCGTGCGCTGGTGACGCACCTTTGTCTGTGTACCACTGGTAGCGCGGCCACCGCAGTACACTGTAATTGCGATGGTGCGTGCAGCTGCACATCACACGTTTTGGTTATGATCACACACTTTTTATCCGCAGGCAGGAATGAGGCACACTCGTTCGAAAGAAATGGCTGGCATTGGAATACACAGTTGCAAACTGCCGCTTGTGGCTTGAGGCAAGATTTCATGCGACCTGTACAAGCTTGACGCTGATACTGTTTTGACGGTCTTGGCAGCTCCTGGCCTCAGGGCTGCTTGTCTCTGTTCACATAGTCTACTGTCAGGATTCCCCTGTCAGAAAAATGACGCTAGTCTTGGAAGCTATGCGCTCTACATAGGCCTGTGCACTAATTAGCAGGTGCGTCAAGAGTCAAGAAACAACACAGCTTGAAGTCTATCGTGCATTTTCTGATGTGGCAGTTCACGTGCGTGCTTTCACAAACTGTCAACACATGACCAACTTGAATGTTGCTATGCTTGTCTAGCCATATTCGACATGCTGTGCGTGCACTAGGTGTAGACTGATTGGGATGGGCACTTGACATGACTTTTGCAATACGTGACTTTGTGTGTATGTGCCCAAGCCGACCAGGGATCGTCCGTGTTGGGAGATTGAATTTACAACGGTCAACATACAATTCAAACTACACGCATGACACCATTATCGCAGTAATTGCTCGGCGTCCGTACAGCGCCAGCAAAGGCACCAGAACCTTTTACACAGCTGCAGCATGTTGCCATGACATGCGTGAATCAGCAAATCCCTGAGTCATTCCAGGCGTCATGGGCAAGACAGAGGCCATTCCCGGGGTTAGGACAAGACAAAAAGCGCAAACACGAACGCCACAGCAATTGTATGGATGAACCGTCTTCCTTTGCCAAGTGTGGATAAGCGAACCGCACGGCCGCTGTAAAGCGTCAGCAGAAGTGTAAACATGGAAAATACTTGCCCAATTAAGCACCTTCCGCAGGAACTCTTGTGCCCGCCCGCCAATCTACAGCTCAACCTGTCACACCGAGCAAAACCTCGCGGCTCCCCTGCTATTACCGATACAGGCCAATACATTATGCCAGTGGCAAATGCTCGGGGCGGCAGCATCATCACGACTCAAACTCTGAGTCGGACTGCTCGACCTCAGCCAAACCTCACGGCCTTCACAAACTTGCTGGTGTCCGGGTTGCAGAACGCCCAGATTAGCTGGGGGTTGTACATGCGCGGCGTGGGAACGGGGGCGTCTGGGTCATCAGACATTGCATCCCTTATCACAACGGTCGCGTCAGCGCAGCCCTCCGCCTTCAGCTCCCTCAGGATGGTCTCTTTTGCGGCGTCGGCGCTCTGACCGATAAGCTCGGGCCAGTCGCGCTTCCCAGTCATTTTCAAACAGCAGCTGATTGCCATTGCCGATGGGGTGAGAGCGGAGGGACCAGCAAGGACGGCAGCGATGCGGGGGGGAGGGGGCGAGCAGAGACCACGTGCAATGGGAGCATGCGCTCACAAAGCTCAGCATGAATTCATTGATGAATGCGGGCGGGGAATCGAGCAGATACGACGTGCAAGGTGGGCATATATATTTATAAGCATGAAATTTAACATAAATTCATTGATGAAGTTTGGAAAGAAGCGCTGGGGACAACCCAGGTGATGGGAACAGTTCACCATCGAATATAATCTGCAGCCAGATTTGGTGACTGGCAGTGCGTCCAGGCACCGTTCACATTCACATACACTTCGGACACATGAAGGTTTCTACCAACAAGCTGAAGGCTAGCACTGACTGTACGTGCCCTCTAGCTATACTCTGAGGTTCAGGCTCCTCCAGTGGATCTAGGGCGCGGGGGCGGGGCATGCGCATGTAAGGGCTGTAGGTAGATCAAAACAGACCTGAGTGAAGGTGATCACCAATTGTTGATACATGGACACCTAATTGCTGCACTTGGTCGCGGCCACACTGCATATCACGATGAACATGTAAGCCTGCCGGGGCCTGCACCTTCGTAGCTGGGAAGATTGCATGTCATTGAGCACATTGCAGTCACTGGCACTGGGAAAAGCTGAAGATAGCGAGCGCACATCTCGAATCACGCAGCCGCAAGCAGCAGCCGACAGCTCTCGTTGATATCGCATGCGCAAGACTCTCAACTCCTGACTTTGATCTGATTGCAGGGGTTGCTTTGCGGCGGATTACTCCTGGGCTGGCACAACCTGGATGATCGAGCGACTGCGCGCGCTGCTGTGAGGAGGTAGCCGCAGTAGCATCACGTGTCATGTATCGAAAAGATATCTCACCTCGTTGAAAGTGCCAGAAGTGAGCCGACAAGAAGACCACCAGGCGAGATGACACTTGCTCTGCTGCTGTAGCGGAAGCCAACAAACTTGAAGATGCGCCCGACGAGGAAGAAAGCTCCCGGAACAACACAGCTTCTAATTGCCCGCAGCGTGAGCGTTTGCAGCATCCAGCTGGCGCGACAGCTGACCTGCTGGCCTTGCGCTAGTGCTTACGTGTTGGTCAGTGACCAAAAGTACACATGTACTTTTAATATATTCCACTTGTGGCTGTGGAAATGCCATGTTGTAGGTGTGTCGCCTTGTTCTCACTCTTGGATGTAGCATGCAAAGCTTGCACGCCACACCCCGCCCCCCACATCACCCCCAACAAAGCACCCGCAAGCGACTGTCCCCCACATACTAGCAGGGATACCAAACAAAGCTACAAGACTCTCCCCCCACAGACAGACCCGTCTTAGGGCCACCCAGCTCCACGCAGACTCCATCTCAAAGCTTACACATGTACTTCGAATTGCTGCGTCAACTCATTTCTCCGCCGAGGCTCGTCCACAGACTTGGCACATCTGCAGTGCTCCCGGGCCCGGGCTTTGCAGGCTCAGGGATGTGTGGAACAGTGCTCAGTAATGTGTGTGTTGTGATTGACCACCACCTCAGCCAATGCCTCAGCGCATTGGCTGAGGTGGTGCTGAGGCCAGCTTGTGCGAACGACAAGCTGTCAGCAAATGCTCCAGCAATTCAAACTTGCATGTATGTCACACCTGCCAATGATAATTCAGGCATCGACCTCACTACGTCCTATTGTCTGGGGTTAGTCGAAAAGTTAGAACGGTCATCGCTGCAGCACCGCTCTGCATAACATTCAAAAGTTTAGGCAAATTGACTGAAATAATCGATGGCCTGTCGTCGTCATTGCATGGTCACTGAAGCTGTGTTGGGTCCTAAGCTTCAACTTTGACTCCCGAAGCCCATAGGGTGCTTTGGAGCACCGCCGTTCAACGATCGAGGATGCTCTTTGGGTGCACAAGTGCATCATTCACAGCACCACAGCCAGCGACACTGAGCGTGCATTGGTAGAGGCGTTCTGAAGCCCTGTCAAAAGTGCATTAAAACTGATAGCATCAGTATGGCTTGTCATACGTGGACTCGCCCGTGGCGGCATTGTAGTAGTAGGCAATGCCACCACTGTCTTGGTACTCTGACCACGCCAGTGGGTTGACGTAGGTGCACTCCCCTGTGCTGGAGTTGTACCTGTCGCAAGGCAGTAGGTGAAACAGCAGCAGCGTAAGATGCGATGAGACGCACACAAATTGCCGCAAGCAAACTGATCCTTGCAGATTCTGCACCGTGTGCCTCAGTCGCTTGCCGTCTCAATATACCTACTTCTTATTTGTGGTTGTGCCCCCCTACTTCTCATTTGTGGTTCCCCCCCCCCCCCCCCTTGTATACGTTCGTATGCGTGCAAGTTGGAGTGGCAGCACACAACCTTGCCGCAGAACCAATTGATGGTTTTGACACGCGCTGTCCCAACTTGCAGTTCAGCGGGCTGCTTTGCGCAGACTTGAAGAACATGCTTTACAAGGTGCCTAGCATTGTATCTGTGTTCAGAGACATGCGTTGACGGTATCACATCGGCCTGTGGGCTCAGTGCTGCAGACGGCAACAGTGCCATGCAACCATTCACGTGCACTATTTCGCGGGGGCCAGTGCTCTCGCTGCTCCTCAGCTTGCAGCCATAATCTGATGCAATCCTGTGTGCTCACATCACCAGGATGCGTCTGTCCAGACATCAACGTCAGGCTTGGCAGCCGGGGCCAACCTTTAGGCTCACTGGTACCACCGCTTGTGTGCTTGCTTGATCATACGAAATGACCTGAACACCAATCGTTTCGTCCACCAGTACAACCACTTGTGTGGTCATCGTACAAAAATGACCTGAACACCAACAGAAAGTAGCTCGGCTGGCCCCATTTCATCTCACCAGTACGGGTTGCCGTCGTTGTCCTGGAACACCGTCCACAGGGGCTGGAGGGGCTGGCTGAGCGCTGCCTCAGCGCCCGCAGGGTCCTGGCGCGTGCAGCAGCACATACACAAACATAATGCGTAACTAGGGTTGCAAAAAGCGTTTTGAAGTTTAACTCTTAGTTCAAGTGCCCTTTTTGTGGAGGGGCTGGCTGAACGCTGCCCCGGCGCCCGCAGGGTCCTGGCGCGCGCAGCAGCACATACAAAAACATAATGCACAACTAGGGCTGCAAAAAAGCGTATTTTGAAGTATCACTCTTAGTTCAAGTGCCCTTTTTGTGGAGGGGCTGGCTGAGCGCTGCCTCGGCGCCCGCAGCGTCCTGGCACGCGCAGCAACGCATACACAAACATGAGGCATTCATCGCATTCGTGATCGCCACCGCACCCGAGCACGCGAGTCTACCGTTTTCATGCATGTGCACAAGTTGGCGCTCAGTAAAGGTGCTGGGTGATCGCGGGCTGCTTGCCGTGACAAGCAACATACTTTACGCACGGTACTCCCGAGTTTTCGCTGTACGTGCGCGCAGGTGTGCGCGAGTGCATCGTCAGCAGCAGATGCTCAGCGTGTGCATGCTCTGTGGGATGGCTACATTGCGTGCCCGCCGCACCTTCTTCGCTGCAGCAGGCACTCCGCTAGCTGAACAGAACTTCAAGCACCTCACGACGCACTTCAACGCCATGATGCAGCGCAGAGCGGGAAAAGCAGCAGCAATAGGACGACCAATATCGCTGGCAGCATTGCTCAGCGCCACGCGCGCCTCAATACAACTTTAAGCGCCTCACGCCGCCGCACGCCGAGGCGACGACGACGCAGCGCAGCAACCATAGGGCAGCCAACGTCGCTGGCAGCACTGCTCAGCGCCGCGCGCACCCCAATAGAACTTCAAGCACGGAGCAGCGGAGCGGGAAAAGCAGCAATAATAGGGCAATTAACATCGCTAGCAGCATTGCTCAGCAACGCGTACCTCGTACGTGCTGACGCCCGTGGCGGCGTTGTACCAGTACGGCACGCCGCCGTCGTCCGCGTGCTGTGACCAGCCATACTGCTGCTGCGCGACAACCGCCAGCGACGACGGCGCCGCGGCAGCAGCAGCCGCGCTGCCACCAGCTGCGGCAGCCTGCTGCTGCTGTAGCTGCGCCAGCTGTAGTGGCGACGGGGGCGCTGCGGAGGGTACGCGAGGGTGGTGGGTGCGGGGCGTGGGGGGGCTGAGTGTGACGTAAGGGCATTGGTTGGGGGGGGTGTTTGACGCCAGCTGCGCTGATGGGTCAAACTTCACTTTCGGGCTGCCAGTTGCTGCGATGGTTTGAAGTGGCGCGTTGTCACTCATTGCATCGCCAATGCCTTGATTGGCATGTGCTGGGTGGACAGCAGCAGTGCCTCATGAGTTTTAATGGTATGCCTGATTGTCAAGAGCCATCCAGAAAATACCTATCTGAACTGCCACAATACATGGTCAAGCCAGCCTGCCTTGCTAGCAGACCATTGCATTGAGCCTGGAAGTAGTAGGGTACAGAGTGGTAGCGCGGCATGTCGCCACTTGAACACCTGACAACCACATCTACTAGTGCTATCGATCCAGGAGGCACTCTCGGCACTCTCAAGCCGCTCACAAGCAGCCATGGCCATCCCTTGCTCGAACCTCCTATCATATAAGCTTCCGCATATGGGACTTCCATGCGCACTGCTGAGTTGGGTCATATAACTTCAAGTACTGAGTCACCACTTCAAGCAGAGAAGCGACGCACCTGGGCTGTCGCCGCCGGGCGCGGCAACGATGGCGCGCGCGCAGACGGTTCCGTCGGGGGCGATGGCGCAGATTAATGTGGTGCAGAGCGGCAGCGCAGCGCGTTGCCAGTAAAAACCCTACTGTAAAGCACATCCACTGCTGCAAAGTCCAAGACTCGCGAGGCAACGTTGAAAGCGCTCGCGGGTCCTCACAGACAAGTCGTGTACCTCCACCTCGCACTCCGACGCACCTGAAACACTAACATCCAGGACTCGTGAGTCACTCTCAGAAGCGCTCTCAAGGCGGTCACACAGTGCGTTGTGGTGACTCACCACTTCAGGCAAAAAAAGCCAACGCACCTGGACCGTCGCCGCTGGGTGCGGCGACGATGGCGCGCGCGCAGACCGTTCCGTCGGGGGCGATGGCACAGAAGGGGTGTGCGGCGCGCCGCCCGCGCGCGTGCGCACGGCCCCAGCACTCCATGCAGAACGGGTCGTCGCACGCAACGCACCAGCGCTGAGCCGCGCACGTCTGTGCATGCGTGCGCAAAGTTTAGACATCGCGCTTGAAGTCATTCGTAGCAGCATGGGAACAGGTGTTGCGTGCAATTGAGGCGCGCGGCACCAACAGATAAGAATGTGTACTACCTTTTGCACTTGAAATATTTGAGGTCTGAGAATGGTGAAGGTTCGGGCATCGCCCACTACCGTGCCTTTGCGGTGAAGAAGGAGTTTTGTTGAGATTGTTGAGAACGGTTGTGGCGAAGTTCGTGGCATGTAGATCGCTGACGTGCATGCAGAACGGGTCGTCGCACGCGACGCACCAACGCTGAGCCGTGCACGCCTGGTGCGATCGAGGCATAGTGCGGGAATGCACCTGAAGTTTGGACTTGCGCTTCAAGTGATCCGCAGCAGCATGGGAATGAGTGTTGTGCCCGCGCACATGCGCGAGCGCGATCGGAATTACCACGTAGCACGCATGCTTGAAGGTTTGAAGCTTTTGAATGAAGTTGCTGTAGCATGGGGACTTGTGCTGCAGGCTGCTCTTGAGTCTGGCTCAGGGTTCAAACCCTAAACTGTTCCTGAAGCCCAATCCCTCACTTTCAATAAGCATGCTTGCGTGCACGCGAGAGAGGTGCAGTGCATCACCAACGGAATGATGCGCAGCATGCGCGCTTGGATGGTTGGACCTAGTGATTGAAGTTGCCGTAACATGGGGAAGCGGTGATGCAGGTTGCTTTTGAGTCTGGGTCAAGGTTCCAACCCTAGACTAGAGCCGATTTCAGACTTTGTGCACTCTCCCAGCTGCGCTCCACGGAAGGAATGGCACAAACACCATCCATGCTACCTGTGCGCAGCGGAGGGCAGTTCGCTTCCGACATGGGCTGCGGTCACGGCTTAGGAAGAGATGGCGCGACAGCAGCGGCAGCGCCTTGCAGGCGATCAAGGCGAATCTCGCCTCGCAAGCAGTATCCCTCTATCCGCAGCGAGGCGCAGTTCCCTCCCAACATGGGCGAAGGTCACAAGTTGGCACTGGACAAGAGATGGCAGATTAGCAAGCAGCAGCGCCTCGCAGGCGACCAAGACAAATCTCGCGCTCGGCCACTTGCAGCGCAACCCCTTCATTGCGGGCTATGGTTACGATTTAGCAAGGGGCGGCAGCACAGTAAGTTTTGCAGGCGATGAAGACAAATCTCACCTCGCACTCTGCGCACTCCACGGACCCGAGCTGCTTCCACGTGTGCTTGGCGCGCTTGCCGTGCTCATGAGTAGTCCTGCAGAATGGGCACACGGTGTGTAGGGAGTAAGTGGAATGAAGTGCAAATTGCGGCTGCACAGCATAGGGGGGTCAGGAATGCGGTCACAGTCAAGGCCAGCTCATTAGGCGGGGGGGGCAAGCAAGTGGAGTAAGCTACATGTATGATTTCGAGCATTGACAGCGGCAGCAGCGGGGACTGCATGGACAGGAATTGCGGTAATGCAGAGCACTGAGACCACTTCCTCAAAGCCCACAACCACGCGCTGAGGCTGCTCATAATCACCAAGCTCTATGTTGACACCAGTGGCAGCTTAGTGACAGGCGCTATGAGGGCAGTGGCCGCCGAATGAGAGGAGTTATCACAGACCAACACTCAGCATGGATTACTGTCAGTCCCTGCCTAACCCTAATCCTGACCCTGACCCTAGCCCTAAGTCTTGCCAACCCTGCCACGTCTCCTCAATTTTACAAAGAATTGTCTCCAGTGAGCAGCTGATCCCCCTGGTCCACGAAACCACAACGACGCATGCCACAGCACATTCAGTTTCGCTGATCCGAACCCCGAACTTTACCCTGCCCATGGCTCCAACATGGCTGCTTCTGGCTGTGCACGTAGTGCACTTGCAGGCCTTAACTGCATGTGACAGCATCGCTGTATGGCAGTACTGTGGCAGTGATCAGCAGCTGTCTGGACTGCTGGCTGCTGTGCTTGGGAGCAGAGTGCCATAAGCGCCGCAGTTGTGTATGCGCCATGTCGGTTGCAGTGCAATGAGGCGCCGGTCGGCTGAACCAGAAATACACATGCATGCCAACAGATTGAATTGAGCCCGCATCACACAAGAGAAATCTTGCTGCCGCGTATGGATAGCCCGTCACACCTGTGGATAGTCGCTTAAGATTAGGGTTAGGGTTAGGGTCAGGGTTAGGATTGGAGTTGAGGTTGGGGTTAGGGTCAGCAGGCGGTGCAGAACGGCTCCTGGCTTAGGGTTTGGCGTTAGATTAAAGTTAGGGTTAGCATTAGGGTTAGGTGCCTTAGGGTTCAGGGTTAGATTAGAGGTAGGGTTAGCGTTAGGGTTAGGTGCCCACCTGAAGCAGGCGGTGCAGAACGGCTCCTGGCACTGGTCGCAGTTCCTGCACGGCGCGCGGGGGAACATGCAAGCTGTTGCTGAGCACTGATGCATCATATGAGGCCGCGAGGCCGTGCGCGCAGTGTGCAGCAGTGTGCGGCTTCACGGGCATCAAACACTGTTAACACCGCATCATCAAATGTGTAGACGCACTAGTCAGCACCAACAAGTCTTGAGCAGCGGTACTTGTAGGTTACCCATGCGGCGGAGGCACAACGCGCATGGAATGTTTCTCCCACATCCTGAGGTTGTCCGGCTATATGCTATGTGTGCGTAGGGTTGTTGTTATTTTGGCTATCATAGACGCTAGAAAATTGAGCATTGAGCGGTGCCACAGCTGGCAACACTGATGTGCTGTGCAGGCGGTGCGCTTATTTTTGCAGCCAATCATCAGTGCTTGCTGCCCAGGTTGTTTGCATCACCTCGACTCCCGTCAGCCCAGCATACCGAAAGCCAATAAATGCAAGTCGAGTCTCAACACTCAGGAGCGCCACCACGCACTTCAGCCATTCAACTCGCCGCAAGCGGCGTGAATTGTGCTACGGCAGTTCAGCTGCGTGTCAGGGATGAATGAGATTGCAGTAACCCGCTAGCAAGTCACGTCCTGACCCTGAAAAATGCAAACATGAAGGTCAGCGGCGCAGGACGTTTCCTACAAAAGCATTGTCCCACTGCACTGCAGCTATGCCAGGACAAATGAGATGGCAGGCACCTGCTGGCCCGACGCTTGCTGCACTCTGCGCACTGTATCTGCTCCTGGTCACCATCTGCGGCAGTCGTGACACAAGAGCATGGCATCACAGGAGCGCCATGGATGTGAACAAAACTGCAGTTGTGAACCTGCTGCCAAGATGCGCGACTTACATAATTTCACTCTGCTGCATCACTGCAGGTGGCACCGTCCTGACCGAGCAAGCTGCAACATTTGCCTTGTACACCGTGGTGATTTGAAGTCAGCACACAGTACTGCATTGGCAAGTGTTCCATGTGCCTCTACATATCATGCGTTTATGGTTTTAAGGTGCAGCTGTTGAGGCATGATGATCACAATGTGCAATCAGTGCATGCTTGAAGCAGCTCGTCATGACGGTCGGCAGCTGCAGCAGAATCTAGCATCATAACCAGCGACCGGCAAGCGGGCACAGAGGAGGGGGAGACAAATGGTCTTGGCGTGGATTGCGCTGATGCAAGACATGAAATGCACAGGCTGATGGTAGCACATGTACTCAACTTCAAGTTGTTGCCGCAATTGCAGCAGCATTGTCTGCTTGCTGTCCGGCGATTTTTCGAAATCAAGCTTGGCCAATGATGCTGCAAATCAAGCAGACTCAGGGTATGTATACAGGAAGTACTCAATATAATACTTTGCAGCAGCGCTTCCGTCTCACCAGCGCCAAAGGGGTCATCGATGACTTGGCCCGTCACAATCACCAGGCGGCCATCCTTCTTGGTGTAGCCGGTGCGTGGCGGTGCTGTGGCAACAGCAGTGCAGGAAAAGTGCCACGTAGGCTGAGGATTACTGTAGGCAATACACATGCGTAGAAGTATATGGAATGAAACTTTCAAGCGCTTCAATGCCAGTTTCTCCACACCAGAGTATGGCCATGTCATTCTGAAGCTGCAAGGCATAATCACATCAAGGTTGGTAGTCCTGCATGTGATGCACACATGTGTAGGTAACGAGACTTCACGCGCTTTGATATCATTCTGTACACTGAAGTACAGCCATGTCGTTCGTGATGCTTTGAGGTAAAGCTATCGCGCAAGCATACATACCCTGCGCGCAGTGGCGCTGGAGGAATGCTGCTTATTGACGCGCGCCGTGGTGCCACTTTGTCTGCCTTCACTCCGTGCTATGCAGTGCTACCACACATGCTAGCGCCAGACGCACGGCTTGCAACGGGAGGCAGAGCAGCGCATTACCACTCACCCCACAAGGACTCCCCAGTGGCATCGTTGTGGTAGAACCATGCCTGAACACGGACAGCAGCAGAGGATGTGCAAATACAATCAGTGTTTGCTGCACCATCGCCTTCCCATGTGAATGTATGGACTGGCGTTGGCGCTAGAGCGGTGTTTGTACGGCAGGCAAGTCGCGTTGTACAACTTGGCAGTGAGCAGGGGGGCCAGCCAGCCAGCGGGCACCCGAAGCTTTTCGGTGCAGGAAAATATCACCGTGACAAAGCGCGCACGCGCACTGTTGAAGGAACGGGCAGCACAACTCTGCAGTGCGGTTTATGATGCCTTTGTCGCAACTGAAGCGATGGCACGCGCTGCGTTTTTTTTTATTTTATCATTTTACTTTTTTTGTTTTTTTTTACTGCACCAAGCGATCGCACGCGCAGCGGGAGTTGTCAAGGCGCTTTCCCGGTCAGGCACACATAACACAAGAAGAGCTAGGGCCACGGTTAGGGTGAAGGGTATGAGTTGAGTTAGAGTCAGAACTAGGGTTAGGAGAGGGCCGCGCCACAGGCAGCACCCTGAGGGGGTACCGTTGCTGTTGCTGCCACGTGCATGCGCATTCACGACAAATTTCACACAATGCCCCACGGGCTCCCTTAATAAACCTCGGTGCTTTCCCTGCGCCCTCATCCGCGTCGAGTACTAGGGCGTGGGGGGAGGGGGGGGTATGTAGGTATACGTATTATGTACATACCTGCGTCATCGCATCACCGTGTCCTTATCCGCGTCGACTACTAAGGCAGCAGGTTAGGTATACGTAGAAGGATTGCGTAATACATACGTACCTGCGCGTCATCGCTCCACTGCTCCTTCCACGCGCGCGCATCCATGACGCGCTGGCGGTGCCTGCACAGTTGAGCCGCAGAGGCAGGGCATATGAAGACTCAAGTGATAGGAGGGCAAAAATCAAAGTGCTTGGAAACATAGGATACCTGTAGTGTGGTCGGCGGGACCTCTGTGCAGCTTCGATGCTGCACGCCAAGCCATGCAGCAACCCTCCTCACCAAACTATAACAACGGGGTGTCGGTACCTGAAAATCTGTACTGCGTAGATAATGCTTGCTTGCAGCGGCATGCGCCGGCGCCGTGAGTGGCTGCGGTGAAGTGCGCAAGGCCCTTACGTTACAGCTGCTGCCCCGGGAAAACTCTGGGCTGGCGTGGTATCTCTCGGGTGATCTGCGCTGATGCTGCATGCTGAGTGAGGCAATAACGCTCCCCGCTACGGTACAGCGTCTGAAGCGAGGGGACTGTGCTTGCAAATGGGAGTGGCCTGGCTGAGCGCATACGCAATCATTGCTCTCAGCAGCCAGCATGCACGTGCGCTGTGAGCACACGCGTTGCACGGGCATCAGAGCTGCATGTCTTGCACTTTTTGCAGGGTTTTTGCGCCTCAACCGGGAGTGCACCAGGTACTGACAAGTGTGAACTGCGCGCAATACTGAGCGTGGTGGCCTGCAGTGCCGTGCTTGCCCGTCTCTGTTTAGTGCTACAGAGCATCGTTGTGCAGGCAGGGGGGGGGGGGGGGGGGGGAGGGGGCTACAGCTAGTGGTGTCAGAGTTATGGTCAAAGTAGGGTTGTGGTCAGGTGTGCACGCGCACTTGAGAACTCAGTGCTGGCAAGCAGTGCTATATTTAGAAGTAGCTCTCTACCGAAAGACACGTCAAAAGAATGGGATACCCCGCCCCTAGCCCTGATCTCGATGCCTGTCCTAAGTGCTCCACAACTGAACTTTAATTACTTGTGCTTGAGCGGCGGTAACCCTACAAAACATGCAAGATACTAGTAGTACTGCAACAGTTGTCACTCTATTACTCCTGCACATTTGCGTCTGAACACGGTGCCCCACAAAGTGTAAGTCGCGCAGGTGACGGGTCTTACCTTGCCACGAGCGCCTGTTTCGCCGCCTTACGCCCTGCCATGCCGCGTATGCCCGCCTGCGAGCAGTACACCGCCATTTCGAGCGTCAACGCACAGCAGTATCGACAAATAGACGTCATTGACACAACGTCCGCTGGCCATGTCACGGACGCCCGCCTGCACGCAGCACACTACGCTCAACTCTGCAGCGGAGCAAGGAGAATGCAGGGCAGTGCTCCAACCCCTCCTAGCACGCACCAGCTAACTTCAACCCTTGTCTCACCGCTGGCGACAGTCTCTCAACTAGGGCGCTAATTGCAGTTCGGTTTGAATGTGATGACAGAGTGGCTGCCATGCGGCCACCTGATCGACTGAATTACACCACCATGTTGAGCGTCGACACACACATACAACAACAAGTACGTGACGACGTTGATGCGATGTCCGCTGAATGGTTTGACCGTGTAGCATCTGAAAGAGCACCGGCTGACTTGGTCGACTTGCATCCTCTGAGCACAATTGTTTGAGGGTCAGAGACAATAGCAGCAGCTCGACCATACCGCGTGTTGACAGCAGCTGGCGGTGCGCGCGCCGATAGTGATTAAAGTGCTGGCCGTAGCGCAGACGGCTTTCTGCATCAACCGGTGATATCAACTGTGAGGTCAAATGACCCGTGATGTCACACGTGTCTGCCGCAATACCTGCCCCTACCTGACGCTGTTGTCGGCGTGTTTTTTGCAGGCGCACAACGTCCACATGAATGGCGTGAGCCGCGGCGTGCCTCCTGTGCTCAACCTCGGGTTAGGGTTTGAGCCTTCTGTCCTCACAGACATGGGCGAGCCATTCTGGACCACGCCCATTTCATCGATGCTCGTGATATTGCGTGTCTCGCTCACATGATACCTGCCCATACACTACGCCAAAATCAGTACCCCCGCCGTACGCGCGCAATGCCCACCTGAATGGCGCGGGCAGCGGCGTGGCGCTTGCGCTGGTTGGCGCGCTTGACGCGCAGCTTGACGCCCGTAACGAGACGGCTCGCGTGCCCGCGGTACACCTGCAGGAGTGTACATGCATACCCTCACAATCATTAACAGCGCACTTCTGGAAAGCGTACGCGAGGCGCTGTCGCATCGGCTCGCGTGACCGCGGTACACCTGCACGAGTGTACATGCATACCCCCACAATCATCAATAGCGCACTTCTAGAAAGCATACACGAGGTGCTGTCAAATCGGCTCGCGTGCCCGCGGTGCACCTGCTGGAGTGTACATTCATATCCAGCACCATGAACAATGCACTTCTCGAAAGCAATCACGGGGTGTTGTCGAATTGACTCGCGTGCCCCCGCGGTAGACCTGCAGGAGTACACATACACCCCCCCACCCATAAATATCAGAGCACTGTGCAAAAGCATACATGAGGTGTCGTCACATTTCACGGCGAGGGAGCACCCAGGGGGCACCGGCAAGCCTGTCATCCCCTCTCTGGTGGCCTGTGACCTCGGATCTCGCATAGCGACAACTGTTCCAGAGTTGGAAGCAAAGCGCGCGTAATGGCGGCAGGACTGTGGCGGGCTGTGTTGAAGCTGAAGTTGGCCATTGAAGTTGGTCGGCATGCCACAGCGCTTGTCTTCTGCAGTGCGCACGCAGTGGCTACTGCGGCAGAGCCTGGTGCTTCAGCTCATGTACCACCGGCAGTTGCGTACTTTGCTTGATGACTGCCGTACCACCCAAGCGATATCCAATGAGAAATGAGGCTGTCACCTTGCTGTGCTCTGAGAAGCTTTGAAGCATGAGCGGTCGCAAGTGCCAGACGTGGCAGGTTGTACGCGGCGGGCGTAACGCCCGCCAACTTTCAACAGGGTTCGCCAGGTGCACCATATGGCAACTTGACGAAGCAACTTCAACAAAGCAGCACAGTTGCGTGCGCAAGCAGCTGGCCGCTCCCAAGGAAGTTGTTGGAGTAGAGTCCCTACACGTGTACTTCTAATTCATGGAAGGTTTCACGCACTTGGTGAAGTTTCTGTTTCCGAATGCTTGTTCACATTTTATTGAGTTCCGCTTGAGGGACAGGGGCGGAAACCCTCGGGCCATTCTGCACCATATTGTGTTTGTACAGCGCGTATGCTGCTATTGAGCTTGTGCACGCTTTCCCCGCTGGGATACCATGAGCTTGCACAAACGCTCACAAAACTACCTACAGATGAAACTTGTTGGGTTGGGTTGGTTCTTGAAGCAGGAACGTACCCGCTGTATGGTGAGCGCTGCTGCGGCCTTGCGCAGCAGCTCGTGCGTGTGCTCCTCTCGGAGGCGCCGGCACCGCCGCCGCGCCAGCAGCATCCTGACCGCAGACCAGATGCGCAAGGGTTCAGGAAAGGGGCGGAGTGCGGGCAAGATGTGAGCAGCGGATGCGGAATGCCGGCAAAACATTAAAAAATTAAAAAAAACGGCTCGTGCCGTACGCGCATGCTCTGTGTTGACTATGGCTCGCCGGAGATGTCCTCCTCGAACCTGCTTCCACCAATGCAGAGCTGCAAGGCAGACGGTGTCGTGCAACCTCCATTTGCAGTGAAGGGCTGCGGTTGCGTCCGCCCTGGCGCCAGTTTGACAGAGCACTGCTGCCTGTAGTTCACCATGTATATTCTCCTCGGCCACTGACATGGCGCCAGCAACGGGTGCATGCTGCGCTCTGATGTAGTCTTCTCGTGCTCACCTAGCACCAGCCTGACAGAGCACTGCTGCGCGCTTGCGCTGCGCCTCGCGGCGGCGCTGCCGCAGGCGCCGCCGCCCCCTCCAGCCCCTGTTGCGCACGCGCGGCGCAGCGGATGAGTTTGAGCAACTGTGCCAATGATTAGGCGTCGGTATGAATTGGGTGCGAGACAGATATCTAATGTCATGAGAATTCGAGCAACCGCGCCAGTGATCGCGTGTCAGTGTGTGCAACGGGCGTGGAACAGGTGCCTCATCGAGTATCGTGGGGATCAGTGATACTGGTGAGTCACCTGCACAAGTGCCGCTTGCACTTGAACTTGAGGGGCGATCGTGCACACCACGCGGCCCCGGGTCTCTTGCCCATTGAGACGTTGAGGATAGGTGGAGGGCATTGCGCTCTGAAGGCCTCTGGTCATTCGCCTTATCGCCATGCGACAGAGTCGAACACGCGTGAGATGGGTGTGTCATGGGTCACTGCGCGGGCCAGTGAAACCGTGCGTCGCCCGTGTGAGCGCCAACTGCCGCCTGCACCCTGAACCTAGCCCTAACCCTAACCCTAGCCCTGAACCCGCGGCCACGGAACTGCGGCAGGATTGCGCATTTTTCAGCAGGCTGATCATGCTCAGGATCAGGATTAGGGTAAGGGTTGGTGTTATCGACCGACACTGCGTGCGAGCACATGTCAAGTGCGCAAATGACAGCCTGAATTCAGCTAGGGCAGCTACTCGGTACATGAGCCCAACGACTGAAGGCGCGCCGGCACTCCACACACCCTTAGCTGAGGGTTAGGCTTAGGGTTACGAACACGACTCGAATCACCACCCCTCACCTGAAAGCCGCCTGGATGGACACCGCGGCAGCGGCCCTGCAACGCGATTGCCTGAGCACTGCTGCCCTGGCGCGCCCCTTGTTGCCGCGGTGCAGGCGCTGGAGCCCGCGCGCGACGCGGCGGCGCGCGCGCGCGCGCCGCAGGTCACGCGCCTGGTGCCTGCCGAGCATGCCCCTGCCGACGCGCCCTGCGAATGACAGTTACGCGAGGTGCGTGTCAGGGCAGCAGCGCTCAGGCGGCGAGAAGCTTGCGCGAGCGTGCTGCTGCGCGGTCGCAACGGTTGTCCATACGAGGACGCGCATGTGTTGGCGCTGTGGTCGGGGGGTGCGGTCAATGCGTCCCGCCTGCCGAGCGTGCCCCTGCCGATGCGCCCTGTCGTCGCGTCGGTTGCGTGAGGTGCAGTGTCAGGGCAGCAGCGCTCAGGCGGCGAGCAGTTTGCGCGAGCGTGCGGCTGCGCGGGGTGTGACGCATAACGTCGGCGCTGTCGTCGTCTAGGTGCGCTCAATGCGACTCAGTGCGTCTCGGGGACGTTGTACGGGCGCTGCTCGCAGGTAATGGATCTGAGTGTGTGTGGTGCTGTCGGCAGTGGCAAAATGTTAGGCACGGCCGACCTACAACTGCAAGAAAGCCAAAGTGCACTTATTTCCTTACAGCAGTAGTATATTTATCATGCATGGCCCATACATACATAGGTACATATATGCGCGGCTCTAACGCGCAGGAGGAGAATAAGGGTCTCCATTTGGTCAGCATCCCATTTTTATTGATGTTTTGAAATTGTTTTCTGTTTCTACTTTGAAGTACTTCGAAGTACTTCTGAAGTATTTGTTTTTGATTCGAGTGTGTGTAGCAAGGGCGCCTCTCGTCACGCAGTCACCGGGGGCAACAAACATGCTGCAGGCCCGCAGAGCACGACAGACATGTGTTACAAGAGTCAGGCTACAAGAACACGGCTCCTTTTTTGGGGGGTGGACGACTCGAAGAGTTTGAGAGTCGCAAAGTAGAAGGATGCATGCATGTCAACGTTACAGATTCACAAGTACCTAACAACGCGGCCGCGTGCGCCCTCACTCTCTCCCTGAGCACTGCCTGCAGCCGTAGGCGCGTCACCTTGCCACGCGCCACCTGTTCAGCGTGTGGGGCCAGAAGCAGCAGTGAATGTCAGAATCCATTGCACACAGGGTCGGCTCGGGGCGCAAAGCGCCGACAGGGGGGTTCACATGCACCAGAGAAGGTGGGCTGACAACGGAGCCTGTGTGCAGAGCCAGAAATGTAGTGTGCCCTTAGGGTTAGGGTTAGGGTTAGGTCTGTGGCATCTGCCCAACGCAAGACCCTACACTGAATTTGACTGCAGGCACCATTCGGTTTGTGCCGCAGCGCTGCTGTTGAGCACTGCTGTGACGCGTCGAGACATGGTCGCACAAGGGCTTCTGTGCAGCAGCGGCGCAGCGCGCACACCGTAGCCGGTCCTTGCAATGCACCCCCTGAATGACACGTGCCTGGCCACAAACACTTTAAAGTACCTCAGAGGTATGTATGATTTAAGGTGTGAAGCGCAGTGACCTGCACGGAACTGAAAACAGTTCCGCCAGTAAAGTACGTACACCGGACTGCAGCGCCTCAGCTGTGTCATTGCGGAATCTTGCGTCGCGAGTACAACTGGTGGACTGCCCCTGCTACCCAAGCAGCCTCTGGCGCAGCGCACGACATCTGCGTACAGACGCATTGGTCACTCGCGGCTGCCGCATTCAGGTAGAGAAAGCACGTTATGCATGGGGTGGGGTGGAAGTAGCGCAGATGTACGCTCGCAAGAACTGCAGTACGGCGATGCTCAACTAACTACAGCAAGTTGAAGTTGAGCTGCGGATCGCGCAGAATCGCGTGAGCGCCATGTGTGCGTCAACGGCCCAACCCAACCCCACACCTAACCCAAACTGACCCAAACTCTAACCCTAACCCCGCAGCGCTCGACATGCGCACCGCAGCATGAAGCTCCACCCCTAACCCCAGCGCGGGAAGCGGCGCTGAGCATCCGCATGGCAGCACAAAGCCGTAATTTAGCCCTACTTGAGCACGAAGCAGCGCTGTGCGCACCTTGGTGACGATTGTCGCCGCGGCGTTGAGGTGGGAGTAGCGCGCCGTGAAGCGGGCGCGCGCGACGCGTTTCCGGGCGGCGCACGCGCGCCACGCGCACTGCGGCACCACGAGCAACACATGGCGTGGCACTTAGATCCAGTTGGGAAAAGATAGAAGTACACATTGTGGCATATACGGGGTGCATTCAAGGGACACTGCAAGTGTCACACAAACCCTAACTCAACACATAACCCTGACCCTAAGCAACCCTAACCCTAACCCTAACCCTAATACTAACCCTAACCCTACACAAAACCCTAACCCTAAGCACCGGCCACTACGGCGGCGGGCACAAGCGCAGAGGGCGCGGCCTGACGAGCGGTCAAACATCAAAACCCTACGCATGGATAATGTCAGACAGCCCTCAGTCGAAACTGGCAGGTCCTGATGACGTTTTTTGACGCTCTACGGCCACGCAATTACTGGCTCGTCAAGCAGCACTTCAAACGGCCAGTGTACTTGTACAAAAACTGCCGGCTCTTGCTGCCTTTTTAGCAGCTCGCTGCTGAGCAGTGCGCGCACGCTGCCACTCAGGCTGCATCCATAAATGCCCAGACAAGCAGAGCTGGTGTGCTGTTTGATGGGCTCTGCCCATGCAAGCTTCTACCTACTTGAGTTCACTACCTGTACTTTGCAGTTTGCTAGTCAGTGTGTACCTACAACAGGATAAGTGCCTTCTTCTCCTGCCTTGTTCGCAATTTTGCGCGATGGGCTCTGGTAATTCAACGCCTCTACTCGTCTTCACTACTTCTGCTTTGCACATTGCTAGCCAATGTGTACTTTATTGACTTCTGCTTGAGGGGCAGACACCCTATGACAGATGCACGTTATGCAGCTCGTATGCTCGTGTCAAGCGTGTGCTCACACGCACTTGTGAACGCAGCTGAACAAAAGCGCTAGACTACCTACACTATTATATTCTCTCTCTGCCTTAATAGCAACTTTTTTTTTTGCTTGATCGGCTCTGGCCGCTCCATGCTTCTTATTGTCTTCACTACTTCTACTTTGCAGATTACTAGCCAGTGTGTACCCGCAGGACAAGTGCCTTCTCTTCCTGCCTTGTTGGCAATTTTGCTTGACGGCCCCTGGCCATTCAATGCTTATGCTTTTCTTCACTACTATAGCTATGGCCAGTGCGTACCTGCAGGACAAGTGCCTTCGCTTCCTGCCTTGTCATCCCTGCTGAGCACTGCTTGCATTCGGGCTACAACCGCGAATGCCCAGACACGCACCGCTAACATTTTGCTTGATGAGCGCTGGCCACTCCATGCTTTCATCGCTACCTGTGCATTGCAGTTTGTTAGCCGGCGTGTACCTGCAGAACAAGTGCCTTCTCTTCCTGCCTTATAAGCAGTTTTGCTCGATGGGCTCTTGCCATGCGGTGCTTCGACTCATCCTCACTACCTCCACTTCAATGCTTCTACTTGTCTTCACTACCTCAACTTTGCAGTTTGCTAGCCAGTATTTACCTGCAGGACAAGTGCCTTCTCTTCCTGGCTTGTTAGCAACTCCCTGCTGAGCACTGCTTGCACGCCGCCGCACCACGCGCCCCACGCCCGAGCCTCGCGCGCCACCAGCATGTTGTCCCAGCAGAACAGCATCTTGCTCGCGCCCTGGTACCTGGTGTCGCACCACGCACCAACAGCATTGTATCACTATGACAGCAGCTTCGAAGACACTTGTATACACCATCTTGGTCGTGCCTTGGTACCTGGTGTTGCACCACGAGCTTTTTTTACTTCTATACGGTGATGGCGGCTGAAGACACGTGTATGCAGCATGAGCATGTGCGGCAAGCGTTGGAGATTTGCAGGGGGTCAGGGTGCTACGTGAAGCCTGAAGAGATTTGCCATACCGCAGGTACGCGAGGGCCTTCTTGGTGCAGCGCTGGCGCTGGCACTATGCGAGTACCTACATGGGGGCACGAGCTCAATAGGCGCATACGTGTTGTATACGTACGTCATGGCGCGGAATAGAGTTCCCGCCCCTCAAACGGAAGGAAATACAGTACACAGCAACCATTAACATTTGCCATACCGTAGGTACGCGAGGATTTTCTTGGCGCGGCGCTGCCGCTACTGTAGCATCATGTAAGTACATGGGGACAAGAGCTCGATAGGAACATACGTGTTGTATGCAACCTGGCGAGAAATGGGGTTTCCGACCCTCAGCGCCCCTCAAGCGGAAGTAAATTCAGTACATGGGGGCCTTGAAGATTTGCCATACCGGAGGTACGCAAGTATCTTCTTGGCGCGGCGCTGGCGTTGGCACTATGTAAGTAGATACTTTGAGCCAAAAAGGGATTTGCCATACCGTAGGTACGCGAGGATCTTCTTGGCGCGGCGCTGGCGCTGGCACGCGAGGCGCCAGCGCTGCCACGCCGCCCCCTGCAGCCCCCACGCGAGCTGGCGCGCCACGTCAAACAGGCGCTCGCACGCCCAGCGCTGCGAACGCGCATGCAAGAAAAGTCATTGTGAAAGGGAGATGTGCGGGCAGCTTACTGTTGAAGTTCAACAAGTTGAAGTGTGGAGATGAAGTCTTGTGCCACGCCGCCCCCTGGAGCCCCCACGCGAGCTGACGCGCCACGTCAAACAGGCGCTCACACGCCCAGCGCTGCAAGCGTGCGCATTGAAGAAGAATTGTCGTGAGGGGGATTGTGCGGCGGCATACAGGTGAAACTGAAGTTAGAGGTGGGGCACCTGCGCACGCACGTCTTTTTTGTTTGCACGACAAGACCCAGATGATTGCTATCACGCTTATTACAGGTCCTGGAGGTATCAAAGCCTTGTCGGAGACCACTCTATGCTCAAACAGGCGCTCGCACGCCCAGCGCTGCGAGCGCGCGTGAAAAAAGACATCGTTGTGAGAGAGATATGTGCAGGCAGCCTACTGTTGCAGTTGAAGGTGAAGTCAATGTCTCATCGCCAAATCAACACTATGCCTGACGATGTCGAACAGGCGCTCGCACGCCCAGCGCTGCAAGGGCAACAGGCGAATGAAATGGGACGAGAAGTGTTCGTGGAGAGACCGATGAGTGGCTCAAGCCAACAATACTAGTGCAGCTGCAGACCAGCGCTGTGAGTACGCTATGAAGACGCGCTGTTGTGAGAGAGAGAGATGAGGCAGCCTACTGTTGAAGTTGAAGGTGAAGTTGAAGTCTCATTGCTAAATCAACACTATGCTCGACCATGTCGAACGGGCGCTCGTACGCCCAGCGTTGCGAGCTCACGGTGAAGAAGGGCCGTTGCAAAAGAAGTAGGCAGTCTGGTGTGAGAGTTGAAGTTTGCGGCTGCGCCAACGCAATCACGCCTTTGTTTGTGCGCTGGGGAGCGATTCGGAAGAAGCCCAGCTGTATGCGTGTTTGTCAAACGTCATAAAATTGATCAATCAGAACCCAGATTTGATGTAGACGTCGACTGAATCGTACCTTCATAAACGCCCGGGCCCTTGGCTGAGCCACGCTGCACAGGCTGACGACCCCAAGCACGTCCCCTCTGCACGCGCGTACACAGCAACCATCGATGGCCACGAGTGGCGCGAAGAATGGGAAGGGTGAGGTGTGGGATTAAAGGGATCCCAGGGATCAAAGTTGAAGTTAAGGCAATGCCGTTAAAGCGTATCGCTGCAAGCAACACGCGATGATAAATCATCATGGTGTAGTGCGTTGTAAGCACGTGCTAGTGTGCTTGACGGCAGCTGCATGCAGGCACGGTCCTCGGAGAATCACCGGGGCGACTGATGCTGCAGTATCTGTCACAAGACAGGGAGGATCGAATGCGCGTACACACGCACAAACACGCACACACACACACACACACACACACACACACGCACACACGCACACACGCGCACGCACACGACACGCACACACGCACACACACACACACACTTAACACGCCTTCAACAACAGGACTCAAGTGCCGCAACGTACACCATCCTAGGCCCACGTCAGCATGAAGGCTCTGCACACCGACCAAGCCTCGTAATTTCAAGTACACTAGAAAAGGAGAATCACCTCACAGCACCCGCCAACGCGTCCACCTGTCCCACGCTCGCGCCCAGCGCTCGGCGTAGCGCAACGATGGACTCCATGCCCGCCTCCGCTGCGTCAGCAAGCTGCAAGCGCAATGCCAAGAGTTGTAAAGCGCTTGACATTGAGAGAACCAAAGCCTCAGTGGAGTGAGAGATTATTCACAAAGAGAGGCAAAGTTGGTGATGTGGCAAGCGCACTGCCAAAATTCGTGATGCGATGAACACCGAGCAATCAAAGCTCTGTTCGCATAAGACGCATGAGTCATGGGAGGTAATGCGAGTTCGCATGACTGAAGGGGCGCAACGCAACGGTGCGTGCGCATCTGCCGCCGCTGCGTCAGTGAGCTGCAAGCGCGGCGCCAGAGGTCGCGACGCGATTGACAGTGAGAGAGGCAAAGCACCAGTTGAGTGAGAGATGTCTAAGTCTCAGGAGAGGTCATGTGGGAAAATGAATGTGCATCCACTTGGAGGAGCCAAGGCAAAAAAAAGGAAATGCATGTACTCGAACGGTACCTTCCCTCCAATACAGTTGTCGGCTTGCGACCTCTGATGGGACGCGTGAGCGAGAAAGAAACCAGCCGTTGCAGTCTGGAACGAAGCGTTTCAACCGCGTCGCTGGTGACCAGCGTGACTAGCCCTAAACCTAACCCTAAGGCAAACTGCAGGCAAGTCCCTAATGGAAGCGTACCGGCAAGCGGGGTTCCGCAACCACGCTTTTGAGGTACGTCCCATGTACTTTGCCAATACTTTGGTGGCTGCACAGTCCCACGCACCCTCTTCCACCCAAACTGCCACCGCTCAACATCGCGCGCTGCCTTGCGACTGTATGCTACGCAGACCGGCACCGCAACCGTCAATCACCAAGCCGCAGCGCGTCATCGCTGCCCCTGCTGTCATCCCGCCCCCCATCTGGCAGAACTGTAAAGCACGACCGACCTGCACGGGGGCGCCGCCGGCCAGTGCCGTCCGCCCCCGCGGCAGCGCGCGCGCGGGCGCCGTCGCCGCAGCGCGCAGCTCCTGCCGCCGAGGCAGCGCAGCCCATCCGCTGCCGCCGCCGTCACAAGTTCCCAGCGCCGTCGAGCTGCGCTGCCGTTGCTGCTGCCGCGGGCCTGCTGCGCCGTGCTGCAGCGCCGCCGCCGTGCCGCCTGAGCGCTGCTGCTGCTGCTGCTGCAGCAGGCCGACGGCGCGCTGCAGCGGGTCGGAGTGGGGGTCCGCCGGCCGCTGCCGCCGCCGCCGCCGCTGCTGCCTTTGCGCCTTAATGGGCGAGTCGTGGCGCGCGTGTTCTTCTACGCGGAGGAGCGTGTTGCGCTCGGCGCTGAGCGCTGCTGTCTCAGGGGGGTCAAGCGCTGTCTCGGGGGTGTCGCTCTCGCAGTTTGCGCTGCACGTGGCGCTGCGTCGGCGGGCGGCGCACGGCGGCGCGGGGTCAGGCCGGTAGTAGCTTGTGCGTGGTCACATGCGGTGGCGTCACACGTCAAGCTTTAACAGAAGTTGAAGTGACTGAAAGCTCCCCATTTCAGCCTTGATTGTGACCACAAGAGTAGTGTGATTGTACTCGCAAGTGTGGCGCCGCACTGAAGCTCGCCGTGCAGCTGAATAAGCTGAGGGTCCCGCATCGTAACTGTAACAGCAGACTGACTGTGCCCCTGCTAATGCAGGCCTTGGCTACACACCAGGGGTGCCAAATTAAGAGTGTGACCAGCGGATACTACTGACTGGAGCACAAGACCTCAATTTCGAATTCAAAGCAGGAACTCACACCGGTGTGGTCACTTGGCAGCTAGGTACAGTGCTTGCATGTTCACAAAGGGAACCATTACACACCGTGCCCTGTTGCGTGGAGCGACCCTGTGCGCAAGTGAAGTCCACTCCAATGCTGCAAGTGGTGACGTACCCAGCTCCCTCCTGCGCTATGAACACGCTTTGCGAATGACAACGCTGCCCGGAGCGACCCTAGCACAAGTGAAGTCCTCCAAGGATGCAAGGGGTGACGCACCCACCTCCCCCCTGCGTTAACAACGCGCCTACGAGAGACGGACACTCACCGCGAGGCGGTGCTGAGCGCTGTCATGCCAGCTCCTCCTCTATCTCCGCCAGCTCGAACGCCGGGCCATGTTACGCAAAGCTACCCCGCACACAAGCGCAGTCCAAGAGGGGCAGCTGCACTGCAAAGACATTCCAAAGCGGACGCACTCAGCCCCCCTATGCATTAACAACACGCTTTACGTTCGAGGGACAAACGCTCACCGGGAGGCGGCAGCGCTGAGCGCTGTCACGCTGAGCTCCTCCTCCATCTCCACCAGCTCGAGCACCGGGCCAAGTTGCGTTCACAAGTGCATTCCAAAAGGGGCAGCTGCACTGTAAATACGCTTAAAAGCTGCAAGTGGTGACGCACCCAGTCAGCCCTCCCCCTGCGCTAACAACGCGCTTTGCGAAGGACGAACGCTCACCGCGAGGCGGCGGCGGCGCTGAGCGCTGTCACGCCAAGCTCCTCCTCTATCTTCGCCAGCTCCTCGCTGGTGACGCCCAGGTGCGCCTTCATCCTGTCTGTGACGCCGCGCACGGGCGGCAACAGGGGGGGGGATTGGGGGGTATCTGAATGCCTGTTGACGAAGCATGTCCAATAAGGTCAAGCAGTGGCACCACTCGAGAAACCCAGCGCTGGTGGCAACGGGGGGGGGTTGGGGGGCATTTGAATGTCGATTGATGAAGCATGTCCAATTAGGCCAAGCAGTGTCACCACGTCAAGAAAGCGCAGCATCCTCCACTGCCTTGCTGCTGCCCTGGGCCCTTGTCGCGCGACATTGGCTGCCTGCTCCTGCCGCCTGCCTCGCCCTATAAAATGTGCTTTTGGGGCCCATGGCCTGTGTGTGGGTGTAATGTTACTGTACCATTAAACCGCCATGTGTGCCTCCCCCGCGAGCTTACCTAGCAGTGCAGCCTCCAACTGCCGTGCCACCTGCTCCTCCGGCCTGCCGTTGGAGAAAGCAGCGGTCACGCAAACAAGCAGGGATTGGGGGGATTAGCGCTGGTCAAGGTGGCTGGTTTGATGGCATTGAAGTATTTCCCTATTTGTAACCAGAAGCCGTGTTGCAGGAGGCTGTAGCCAGGGCTGGTGACATGATGCGTAATGCGCCAATAACACTCAGAGACTGATGCGCTTGCAACCACCACATCTATATGTACAATAAATCCATTTGCAGACCTCTATGCATCACAAATGAACAAAGGTGCCCCACGTGCGCGCGTACCTGTCAGGCCGTGGCAGTCTGTTGAGGTAGTGCCGCCGAGGCGGCGACTGCACCTGAGGCAGCCTAAATACTGGCAACACGCGCTGACGTGGCGCGCCCCCAACACCACTGCTTGCCAGCCCCACGTCGAAAGCACCATCGCCGGTGCTGGCTAGCACAGGCAGCGTGTCTATGCCCAGAACACAAGTGCGCCCCGGCTTGCCTTCCGATGCAGCTGCTCCTGGCAACACTGTGCCAATCGTGGCATTTTGACCTCTCCGCGGCTGCTGCTGCTGCTGCTGCTGCTGCAGCTCTTGTGTCTGGTTTGGAGATGCGCGGTCTCTGCGCCTGCTGCTTCGGGAGGCCACTCCGCTGGCTCGCACTCGCCGCCATGTGCTTTGCAACTGCGCCACCAGAGCCCTCTCTTTGCGCGTCAGGGAGCTCTCTGCCGCAGCATCACTCGTCAACAGCTGCAGCAACTGCTTCACATCTTCCTCAGCAGGTTCTATACACCTCTTCTTGGTGACGTGCTTGCTCCATGCGGGCTCTGTGCACGCTGGAGCTGCATCTGCATCAGTAGCAGTGTCGCAGGGTGCCGACAGGACACCGCCGAACACCAGTGCCATGCAGACGCTGGTGCTGGTACAGCCGGTGCTGCTGCAGATACTCAGAAAGGGCAGCGCGTTGGCGCTACGATTCATTCAAGTTCAACGCAGATTGACAGTTTCACGTTGAAGTTGAGAACCTTTTGGGTTGAAGTTGAAGATGATACCTTGGGAGTGTGCAAATGAGCTAAAAGTGTACGCAAGCACAGCTGCTAAAAATCAAATACGACTACCCAATTCCTACTTGGCAGACTCAAGTCCGGACTTTTGCAGTGCGCTGGTGTCACCTGGTGACCTCGGTGGTGCCACCAGTGTCGGCGAATACCTCTCGTGTGATGATCGCATAACCTACAGTAGGAACGCTGTCCTTTTCAACATAGTGTACAAATTTGCCCAGAAAACTTGTGCGCGGGCAACCTGCCAACGTACTGCGGTTACATGGCACGGTACCATTTGCAGAGCTGCTTTTGACATCTACAATTTGATGCTGATGCCGGCATCACAGTGCACACGCTCACAAAAAAGAAAGGAGCGCACATCTAAGAGGGCATAAACGTAGCATTCGTCACGATCACAGCACATGCCCAAACTCCATCGTGACCCTTGCAGTGCGCTGACGCGGCAATGCCTGATACATGCCACGCTCACTGTTCGCCAACATCCCAGCCTCGCAGGAGCTTCATACCACCAGACTTCGCAGCACGTACTCAACCAAACATCAGCATGATAGTCAATACAGCACTACACTCAACGACCTGCCCCCTCCCCTGCAGCCGTTTTCCTGTGCACGGCCACCTGCAACCACCCTGCATATGCCCACGTGTTGATCTCACTTCCGTTCATTGCAAACCCCTCCCCCGCCCTGCACATGCACAACAGACCCCCCACCCTAACAGTAGCCCCCGAATCATCCAATGCTGCGTTGACCGCCGGTGCCGCTTCACAACAGAACAGCCAGCACTTCAGAGCAATGTCTGCCACCCCCCCCCCCTTCCCCTTGTCGGCGTTGTACACTGAAACCCCAGTAAGATTGCGCCTCCTGCAAGCGCATGCAAGATGGCGCAGCGTATGCGCCTCCTGCAAGAGCTTACACACGACTGCACAGCGCACGCAGCAGGGCTCAGTCCAGCTGCACGCCAGTCAGCACGGCAGCTGCTGCAGCGGTCAACAACGTTCAGCACAGGCTCGCACATCAGGCGGCTCCACCGCCACATCTAGTGCAGCGCATTTGCCTACAACACCACGCAGTGCACGCTGCCACGTGTCCCGAGCACGGCGCGGCTAGCGCCACCGCCGCTGCCGCCGCCGCCAGTCACCACGCCGACTCTTCGGCTGCTGCTGAGAGATCGCTGCAAGGCGCTGCACGTGGCGTGTACATGTCTAATGCACACAACCGCCCCTCGACTCATCCTGCGTCCCTCTGCAACACCCGCAGCAAAGCGTACCGCGCCGCCGCAGCGGCAGCGGCGCCGGCGGCAGCGGCAGCAGCGGCGGCGGCGAGCGCCACGCGTCAGCGCTCAGACTGTGCGCGGCTGCCGCAGCTGCAGCGCGCCGGGGTTGCCGGGCACGAGCTCCCACTTGAGGCCCACCTCCGCGAGGTACTCCTTGACGCTCTCGCGCAGCTCGCTGTGCCCGGGCACCGCGGAGTGCGCGCCGCGCCCCGTCACGAGCACGACGCCGCCGCCGCCGCCGATCAGCACACCCGCTACCGGCGCGACAAAGTCTCTAATGTAGCGGCGCGCTTCGTCCGGCGTCAGGCCGTGCAGGTCGACGTACGCGACGTCGCTCGCGCCGCCGCGCCCCGCCCCCGCCGTCACCCCCATGCGCCCCGCCTCGTTCATGCTCGAGTAGATGTCGGCGGCGGCGTTGGCGCGCGCTTCCTCCAGCCGCGCGCTCACGGCGGCGCGGCGCCGCGCCGCCGCCGCGCGCTGCGCATCGGTGGTCGCCGCCGCCGCCTGCGCGTCCGCCTTGCGCAGGTCCGCCTGCAGCGCGCGCACGGGGCGGCGCGCGCGCTCGTAGATGGCCTGCAACAGAGGGGCGGAGGCAGCAGCAGCAGCGCTCAGTAGCCATCAAATCTTGATGCGGAAGCTACACATTTACATCAATAAACTCAAAGTGTCAATTGTGGCGCTGGTGGCTGCGCCTTTGACTTGCGCAGGTCACGCTGTAGCGCCCAGATGGAGTGGCGCTCGTGCGCATACATGGCCTGCGGCAGTGTTGGTGATGGTCACTGTGGTGTGGACATGCACTTGCAGTAAGCAACAGTTCACGAAGGAGTTGGGCGCAAGTGACGTCGTGCCTTAGCGATGTGACATAGCAGCCGCAATACATCCAGCCAAAGTCTGAAAGTGCAGGGCTGCATATGCACAGGCGAAGGTAGCGTCCAGCGTGGCGCCAATGGCTGCGCCTCTGCCTTGCACAGGGCCGAGGCAACGGCGCACGCAAGGCTTGCCGAGTGCTGATGCGGGTGATCACGGGCTGCAACACATGATTGCTGAACTGACAGGAGGTAAACGTGCTGCTGCATGTCACATTGCCTGTGAGGATCAATCCTCAGATTGCCTGCTCGGAAATCTGAAACCGCCGACTGAACCAAGTACAGTAATTCTCTCAGGGAACGCGGGGCACTGGGCACCCACCGCTTTTGTGGGAGGAAAAAGGCTCTCACCTGCTTGTCGTCGGTCCCGAGATCACGCGCGCGCGGATCGTAGGACACAAGGCCCACCATCTCAAACAGCACGTCCTGCACCTTGGCAATGTTGAAGTTGTGCGTGACGAGCAGACGCTCCACCAGCAGCAGGCACTGGGGGTTGCGCTCGCCGTCGTCCCCCTCCCCCCTGTGCCGCACTTGAAGCCTGCGCATCACTCGGAGAGGGGCATCCCACAATAATGGTCAGGTGCTGCAGAGTTTAGAGGCGCGCCCGTACCCCCGTGATTATAACTTCAAGCAAGCGCAAGTGGCAGAGCAACCGGTCCTGTGCTCCAGAACACCAACGATGTACAGCAGACGCCGGAAGCGCATGCAGTCTGCGGAATCGGAGCACAAGTGTGCCTGTACTCGGTCACCGCCGCGCGGCAAGTACTGCTCACATGCAGCAGGCGACTCTCTCTCGCCACCTTGCCTCGCCACTCTTGTGAGCCCCCCCCCCCCCCCCCCCCTATACACGTACACCCTGTCCAACATGCAGCAGCTCCATCGTCGCGCAAAGAGGAGCTAGAACGTGTGCGCACGGCACCGCAGGCGGCGCAGCACACAAGGAAATGCTGCCGTCTGCAATACTGTGCGCAAGGGGGCGACTTACGCATCAATACCCCCCCGATTGCAGCAGCCCCCTTGTCCCATCAGGCGGCCGAGCAGCGCTCGCAGCGCTGCATGCAGCAGCATCGCACACCGCATGGCGCCGCCCTCCTTCTCTTTTCCACCATGTACGCGCGAGGCGTCGACTGCTGCTCCCCCCCTCCCCCCCCTCACGTGCTCGCCAGCATCGCAAACACCCCCCGTGAGCCCCCCCCCCGTGCAGCAGCGCTCCCGACGCATTGCCGGCTGAGGCACCCCTGGTGCCACGCGCAGGAAAAGCGCACGCGTGCTTACCACCAATTCATCTTCTCACATGGCTATGAACGAAGGCGCCCCCCCCCCCCTTCCCCCCCCCCCCTCTCACCTGCTCGCCAGCATCGTGAGCCCCCCCGTGAGCCCCCCCGTGCGCAGCAGCTTTCCCGATGCAATACCGGCTCAAGCACACGTGGCGCCACGCGCGCGTCAACCTCATCTTCTTATGCTACTACTGCACAAAGAGACCACTCTTTCCCCCCCCCCTCCTCCTCTCTCACCTGCTCGCCAGCATCGTGAGCCCCCCCGTGAGCCCCCCCGTGCGCAGCAGCTCCTTCGCCAGGTTGCCTGGCAGCTGGCGCGACAGCGGCGCGCGGCACTGCGCGCAGCGGAAGCGCATGCGCGTGCCGTCGTCCTCCTCGCCCGAGTCGAGCGCCTCGCGCGATGCGCGCCACTGGCACGTCAGGCACTCCAGGCACGCGGCGTGGCGGCACTGCAGGACGACGGCGAGGCGCCCCACGAGCTCCGCCCAGTCCGTCTTGCAGATCTGGGGAGATTATGAGGGGGGGGGGGGGGGGGGTGGGGTTGAGCGAAGGGGAGCAAGACCCCCCGTCAGACCAGTCCATCTTGCCGGGTGAGGGGATACCAGGGGGGAGAGGCGGGGGGTTTTGGGCAAAGGGGAGCTAAGGGCCCGCCTCTGGAAGACGCGCAAGCGAGGGGGGGGGGAGGGGGGGGGGGATGAGCATAAGCAAGCGGGACTCGTTTCAACTCCGCAATTGATCTTGCAGATGTACCGCAGCTTACAGAACAGGTTCAGGATTCTCAAGTCTGCATGCGCTATGGAGTTTTTTGGCGCGGCCGACCGACTCACGGGGCAGTGCTCGTGGTCCCTGTCTGCGAAGTCATTTGCCGCGTCCACGCAGATCCGCGTCTCCACGACGTGATCGCACATCAGGATCGTCGCCCCCGAAGTGTCCGGCCCCGCTTCCTCGTCGCTCCCATACCAGCCCGCGTGGCGATCCGCATTCCTGCCGCCGCCGCCGCCGCCGCCGCCGCCCCTGCCCCCCCCTCCGCGCCGCGCCCCCTTCCCCCCGCGCTTCTGCCGCCGCTTGCGCGAACCGCCGCCGCCAACCGCAACAGCAACACCCCACTCGCTGAGATCGGGCCCGTCGCCGCGGCCGCTGGGGCGCGGCGCCGCCGCTGCCGCCGGCTCCGCAGCAGCAGGCGACGCTGGTGCTGCGCGCGCCTTGCGGATAGGGGAGTGCGATTCATCGCTGTCACTGCCACCGTCGCTGTCTCCGGTCCGTGCCCGCGCGCCCCCCCCCCGCTCCCTTCGGCGCGCCACCGCCGCAGGCGAAGGCGGCATCTCCGCCGCTGCTGCTGCCGCCGCCGCTGCCGGCGCGGCCGGCACCGGCGATGTTGACATTGACGGGGAGCGCCGCGCTGCTGCGGGTGCTGGTGTCGGCCGCACTGGCGCCGCCGCTGCCGCTGGCGCAGGCGGCACCGGCGATGCCGACTTTGACGGCTTGCGCCGCGGCGCCACCGCTGCTGATGCCGGCGCCGCCGCCGGCGTGGCGCCGACGCTGCGGCTGCGCGGGTGCGCATCGCGCAGATCCTGCGCAGCGTCCTGCGCGGCGAGGCGCTGCGCGTCGCGCGTCAGGTTCAGCAGGCGCTGCGCGTCGCCGATGGCGGCGCGCGCGGGCGACGCCGTCCGGATGCGCTGCTGCTGCTGCTGCTGCCGGCGGACGCGCTCGGGCGCAGACGGCACCGACGCTGCGTCCGCCGCGCCTGCCGCGGCGGCGCGCGGCGGCGTCTCCGGCGCCAAGCCCTGCTGCTGGCGCTGCGGCTGCTGCCGCCGCAGCTTCCGCGCACGCGCCTTCGCGTCGGAGTCCGAGTCTGAATCCTTTTCCGAGCTCGAGACGAGCAGCGGAGGCAGCTCTTCATCCTCCTGCCGTGACTTGCCGCCTGCACGCCTGCTGCCGATGCCACCAGCAGCAGTAATGCTGAGACCGCCGCCGTTGCTGGGCCGCTGCGTCCTGCCAACTCTGCCGCTGCTGCTGCCGCCGGCGTTGCTAGGCTTGGCGGGCATCGGTTCTGGCGCCACTGGTGCGGCAGGCGCACGCTGCTGCGGCTGCTGCCGCCGCGCCGCTGCTGGTGACGCAGCAGGTGGGTTCTTGCTCTGCGTTGACGGCGCTGCCGTCGCCGGCGCGAGCTGTCGCGGCGGCGACGCCGCTGCTGCCGCGCCGTTCGTCGTGCCGCCGCTGACAGCAGTGTCAGCGGGCGCAGCAGAAGTGCGCCGCCCACCACCGCCAGCCAGAAACCCCTTCTTGAAGCCAGATACTGCGCTGGCGGCAGCGCCAGCAGCGCCGCCGCCGCCGCCGCTGCCGCGTGCGGCGCGTGTGAGCGAGGCCGCAGCGCGCTGAGGGGTGCGCAGCGGGGGGGTGGCTGGGGCAGCGGCGGCGGCAGCAGCACCGCCGCGTGAGCATGTCAGTTGCTGCGCGCCATTTGCGGAGCTGGCGTCGCTGGCATCGCCGTCGTCGTCGTATGTGTCCGATTCGCTGACGAGAGACGGCGGCGCATCCTGCGGTGGCAGCCGCGCAGAACGGAAGGCGTGTGTTAGGGCGAAGAGTGCGCAGGGGATGATGGCGGCGCCATGCGTAGAGGGTTTGAGAAGGGTGTACGACTTCACAGGAGGCGCTGGCACCGCTGGCACTTCTTTCAGAGCGGCGCTGCGCAAGGAGCACAGGAGCACACGCTGCAAGAAGCGCATGATTGCTGTGTGCAGTTGATGAAAGCACCAACAGCGGGGTGGTGCAGTGTGCTTGCAGGCTGCCCAGCACGTTCTGCACATGTCACGAGAAGGCTGGATGTGAGGTGTAGATAACTTAAGTAGGGTTGCCAAAACCGTACCTTTTTTACAAATATAGTCCGTAAATCGTACCGTAATTTGACCGTAAACTCCTGCCTATTGAGGTTTTCGAGAACTTCGATACCATTTTTGCGTCTGGCACAGTAAGCCCGAAGATAAACCTCAGGGCACCCGAAGCTGTGGTCAAGATCAGCATGGTTTACGCTACAAATACCGTTGACCGTATTTTTTCAATAATACCGTTTTGGCAACCCTATCTAAGATAAGGGAACCTGAATGTTGCACATGGAGCGTTGAAAGCAGCTGCCGCTGCGTCCGACGCGTGCCTCGCAGAGTGCAGTCTGCGCCAGCAGGTAGCGGTAGTCTAAAACTGTGGCTGCGGCCCACCAACCACCCATCAACCCGCACATGAGATAGTTGAAGTAGGGAGTGACTTGCCCATACTGTGAGGAAGGGCAAGATACTCCATGATTCGTCCATCTCACAACGACAAGCAGCAGGTCAGGCGCATGGCGCCCGTCTACCTCTCTGCAATTCCCCCGCAGCTTCAGCATGTGCGCTGCTATCAGCAGTCATATATATTCAGAAGCGGCCACCACTGGTGCACTGCTGCTGCTGGCAGCTGGCAAGCGGCTCGCGTCAGCAAACTTCACCTACCATATCATCAAAAGTTTCACCACTCACATCAACGTGACCGGCTTCACTGCGTCCACAATCACCTGATGGCGATTCCTCGAACCTGTTGTTGCCGCGTTGCGCGGCACATGTCCTCTGCCGCGCCCTGCAGAATCAGCTGTCTTTCAAATCGCAACCAGTACTATGGTGCAAATGGCCCTGAAAGCCTCCCGCCATATCATCAGAGCGTGCGCGGCAATCACCGCCACTGCCTGCTGCAGAATGCAAAGCGCTCACCAGCCAATCGCCTGCTCCTCTCAACTTCAACACAAAATTAACATCAACGCCTGCTCCTCTCAACTTCAACAACTATATCATCATCGCCTGCGCCTTTCCAACTTCAACACTAAACCATCATCCTCACCTCATCGTCATCGCTCGCCCCCTCCTCCCCCGACTCCCCGCTGCGCGCGCTGCCGCCGCCCGCGCTGCCCCCCCGCGCATGGGAGCCGTCGCTGTCGCCACCATCATCGCTGCCGCCGCCATCCTCTCCTGAAGAACCCGACACAAGCGACGGCATTTCCTCATCCCCGCTCCCCGCTTCCGAGCCGCTCTCAGCGTCCGACTCTGCCGTCATCGGCGGCAGCGCGTCGCTCTCGTCGCCGCCGTCGCTGCTGCCGCCCGCAAAGGAAACGATGTCGGTATCGCTCAGCAGCGGCGGCAGCGCATCGGCGGCGGCGCTGGCGTCCGCGGCGGCGGCAGCACCTGCGCTGGTAGCAGCAGCATCAGCGGGTGGCGCAGGCCGCGCTCGGGCTTCCCCGCCGCCGCCGCCGCTGCCGCTGCTGCCGCCGCCGCTGCTGCCGCCGCCGCCAGCCGCAAATTCTGCACGCGCTGGCTGCTGCGTTGGAATGCTACTGCCTCTACTGCCATCAACACCCGCGCCGCCACCGCCGCCGCCGCCGCCGCTGCTGTGGCCATTGACGGTGTCGGGCGTCTTCTCAGCCTCATCGGCAGCCACTTTTGCGAGCCACTTCATGGCGGCCTTGGCAGTCATGAGCCCGCCATGGGGATTGACGACGCGCCAGTCTCTGTGCACGTCTTCTATGGGGAACAGGCGCATATCATCCGTAGCGAATCTGAAGCGCGCGCAGAGCGGGGGATGCAGGGGGCGGCCGATTCCAGCAGGTGAAACCGTAGCACCGTACCGAACACACATGAATGATTGCGAACACTGATTTGATGGTGCAGGCAAAGGCGCGGAGGGTGACGGTGGCGCAGATCGTTGCGAGTGTGCCTTCTTCGCTCGCTGCGCGCCGCGATGCAGCCATGCTGCGACGGGAGTGCACGGCAGCGCCTCGGTGCAGCTTTTGAGATGCCTGGCACATGAATCCAGCGCTATCCTGTACGTACGTGTGCGGTTTGGTGTGGATGAAGCGGCTGTAACAGCGCTGACGCACAAACTCACTCAGTCACCCTTGCGACAAAGCTGCGGCGCGCGCTGCGGATGCCGCTGCCAGCATGGACACAGCAAAAGTAGGGTTGGGATGATGATTAGGGTTACCTGCCGCCCTCGTCTGCGTGGTGACGCTTTGTGCTACCCACCTCACAATGTAGCAAAGCTGCCCGCAGGCGTCGCTGCTCTCGTCATCGCAGGTCATGATCCCCACGACGGCGCCTTCGAGGCCGCCGCCGCCGCCGCTGCCCATGCGCACGGGCACACCTGACGTGAGAAGGCCTGGGCCCAGGAGGATGCCGGGGGGCTGCATGCAGCGCCGCATGCGCGCCGCATTCTTGGCATCCGTGTTCCTGGCTCTCAAGTCCTGCCGGCAGTCCTGTGGGTGTGGTGTGGAGAGGCGGCATACGCACTAAAGCTTCAGGAACAAAAAGCTATGTCATAGTGAAGTCGCATGGTGCGGCACGTTCGATGGTAGCAGGTGCAAGGAGAATTGAAAAGGATGAACGGCGCCCTCCGATGGGTACCGCGTAAGCCATGGCCCATGGAGGAGAGGAGGTCGAGAGTCCAGTTCGCAGCATGAATCTCCAAATGAGCATGCACACCTTTTAAAGGTGTGTGTGCAATCCAGCAACATGCAAGAGCACAGTGCCGCTGCATGAACGTCGCATGACTGAAAGGCAGTCGTGCGCGGCGTGCAGAATACTGCCTGCTGCACAGTGCCAGAAATCGGCGATGACCCTATGACCCAGCTCAGCTCCTGCAAGTCAAACCCACCTTGCAGACAACGCGGCCGTGTTTGAGGCAGAAGTTGAGCGTCACCCCATCGGCGTCTACGATCTCTCTCACTGCAGGCGGCATTGCCTTTGCGGGGCTCGCTGTGAACGCAAAAAAGCTTGGAAGAAGTTGAGTACTCGTTGACTCGTCTCGTCGCAACGGTGGACCCGATGGGGTCTCCGAAGCAGTTAGCAAATCAGTTCATATCCAGGAGCAAAAGCTGCTGCTGCAGCAGCAGCTTACACCACACTGACAGCGCGGTGATGATGTCACCAGCTTTCACAAAGGCTATGGTCGAACAGGCACATAACCTGACACCCAGCAGGTTATGGTGCTGTTATGTGACAGCACCACAGGCGTCCACACAGCGCACTGTCCAGGCAGACAAAGGCACAGCTTCACACAGTACCAGACAGGCATGAAAAGGCACCATGCAGCGCAAGCGCAAATCGCGGAACCAAAAGGGTAAGCACCCGTGCTGGTGCCATGGTTATTGAAGTCGTGTGCAGCACACATCGAGCTGCACAAGAACGCCGGCAGTCGCTCCTGCCCACTTCACATTGGCCGACAACCTCACCCGCACAGCACGAGAGGTATACGCGGCCGGCCAGCGGACTGTCGGACGCCAACCGCGCAAAAGGCTCGCGCGCTACAAACGAAAATGCACAGACATACACGCAGCGCACAGGCGGCGGGGCCCTCTGCCCGCCGCGCTCCACGTTGAAGCGTCATCGCCGCTTGCGCTTGCCGCTGGCGCGCTTCTTCGGGGCGTCGGCAGCAGCAGCGGCGCTCGCCTGACCAGCGGGCTTCGACGCAGCGGGGGCGGCGGCAGCGGCGGGTGCCGCGGCCGCGCGCTGCCGTTTCGCCGGCGCTGGCCCGCCGTCTGCCTCCGCCTTGTGCTTGCGGTGAACGTTGGCCATGCTCCTGTGGCGCGACAGATGCGAGCACGTGGAACGCGCGCACTTTTGCCATTAGTTACCGTGTTCTGAGGTGTTGGTGCGTCATGAAAGGCATTGTCAACTGCGGCTACATACCCCGTGTTGCGGCCCTGCGGGGCTGCTGCTGGCAGCAAGACGACATGCTACAGAACTGGGCGCAGGTGAGCAATGCGCCGCCACTGCCGCAGGAGAGTTGTACGCCCCCTGCACAAGCCTATGCACACCATGGGCCAACGGATGATTTCACATGCCCATCAGCCAGGAGATGGCATGGCAAGTGCTCACCTGGCGCCGCCGCCATCGCCGCCGTCGCCGCCGCCGCCGCCGCTGCCGCCACCAGCCTCCGGCCAGTCCACAATCGCGTCCGCCACCGCCGCCAGCGCCACAAATCCCCACAACGCATCACCAGCCATGACCAGCCGGTGCCGCCCCGACCGCTCATCGTACGCTTGCACGGTCGCAGTCTCCGCCGCCGCGGTGCCAGAATCGCCGCCCGGCCCCTTGCCGCTCGCCTCGCCGCTGCGGAACAGCGCGCGCAGCGCAGCGACGTGGCTGTCCGGAGGCAGCTGCAGCCTGACGGCGCGGCCGACGAACGCCGCGCCGTTGCGCGAGAGGCACGCGGGGCAGATGTGGCGGCGCGGCGGCGGCGGCTGCGGCGCTTCTGCCGCTGCTGCTGCTGCGACGGCGGCGGATGCGGCGCGGGGCGAGCCGCGGGCCGCGTTTGCCGCGGCGATTGCGCCTCCGCACGTTACGCACGTCGGGCCTGCGAAGCACCACAAGGGTGAGGGGAAGGGGTGGGTGCGCAAAGAGGCGATGCAGGGCCAGGCTACGCGAGATGCCTACTGTTGGGGCATATAGTGTACCAGTGGGCTTCTGCCTGGCACAGGTCATTGTTGCATGTGACATGCACAATTGCGGCCTGGGAGAGACGGTGCTGTGGCTGAGGTAGCAACGCAGGGCGCAGCGCGCAGCAGCACTGGCTGCCAACAGCAGACAGTGCGCTATGCCATGCGGTTACCACGCACGAGCATGCGGGTTGCGGCGGGCCACACAGGCACAGCGGCATTTCAGCAGCGCGCCATGCAGGTTGCCGAGAGCACCACTGCACGGCAGACTCACTCTGACAAGGCAAGATTCGCGGACGGCAAGGCAACCTCGCGTTTGCAAAATGCCTAACTGCAACATGGGGTGTCACCTGTGGGGCCCCGCTGCTGCTGCTGCTGAGCACTGCCGTATGCGTCCGGCGGGTTGCGCACGCGCGACGGAAAGCGCGCGGAGCCATCATCGGCGAAGCCCGCAAATACGCCCTGCAGCACGAGCGAGAGCCAGGTGCGCTGGTTTTTAATAATGCGGGCCAATGAGCTATGGCAGCGACTTTTGGTGCTCATGCTGGTGCACACTGGCACACTGCACCTGCCTTGGCGGCATGGGACACATGGCCTGTCCACCAGCGGTGCTGAACTTGCATGTGTGGAAATTTTATCATGTAGCCCTAAACCCTAACCCTAATCTTGTGCTACATAGTCTACCAGAGCATGCATTCGACCCTTCCGCCACGCCCCGCCGCATGGCACAGGGTACGCGGAGCACGGAGCCATGGAAGCCAACCCCCAATCTACGCTGTTGTTGGTCAACAATACGACCAGGCCAGCAACAAGAGCTGCAACGCACCATCGGCGGCTTCGCCGCTGCGGCACCGTCGCCGCTGTTGCCGCTGCCACCGGCGCCGCTGCCATCCGCGCCGGGCTGCGCTAGCAACGCCTCCAATCGCTGCAACAGCGCTCCGTCGCCGCTCGCCTCGGCGCCAGAACCGTCCTCGTCCGGAACTGCGAACAGCGTACGGAGCTCGGCTGCGAAGTTGTCACGCGTCGCGTGCGCGCCCGCCTGCACCCTGCGCGCCGCTGCGGCGAGGCCCGCGAGGCAGCGCTCAGGGATGTGTTCGCGAAGCATTCCCTGTTGGGGGAGTGGGGGTTGGGGGGGAAGGGGCGGGCAGAGCGTAAGCGACACGTACTCTGAAGCATTTGTGTGCAACGCGGGGCAGCGTTCCACATCGCCCCAAACTGAGGTGAGGCAAGCAGAAATAAGACGCTGCTTGAAGTTCCATGATTGAGGATGCAGTCCCAAGGGACTATTTCCGTGGTTGATGGCCAAGACGCAGCGCGCACGCCCTGCGTGGTCGCGGAGAATCTTCTGCGGCGGCCAGCACTGAGGGCAGCGCACGTGTGCGTGGGCGGTTGTTGAAAAAGGTACCCCAGAGGCCACTCGTGTACCTAGTGTCGATGGTGCAGTGCTCTCAATGCTCAGCTGATTGGAGTGGTCATTTTGGTTCGACGGCCGCTGAGAACCTCCCTTGCGATGCTTCGCTGGCGACCTGCGCTCGTTGTGGCAGCGCTCAGGCTTGACGCAGCGCTCCACGTGAGCGCCTTGCACGCGAGGGGCGCGGCTGTCTGCGCGCACAGTCGCACGTGTACTTGCGCACCACAGGAGGCGCGCGGCGCAGCAGCGACTCAAGCGTCTTGCCGCACGTCGCATCGCCCGCGCTGCGCTAGGCCAACAGGCCCTTCATGGATTGACATGTGCACCACGCGAAAAGGGGGGGGGCGTCGATTGTGTACCAGCAGGAGAAGACCGCATAAGATGCGAGCGCCACACTACGTTCACATGTATCCGAAGCGATTACATGTATCCTAAACAACTGCGCAGCGCTGGTTTCTTACCTGCAGGATGTCTTGAAGCTGCGCGTCGAGCGCGACCCTGGCGGGGTCGGTCGCCACCGCCGCTTCCGTGCCGGCAGTTGCGGAAGCGGCAGTTTCGGCGGGCTTGCCGTTCAGGGCCGCAGCCTCGGGCTTCTGCTGCGAGCACGTGATAGCAGGGCGCGTGCAACGGAAAACGCCACGTCAACCACCATGACAAATGAGATGAGCTGTGCTTCTGCGCACCGGCATTTGGGGCGGTTTACAGGGTACTGAGCGTGCCGGCAGCAACGAAGACGCCCTGTGCTGACAGCGCACCGCTCCGCCGATCAGGACACGAGCCATATGCGCAGCATTCCACCGGCCGTGAAACATGCACATGATGCGCCAGGAACACCCAGGGCCCCGTGGTTAACAGACACGCTGTACCTACCGCATCGGGCAGCGGTGCAATGATGTACCTTGCAATAGATCAGCGAGCAGTGCCGGCAGTGTGAGCTACACCTTGGGCGCCGCAGCGAGCCAATGGGAGTCCGGTAGAGCGTCAACAGGAGGGTATTGAGGTTAGGCGTACGGTGAAGTGCGCTCCGCAAGCAGCACTGCACATGCGCTGCAATGCGCCATCACGTCGACAGCACAGCCACGTCTGCGTGCCCTGGCGGCATCTCCTGCAGACAAACATCATAGGCAGCGCGCGCCGCTGCGGAGCGATCGGCACCCTCAGCCCCTCAGCTGCCTCCCCCTCGCCCCCATTCCAGAGCACTGCCACATAAATCACGCGCGCTAACCCTCCACACAGACTACCAATGTACCCACCTTCCGCTTCCCACTACGTGAGCGGCCTCCGCTGCCGCCGCCGCCGCTGCCAGCGCCCGCTTCCACTGCTGCTGCCGCTGCCGCCGCCGCCGTTCCGAGTGTCGAGTCCGGGGAGTGCGGGCCATCGGACCCGCGCGAGCCCCTGTCGGAAGTGCTGAGCCGCTGCGTCGCCGCCTGCAGTTGTCGCAACCAGCGCGTCAGATTGAAATTTGAACCTGAAGTTCAAATGTGTCAAGTTCAAGTGTGTCGAAGCGCAAAACCAGCGTCAGATTGAACTTCACATTAGAGTTCAAGTGTGATGAGCCTTGCCTCCTTTACCATGAGTGCCGCCGCCACGGCCGCCATAACGTCAAGGTGCACCCCCCAATGCTCATCACGCATCCTCAAGTCCTTGGCCGTGCAGAGCCAATGTTGTCTGCGCGGCCTACACGCTGCGTCCACCACCATGAGAGAAATACATAGAAACGAATCAAAAGTTCGTAGAGCGCTGGTTAACAAGGTGTCAGCCGTCAATGCCTTCCACCAATAAACGTGCTCCCACCAATAACCGTGGTCGCCGCCGCTGCAGCAACTGGCCACGCACCAAACAGCGCCACCATGTCCACAGGAGCCAAACGACTTCTGTGTGCAAGCTTTCTAGCATTTGAGGCGTGGGTGTTCACTAGGGAAAGCTCTCACGTGTTCAGTACATACATACCTGAGCAGCGGCGCGCCTGCCGCCGCGCCCCCCGCCGTCCTCCCCCGCCACGATCGCCGCCACCATGGCCTCCACCGCCTCGCGCGTCGCCGTGCGCGACTGCTTGCGCGCGCGCTTTGCCGCAGGCGTGCCATCTGCTTCCGCCGCTGCTGCCGCCGCTTCCACCGCCGCTGCTGCTGCTGGCGGCTGCTCGGCGTCATCCGCAGCAGCGCTCCTGCCGCCGCCGTTGCCGCCGCTGCTGCCCATTTGAGCGTCCACAGCGGCAGCAGCAGCGGCCTCTTGACCTCTGCCTTCGGCAGCAGCGGCGTCAGCGGCGGCGTCAGGCAAGGGAGTCGAGGCGCGAGTCGGAGTCATCGTATCACGGCTCCGCTTGCGCATGAGCCGCGGCTGCGATGGCAAGCGCTCGTCGCGCCCATCCTGCTCCTCCTCTGCCGCCGCCGCCGCCGCCGCCGCCGCTGCTGCCGCCACGTCCGCTGCTGGAGCGCCTGCACGTGGTGATGCAGGTGGCGGCGGCTGCGCTGCTGCTGCGGTGCCATCGGCGGGCTTCGGGGAGGCTGCACGAGTGGAAGCAAGGGGTGGGTGGGTGGGTGGGTGGGGGGGGGGGGGGTCAGGGAAGGGGGTGATGTTTCCTATGAAAGCACATCTCAGCAGGCGGTGCTTCCAATTAATGCATTACTCATCTCTCTTCACAACGAAACATGTCGTCAACGTAACCGTTTTGCGCTCCGAGAATGCTGCACACAGAAAGCACGTGCGCACCCACGTTGGACAGGACGTGCGCCCGCGCACTTGCTCGCGGCGGACACATGTAACTCTAACCCTAACCCTAACCCTAGGAGCGGTCGACACGGAGCAGCACCAAGCAGCTCTGATGTCGACGAGATCCGTTTCCAGCCGCGACAGACCGCTCTCGTTCTGTGACCGCTCCTGCATCGAGCGCTGTTGCATCATCTGACCCCCCCCCTGTACTCCCAAGCGCCTCACAGCACCGACTGCCGGTGGCATACGCAAACGCTCCGGCCACAAAACTCTACACTACGCCGCGTGATCCTCACCTCTTGCTTTAGGAGGCCTGCCGCGCTTCCGCTTCTGCGCCGGCTCCCCGTCCGTGCTGCCGCGCGGCGACGCCACCGCCGCGTCGTCACCGGCGGCACTGCCACTTGCAGCAGGAGAGTCGCCGCTGCCCCCTTCCTCCCCTAGTGCAGGTGGGGCGGGCGTCGCTGCCTTCCGCGAATCGCGCGCACGCTTCGCAGCGCGTGGGCTACCGGCGTCGCCTGCGGGGCTCTCCCCTAAAGGTTTCGAGGTATCATCGACGGCGGCAGCGGCACCGGCGGCTGCAGAGGCGGCAGCGGACTTAGGCGACGCCTTGGGGGGGCGGCCGCGCTTTTTTGCGCGCGGCGACGCCGTCGCTGCCGCCGCCGCTTCCGCCGCTGCTGCCGCTTCCGCCGCCGCCGCCGCTTCCGCCGCCGCCGCCGCCAGCTCCGCGTTCGACGGCCGGCCGGGACCGCGGCCGCTGCCCTTCTTGCTGCCCTTCTTCGCGACGGGCGGCTTCTTCTGCGCGCGTTCCGCCTTATGCGAGGGCGATTTTTTCTTCTCGTCGCTTTCATCTTCCTCCTCCTGAGCCACGGAGTGCGCCCGTGGCGGCGGCGGCGGCGTCGCCGCGCCCTTCGGCGAGCGCGCGGCCTTGCGCCCGGGCGACGCACGCGGGGATTTCGCCGCCCCGTTGGCGGTGTTAACCCCCTCCCATCCGGCAGCAGCGGCAGCGCCATCAGCGGCAGCAGTGGCAGCGCTCTCGTCCGACGCCTTCTTCTTGGGCGGGCGGCCAGGCCCGCGCTTCTTCGCGCCGTCGCCCGCGGCCTCTGCGGCCTCTGCCGCCGCCGCCTCCTGCTTTTTCGTGAGGCGGCCGCGCGGCTCTGCGGCAGCAGCATCTGGCGCCGCCGCGTGCTTCTGCCGCGCCGGCGCGCCGCGCCCGGCCCGCGGGGACTGTGCCGCCGCCGCTGCTGCTGCCTCCTCCTGCTGTTTCTTCGTCGGGCGCCCGCAGCCCGCCTTGACGGACTCAGCGGGCGACATCTGCGCTGCTGCCGCCGCCGCCGCCGGCGCAGTTGTCGCTCCGCCCTTGGCGGCGCCGCGCCGCTGCGGCCCGCGCGCCGGCGCCTCCGCCGCCGCCGCCTCGTCCACACCCCCTCCTTCCCCCTCCTCTTGCGTCGGCTTCCCTCTCACGTCCTTCCGCGGCCGTCCCTTCCCTGTCGCCGCCGCCGCCGCTGCGGCCGTGCCCTCGTCTGTGCGCTCCTCAGCGCCGCCTGCGGCGGCAGCAGGCGGCTCCGAGGTCCCGTACTTGCGCGGCCGGCCGCGGCCCCTGCTGCTGCCGCCGCCGCCGCCCGCTGCCGCCGCTGCAGCGTCCGCGGCGGCGGCGCGCGGCGACGCCGCCGCTGCGGGCGTCCCTGAGCGCTGCCGCGTGGTCAGCGGCGCGGAGCCGGGGGTGAGGCGCGGCGACCTGCCCCCGCTCCCCCTCGCGCCGCCGGCCTTCGGTATGGCGATGGGGGGCGGGGGGTCCGCACGGCGGCGTCGCTGCGCGCCCCCCCCCCTCCCCCCCGCTCCCCGAGCTTCTTCAGGCGGTTGCTCGGCAGCGGCGGTGCGCGCGGCCGCGGGTATTAGGCGCCGCAGCGTCGCGCCAAAGTCCTCGGGGGCGGCGGCGGCGGCGAAGGCGAAGGGCGGCACGCCTGCCCAGCAGCCTGCGTGGGTGCGCAAGAGGGAGGGTTGTGCAGCGTGAGTGTGCGGTAGAGGTGCGCAGCTGCTGCTGCCACTGCATATGTCAAACATTGCACCGCAAGCTTCTGCCCCTGCACCTCGATGAAGCCAAATGATGCAATTGCTCAAGTGGCAATTTGTAGCACGGCTGATCACAGCGCAACATGGCAGCTCTCACCACAGCATGAAACCCACCAATTTCAAACAGAACTTCAAGAAGACCCGCCGACGCAACACGGCAGCAGCAGCAGCAGCCCCCTCACCGGGCAGCAGCGCGGCCTTTTGCTCCATGACGCGCTGCGCGGCGCGCGGCGCCAGGCGGCGCGCCACCAGCGGCACCACCTCCGCCGCCGCCGCGCCGCCGCCGCCGCCGATCTCGTCAATCCGCGCCCTCTTTGCGTCCAGCGACGCTGCCGCCGCGCCCGATAGCTTGCGCTTCCGCGGTCCTTGCGCCGCCGCCGCTGCTGCCGCTGCTTCAGCGTCGCTGCCGCTGCCGCCAGCTTCCGCCGCGGCCCTCTCCTCGCGGCGCTTTCGGTACAGCTCGAGCTGCGCCTGCCGGAGTTAAATGGAAACGAATCAAAAGATCGTCGAGCGCCAGGTGACAAGCAGTGGTTAGCGGCAAGTGCCTTCTACCGATAACCGTGGTCGCTGCTGCTGCAGACATTGGCCACGAGTCAAACAGTGCCATCATATCCACAGCAGTCAAAAGCTTTCTGTGTGCAAGCTTTTTAGCGTTCGACGCATAATATTGATACAGAGTGCGTGCGGGGTGAAATGGGTGCGCTGCGCATTGAGCGGTGCTGCACGTCAGCGACGCTACGCCATCACTCAGACGCAGCGCCGTTGTCGTTGGGGCTTCCGGTCGTCGCGGCGCTTACGGTACAGCTTGAGCTGCGCCTGCCGGGGAGATAATATGGATACGTCCGGCATGAGTACTGTTATGGGACGCGTGGAGTGGTGCAGACGATAACCCTATCCCCAACCCTAAGGCGCTGCGCAATGTGCGCTTCGCTGGAGCTCAAAGAATGACGTAGGGTTGGCCTTCCTAGCTTCACAGCCGCACCCATACTAGCGACCCGCAACGCAACGCGCGGGAGGTGAAATGGGTGCGCGGCGCGCGTCGTGGCGATGGGTCAGCGCTCAGGTACAGCATCGTGCGGGGGGGGCCTTTACGGTGACCGTGGCGAGAGAGGAGTCGCGGGACGCACACTGCTAGGGCTAGGCCCAAACCCTAACCCTAACCCTAAGGGTGCGGTGAACGCAACACGTCGATGGCGACTGCTGCTTAGGGTTTGGATTAGGGTTAGGAACCTAAACCCTAACTCTGACCCTCGCGCCGTCCCCGTCCGCACCGCATTTGTGCCCGAGCAAACACACACCGCTCTGAGGTATCACCTGGCAGTCTACGTGCATACTCCTACGTCTCATACATGACGCAGCGCAACACACCAGAAATGTGCAGGCCCCGCTCACCACTTTCTTGGCCTTTTTGGCTTTCTTGCCGTCCGCCTTGGGGGCGGCGTGCGGGTTGTACATGGGGGGCTCGCGATGCTCCAGGGGCTTCGCCAGATCGAACTCGCGTCCGATCCTGCGAAGGGGCAAGAGCGCCGGCGCGAACTACATGAGTATCAGCAGCGACTCAGGGCCTGCAAATCGGACTGTACTGTACCGAGTAGGCACCAGCGCTAACTTGACCAGATCGAGCTTGCGCCCGATCCTGCGAAGAGGAGAGTGCACACGAACGGCTGTGTCAACATTGCTCAACTGTACGTTTTGGCGTAATGTTGTGCACCGTGATTGCGCACCCCGGTGCATTGTCGCAACGAGTCGGTCCGTGCACTTAAGACCCTGCTGCGGCAGGCGTCGGGGCTGCACGACGTGCCCCCTGCGTGAACAGACAACACGCCTGCGGAGGGGAGAGCGCGCTCCAATGGCCGTGTCAACATTGCTCAGCTTATACGGGGAACAGGCCTTTCACGAATGCGGAGTCTCTGCGGAGAGTCTGGGAGAGGCGGCAGCATGTGCGTCACTCCTCGCTTGGCGCCGACCAGCGAGACCAAGTAGGCACACAGCTCTAGCAGAGTTCTAGCCGGTAGGCTTGCATAGCTATACACGTCCGCAGCAAAGGCATCGCTGAGCTAAGATGAAGCTGCATCAGCGAGGCTCAGCGAAGGCAAGACTGCATCGCACGGCGGCTCCGCTCCTCAATCTGCATGCTGCATGTACACGTGTGGTTCGCACGTGCTTGCGCCAACAGACGCCGCGAGCTGGTGCAGAATGCAGCACAGAAACCTCAACAACGCATCACGTTGTACGTGCACGCAGTTGTTCCGTGGCGCTCATACCGGCGTATGCAGTGTGCGCAGATACTTCAAGTGTCGCTCGTGCCGCCGCACGACGCGCCGCCGACCGCACGCCCTCGCGCCGGCGTTTCGCGCAACGCACAACTCTCCAACATGCGCGCAAGCAACACGATGCACTGCACTGCTGCTGGCGGCGAGCTTCTTGACGCACGTCAGCGCCGCACACGCACCATTCGTCAAGGTCCGGAGCGCCGCCGTCTGCTGGCTCCTCCGCAGCAGCGCTGCCGCCGCCGCCGGCACCGCCATCCGCGCCCGCCGCTTCTGCAGCGGCGCCCTGGCCGGCAGCGTCTGCCGCAGCGGCAACGCCGCCGCCAGCGCCTTCCGCCGCGGCGTCATTGCCGCCGTCGCCGGTCGCGGCAGCACCGGCGCCGCCGTGTTCCGGTGCGGCAGCAGCAGCGGGCGCCACGTCCGACGCCAGCCGCGGCACCAGCCCGCGCGCATAGTCGGAGGCGGACGGCAGCGCTCCACTGTGCTGCGGGGGCGCGTGCTCTTCGGCTTCTGCTGCCCCCTCGCCCGCAGGGGGGTCGTCCCCCGCGCCCCCTTCCCGCCCCCCTGCAGCAGGGGGCTGCTGAGCGTTGCCGCCGCCGTCGCCGTCCGCCGCGGCCTGCGCCGTCGGGCCAGCGGCAGCGGCGGCGGAGGAGGAGCCGCTGCCGCCCTCCTGCGCTGCCGCGGGCGGCGCTGCGGCATCATTGGCCGCGGCGGCGCCCGAGGGCTCGGCGCTCGCCTGCGCAGGAGGTGCACCTCCGGCGGCATTGCGCAGCGCCGCGCTGACGTCAGGCAGCGGAGCAGCGGCGTCGAGTGACGGAGCGCTGTCGTCATGCGGCGCAGCGCTGCCTTCGCTGTCGCCTGCCTCCGTGACGGCCACAACTGCAGGCGGCAGCAGTGGTGGCGGCGTCAGCGCGCTGCTGCTGCCGTCAGCAGGAGGTTCCGCAGCAGCGGGCGCGTGCGGCGGCGCCTGCGCAGCGGCAGCGTCGCCGTCACCCGCCGCCGCCGCCGCGGATGCAGCTTGTACGTGAGGTGGTGGTGGCGGCGGCTGTGGAGACAGCATCGCAGCAGCAGCTGGTGCCAAACCTTCGGGTGCTGCTGCCCTCGCTGCTGCCGCAGCACCGCTGCCGCCGTTGCACTCTCCGCTGCCCGCGCCAGCAATGGCGATAGCGGGTTCTTCAGCTGCGCCTGCGCCTTTCAGCACGGCATCAGCGCCATCCGCCGAGGCATGCTGCGCCGCTTCCGCCGCTGCCGCCGTCTCCGCCGCCGCTGCCTCCGACGCGTTGCTGCCAAAGGCGGCGGACGGCGCAGCGCGAGAGCCAGCGTTCTCACCTTCGCTGCCGCCGTTTGCCTTGTCCGCATCGCTGCTGCCATTTGCCATATCCGCACTACCGAAATCTGCTGTCGCCTCCGCCGCTGGTGTTACTGGTGCTGCGGCTGCAGGCGTCCCTACTTTACTGGCAGGCTGAGCGAAAGTTGCCGCGGGAACCAGCGCGGCATTAACAGCAGCTGCAGCAGCCGGTGCCGGCTTCGTCTCAGGCGCGCCGCCCGCCGACATCCTGCCCGCCAGAAGCGACGCTATGTCCGCCTCAAATGACGAGCGCGCTGCCGCAGGCTTGCCAGTCGACGCCACTGCCGCCGCCGCCGGGTCTGCTGCAGGCGGCGCTGCTTCCGTAGGCGCTGCCGCCTCATCGGCCGCCGCAACCCCTGCCTGCGCCGGCGCAGCAGCAGCTTCCATCGTCGCTGCCGCCGCCGCTTCCGCCTCCGCTGGCGATGCCGCCGCCTTCTCTGGCGCTGCCGCTGCGCCCACCAGCGTTGCTGCTTCCTCCGCCAGTGCAGCCGCCATTGCCTCCGTCGGCATTTCAGCTGCCGCCGCAGGCGCTGCTGGCGCAGCTGCTGCGCGCTGCTGCTGCGCTGCCGCCGCTGCAGCCACACCTGCTGCTGCAGCGCGCGCGGCCGTCCGCTCATCTGCTGCCGGCAGCACGGCTGCGACAGCCTGCGCCGCCGCCGCCGCCGCTGCTGCAGCGGGGACCGCAGCATCTGACGCAGTCTCCATCGCGCCAGCATCGGCAGCAGCACTGAGCATCACTTGCGCAGCTGCCTCTGCAGTGTCTCCCGCTGCTGCAGATCTCGCCGCTGCTGCCGCCGCAGCCGCAGGAAAGGCGGCCACCACACCAGGCGCTCCCAGCGCGTCTGCAGCCGCTGCGACCGCGGTCGCTGCTGCCTCTGCCGCTGCCGCCGCTGCGGTCTCCGCCACTGCCGCGGGCGCCGGCTCCTCTGCCGCTGCTGATGGTTCCGCCACTGGTGCTGACACGTCCATTGGCTCCGCCGAATCCGCCGCTGCTGCTGCTGTCGGCACTGGAGACGTGGACTCTGCTGCAGCCGCAGGCGCCTCCGCCGCAGCTGCGGCCGGCACGGCCGCGTCAGTGTTGGACGCTGCAGCTGCGGCAGCTGCAGGGGCGCCGCGCTGCGCAGCTGACACCGCGTCATGCGGCACCGCCGCAGCGGCGCCTTCATCCGCCCCTTTGTCCACAACATCACGCACGGAGGCATCTGGCGTGTCGGACGAGGCGGTGGCTCCGCTGGGCGCGGCAGCGGCGGCGGCGGCGGCAGCGGCAGCAGCAGCGGCGGCAGCGGAGAGGTCCACTGCAACATCGCCTGGTGTGCGCGCTGCAGAGGCGTCCGCTGAATGATCCGCGGAACCGTCCGCCTGCTGCGCATCCTCCTCGGGTGATTGGATGGCGCGCATGGCCGCGATGCGCGCGCGCGTGCGCTCCTGCAGTCGCAGCGAATCACGAGACAGCTTGTGTCGACATCTCTTGCAGGCTTTCGGCCCTGTGACCACATTCTCAGGAGAGCCTGAGGTCTTGGAGTTATGAGCTCGGCGGCAAGCGCAAGCGGCGACGCACCGACTTTGCTCCAGCGCGCATCTCGCAAGGCGCGCGATCGGCAGGCTGCTCGTGTTGGCGATGAAGTTGCACGATGGATGGTAGCCGCAGCAGACATGCAAAGTGCATTGGAGGCCGCAAAGGCGCATACAGCGTTGTGAACGCTGTGATGCTTCCAAGCTCCAGACTACTCACACGTCCTCGTCCCCCCCCCCCCCCCCCCCCCCGTGCACACGCATGCGTACGCACATGGCGCACTCACGAATAAGCGGCCGGCATATGCACAGCGCGCACTCAAGTACATAAGTGGCCGAGGCAGGCATTGAAGTGACGCTCCACGGCCTCTTCAAACTTCAAGGTAAACTTCAAGTTGGTATGTTTATCCAGATTACTCAAAAGTACCGCAAATGCGCGATGCACACGCATACGCACACCGTCCACTCATAAATAATGGTCAGCATATGCTATGCATATACACAATGCACACTCACAAATAAGTGGTCGAGGCACGCGTTGTAGTGACGCTCCACGGCCTCCGCGCGCTGCCCCTTCCTGCGCTCGCGCCGCTTCGAAGAGTCCGCCAGCAGCCGCGCCTGCACCGGGGGAGCGGGAGGCGAATTTGTGTGCACGAGTGCGCAGCAACGAATGTGAGGCCACTATGAGTGTGGAGCGAGGGGCGAGCATGAAACCTGACCCTCATCCTAACCTCACGCTAACCCTAACCTCACACTAGGCGCGCCTGCGTCGAGGGAGCGAGGGACACGTCGCAATCAGTGCGAGCCCGCTATGTGTAGGGGGCGAGGGGCGAGCATAAAGGCTCACCTTCACTCTAACTCTAACGTAACCCTAAGTAAGGGGAGCAGTGCGCGCACGCAGCGCGCAGAGACGAATGCGAGCTGGGCCCTGCTGTTGCGACGAGGGACTGCTAAAACGCAAGGAGGCTCCGCGCGAGTGCGCGCGCACGCCTTCGCAAGCTGCGGTGCGGGCAGCAACGGCCAAGACTCTGCGCTGTCACAACAGCAGCGGTGAAGGCGCATTCGGCGATGTGCCTGCTGAGTGTTGGAGCGGACACGTCGCATCTCGGCGAGTACGCCCCCGAGGCTCAGGCGTGGTCATGCACACAGTGTCAACGACCATGTGTTCACAAGTGCCTGCTGCGCCGCCAGCGCGCGTGAGCGGAACCCAGACACTTCAACTTCAAGGAGCAATTGCTTGCTTCGCTTGGCGTCTGTGAAGGCGATGGTTGACGCTTGTGGCAACATGAAGTATTGTGCGAAGCAGCTGGCTCCAGGAGGCCTCCTGCGGCATTCGAGTCTGCTACGCATTGGACTTCAAATCAGCAAGCTTTCTGCAACTCAGCAGGGCTGCGCGCGGCAATGAACGTGAGGTCACTGTGCACGGTGGGGGGGGGGCAAAGGGGGAGAGCACACACGAGGGAAGTTGCCCGCGCGCGCGGCGCACGCGACGGCGAACGCGGGAAGGACCAGGCAGCGTGCTGCTAGGGTCCAGTGCACAGAACAGCAAACTCTGCGCGCACCCACACGCCGCCGCGCCACTGTCTCCGCTAGCGAAATGAACACTGCGTACGAGGTCTCACATTGTCAAGGTTGGTGCGCATGCGCTGTAGCGCGCGCACGTCAACCAGGTGCCCCTTGCTGCCGATGCTAACCTCATGTTGAAGTAAGGCGTTGTGTCCAACCAAGCAAACAGACCCGAGCCACTACGGAGCAGGCCAGGCTCATGAAATGAATGCCACCTGAGGCCTCACATTGTCGATGTCGGTACGAACGCGCTGCAGTGCGTGGACTTTAAGTGCGACATGCCAATGCCAACTGCATGTTGAAGTGAGGCGTTTCTTGAACTGAGCGTAACCGACCGTGGACCGACTGTGACCCTATGGAACAGGCCACATAGCAAAATGGATACCGCGCGAGGCCTCACATTGTCGAGGTCGGTGCCAATGCGCTGCAACGCATTAACATCAAGTACGCCACATGGGGCGAAATGAATACTGCGCACGGAACTTACGTTGTCGAGGTCGCTGCGGATGCGCTGCATCGCCCAGATGTTGACGAGGTGCCCCGTGCTGATGCTAACTTCATGTTCAAGTGAGGCGTTTGTTGTACCGAGCATAACCGACCGTGAACCGACCGTGTCGCTACGGAACAGGCCTACATAGCGAAATGAACACTGCGCGAGGCCTCACGTTATCCAGGTCGGTGCGTATGCGCTGCAGGGCCCAGATGTTGACCAGGTGCCCCGTGCTGATGCGGTAGACGCCGGCCGGCGTGTGCTCCGCGCAGTAATGGAGGTAGGCGCACGCGACGCCGCCCACGTGCGGCGCATCCTCGCCGGGCGCGACGCGGCGGCTGCAGGGGCGCACAAAATATTGCATTGCTCAGTTTGAGCTGCCGTGCAAACGCGCATTGTGTGTACGAAGTACTCATTTATGAGAAGGTACACTTATCTCAAAAAGCTTAGAGTTCGAAATGGCAAGTGCATAGTGTATACCAGTCAAAATGACGCGCGGCGCGACCGGTAGGCGCACGCGACGCCGCCGACGCGCGGCGCATCCTCGTCCGGCGCGACGCGCCGGCTGCGGGGGCGCAAACGGCATTGCTCAGTCTGTGCTGCCTCGCCATTGCAGTGTGTGTGCTTTCCACGAGAATGGATACTTCTCTCGAGACACATGGAGTACTAGTTAGTGGCAAGTATGCAGTCCGTGCCAGGCAATGCGACGCGCGGCGCGTCCTCGTCCGGCGCGACGCGACGACTGCAGGGGTGGAAAAAAAAATGCATTGCTCAGTGTGTGCTATTTGTTTTCGTCTCGTAGTGAAAAGCTTTACTTCTCTCGTTAAACTTGGAGTACTTTGCAGCGGCAGGTAGGTACTGTAGTGTATACCAGTCAATACGACGCGCGGCGCGTCCTCGCCGGGCGCAACGCGCCGGCTGCACGGGCATGAGAAAGCATCGCTCAGTCTATGCTGCCGCACAGACGCTGTTGATACTAAAAGGTAAACTTCAAGTTCGTTTCTCGACGAACTTGGAGTGCTTTAAAGCGGCAAGTGTATAGCGTACAGCAATCAACACGACGTGCGGCGCGTCCTCGCCAGACGACGCGTCAGTGTCCACAGCAGTACACTGTCAGAACCTGCAAGGTACAGCGGCTGTACGCACCTGTACAGGCCCTTTAGAGCGCGCCAATGTCTAATTTGAGGTATTGTCAAAGTCAGCTACTGTGTCAGGTGTCACGCCACACGCCTCTGACCGACGCCGCAGCGGCACGCGGCAGGAGGGGGCATGACAGTTCACAGTAGTACAGCAGCACTTTACAGCAGTACAGCTGCGGTACGCACCTGTACAGGCCCTTGAGCGCGCCGCACGTCGCGTGAAACACGGTTAAGCAGCGCGGGTGCGCGCAGCGCACGACGGCGCCGATCTGCAGCAGCAGCAACGCACGCATGAAGCAAATCAAATGGGGCGGTGAGGTACACAGAAAGCGAATCAACTGGAGACAAGCCCTTTGAGCAGAGAGCATTAGCGAAGCACAACAGGACCGACTCAAACCGCAAACAGGCTGTAAGGAGTGAAGTTATTGCGGCGGCGACGCGCGCAAGAAGCGAATCAAATGGGGAACGGCCCTTGGAGTGTGGAGGTTTCACGGAGCACACCAGAACTGACAACTTAGGTCCAGCTTACTTCTTTTTCGCAACATTTGATGCGACCCAGCGCACGATGGCGCCATAGGGCGCGGCTGCGGCGCGGCATCACGCGCGCACGCTTTTGACCCGTGCACCAGCATCGCGCAGCAGCAGCAGCAGAGCGCAGCAGCGGCAGCGGCAGCGCTCACCTTGCGTGCGCTCACGACGCAGCCGCCGCGCCGCAGCTCGTGAAGGCCGCGCGATGCGTTCTCACGCGCACGCACGCACATTACTTCGGGCAGCAGTGCAGCAGCAGCAGCGGCAGCGCTCACCTTGCGCGCGCACACGACGCAGCCGCCGCGCCGCAGCTCGCCGCAACCTACATGCCCCTTACCCTCACCCTAGCGCGCGACTAGGGCGGCGCGGCCCGCACGAACCCGTTTGACCCCCGCACCAGCAACGCGCAGCAGCAGCAGCAGCAGCGCTCACCTTGCGCGCGCACACGACGCAGCCGCCGCGCCGCAGCTCGACGGGGACGCCGGAGTGGTCGACGCGCGCGCGCGCGCGCGCCGCCGCGGCCGGTCGTGACGGCGACCGCGACGCCGGGCACATGCGCCGCGCAGTACGCGTGCACCCAGCGCGAGTTGCGACCGTCGGCGTGGCGGAAGAAGGCGCCGCCTGGATAAGCAGCGGTGTAGCGATGACGACAGTTGGAAGGATGAGGCGCCACGCATCTATGCAGCAGCAGCGGTAAGTTGAAGTTGAAGTTTGGGTTGAAGTTGAATGCCGGGCGCGTGCGCCGCGCAGTACGCGTGCACCCAGCGCGAGTTGCGGCCGTCGGCGTGGCGGAAGAACGCGCCGCCTGTGCGCACAGCGGTGTATTGATGACGACAGTCAATGGACGGATAGATCGTTGTGCGTCCACCCGGCGAACAGCAGCAGCGGGAATGAAGGTGAAGTTTGGGTTGAAGTTGAACGCCATACACGCCTGCCGCGTGGTACGTGTGCACCCAGCACGAGTTGCGGCCGTCCGCGTGGCGGAAGAAGGCGCTGCCTACGTGCGTAGCGGTGTAGCAATGAGATCAGTGCCAACAGACGGTCAAGTCGCCATGCGTCTGCGCAGCAAAAGGCGGTGGGTTACACACGCGCGCCGCACAGTGCACATGCGCTCAGCACGAGTTTCGGCCGTCGTGGCAGAAGGCCGCGCCACCTCACGCATGCAATTAAGAATACAACCCCCCTCAACCAGGAGTGAATCCACTGCACATCCGCTGCACCCACGACTACGCCTGCTGCTGTCACCCGGCACCCAACAGCAGCGCTGCCCACCTTTGATGGGGCTCAGCGGGCACGCGGTGTCCGCCTTCGCGACGCCGCACGCGCACATAACAACTACTGTCAGTACTTCAAATATGAAGTACAACTTCCCCTCCTACCAGGTGTGGATCCTTTGCAAACCCCCTGCACCCACGACGACTACATCTGCTGCTGGCGCCCGGTACCTCACAGCAGCTCAGCTCACCCTTGATGGAGCACTGCAGGCACGCCGTCTCCGCCGCCGCGACGCCGCACGCGCATGACAGATACTTCAAATACTTACAAATTTGAAGTCATCAATAGCAGCTCCACGCACCCTTGATGGGGCACAGCAGGCATGCAGTCTCCGCCGTCGCGACACCGCTTATGCACACAACAGGTACTTCTACAATCACCCTCTGACCAGAGATGACTGACCAGATATTACCCTCTGCACCCGCGAGTGCGTCTGCAGCTGGCTCTGCCCCCCTTTGATGGGGCACAGCAGGCACGCCGTCTCCGCCGTCGCGACGCCGCGCGCGCACACGACAAATGTTTTAAATGCTTTATACTTCGAAGTACATAAATGAATCTGAAGTCATAAAAAGCAGCTCAACGCACCCTTGGTGGGGCACAGCAGGCACGCCGTCTCCGCCGTCGCGACGCCGCGCGCGCACGCGAGGCACTGAAACCCGCCCTGCCCGTCGCTGTCGCCGCCGTAGCAGCGCGAGTGGACGCGCAGGCCGCAGCCGCTGCACTCGACGAAGCCGCCGCGCCGCGCCGCGTCGCCCGCTGTGAGGGCGACGGCGACCGCGCGCAGCGCCAGCGGCAACTCGGCGTCCTCCTGCAGTATCGGCGGCGGCGGCAGCGTGCGTGCGTCTGCGGTCAAGGTGGCTCAAGGCTAAGGTATGCACAGTATGCACGTCGTGTGGAGCGGTACAGCGCGAGTGGACGCGCAGGCCGCAGCCGCTGCACTCGACGACGCCGCCGCGCTGCGCCGGGTCGCCCGCCGCCATGGCCGCGGCGACCGCGCGCAGCGCCGGCAGCACTTCCGCATCCTCCTGCGGCGGCGGCAAGGGGCACGCACGCGCTGTCAGCGCCAGCAGAGTTTAGGGCATGTATGCATGCGGTTTGAATAAGGATGTGCACTCGACGCCGCCGCCGCGCCGCGCCGCGCCGCGCTGCGTCACCCGCCGCCATGGCGACGACGACCACGCGCAGCGCCGGCGGCGCTTCGGCGTCCTCCTGCGGCAGTGGGCGGGCGCGCGCTGTCAGCGCCAGCAGAATGTGGGTCGTGCCGGCGGTTTGAAGGATGCGTAACCCCTGGGGGGGGCTACGAGTAGCACGTCGCTGTCCGTCACGCTCAGCGAGAATAGCATCGACAGATGTGATGCCCAGCGACGGCAGCAGCGCTCCACAAGAGGCGGGGCGCCCCACCCATTGCTCTATTCACGGCCAGCCCACGTGTCGTATCAAGGGTCAAGTCGGCGACGTCACCGGTGGTATTCTGCATGTGCTCCACACTACGCGTACCACGAAGGACGCTCAGTCGATCGTATTGGGATTTTCGTTTAGCTCTTGGAATTGTTTCAGTCCTCTTATTTGTTTCAATAGCATTGATTTTTCTGTTATTTTTGGATTAGCTCCTACCTTAAAGGACAAACCATTTCTTAAAAAAAAAAATGGCGGCATTTTATTTTGAGGTACTTCAGATCTAATTGGGGTTCACCTGCGGCGCGGCGACGGACAGGCAGCTGGCGCACGCCCTGCCCCTGAAGGCCACCGCCCCCGCCCCCTGGTCGCCCCCCTGCGGCGCGAGTGGCGCCACCTCCGCAGCGCTCGGGCCCGCCTCAGCATCCCCCATCGCGCCGCCTCCGCCGCCGCCGGGCGGCGTGGCGGCGCCGCCGCCGCCGAAAGAGCTGCGGCGCAGCTGCTTGAGCTTGAAGGCGCCGCCGCGGCCGGGGGCGATCTGCGCCTCCAGTGGGTTGTCGGAGTCGCAGGCGGGGTCCCAGGCGAGGCCGTACTGGGAGGGCAGGGGGGAAACAGGGGGGGGATCAGCGCAAGTGAGTGCTTGGTACGGCAACGTGCCATGTGAGCCGGGGGCAGGGGGAAATGGGGGATCCGCGCTAGTGAGTGCCCGGTTCAGCATCGTGCCACGTGAGGCCGTGCTGCGGGGGCAGGGGGAAAAGGGGGGGGGGGGGGGGGGGGGAGGGCTGGTGAGTGTTCGGTATGAAATCATACAACGTACAGCCATGCGTGCATACTACACTGGGTGCATGGCAGCGCGCACGGGCATGTGGTCTGCGATGCTGTGGCAGGTATAGCGCGATGCCATGGCAAGGCTGCGGCGCGCGGCCATGCGCAGCACAGTAGGTAGGTATAGAAGGAGTTTGACAGCATACCTTGCGCCATGGCCGGCCGCCGCTGCGGCGGCGAAACAAGATGCGCATCTGCACAGTGTGGTAGGCATATAGAGATGGTGAATTCACATCAAGTAGTACGTACATACAAATCTTGCATCGCCGCCGCCGCTGCAGCGCGCGCCGCTGTGCCGAGCCGCCGCGCCGGAAACGCATGCATCTGAAGGGCTCTAGATTGACACACTTGGTGAACTAGCGCACCTGAAGCCATAGACGCCGCTGCGCCGCCGCCGCAAAACAGAACGTGCATCTGTACTGTGGGTAGGTAGGTACAGTAAAATTGTACTTCAGAAGTATACACACCTTTCGTCGCAGCCGCCGCTGCTGCGCGCTTGGCCGCACCTCACCTCCGCGCTGGAAATGCATGCATCTGAAGGGCACTAGGTAAACACATGAACACACCCGGTAAACTAGCGCGCCTGAAGCTGTAGCTTTGTTTTAAAAACAGTGTGGTAGGAAAGCAAACCAGAAAAAATTGTGTACATACCTTGCGTCGCAGCCGCCGCTGCTGCGCGCACGGGCGCGCGGCGTCGCTGTGCGCGCCGCACAGCGCGCGCAGCGCGAGCAGTCCCGGGAAGCCCGGGAACGTCGCGCGGTGCGCAGGGACCGTGGACGCGAACGTCGGGTCTGCGATCTGCACAGTTGAAGTATGGCCAGCACGGACAGAAATCGCTCCGTCAGCTTTCATGAAACGTATCTGTGCTGTGTTTGCAAAGATGGGGGTGTCGTTTGGGAACCCCGGGAATGTCGTGTGGTGCGCGGGGACCATGGACGCGAATGTCGGGGTCGGCGATCTGCACAGTTGAAGTATGGCCAACATTCACAGAAACCATCCCGTCAGTTTTCATGAAACCCGCCCATGGTGTGCGTTGCAGGGTTGGGGAGGTTGTTTGAGCACGCAGCAGAGCTCGCTTGACATGTGTCGGTGGAAAGCGTTGCAAAGGGGGTTGGGTGAAGGGTGTGTGGGGGGGGGGTGGGGGGACAAACTGCGGCGCGACATGACCTCCGTTAAGGGGTGAAGCTGCATGTGGAGGTGTAGTAGGTAATGCGCGCAAACAATGACTATCGTTTGGGGTTTGAAATTGGGTGACGTAGGGCTGAGCTGAACGCTGCACACAAAGACAGTACTGTCATACGTGACGAGAGACGGGGTGAGCTCACCTGAGCCTCCACCACGGCGCCGGCGAACCACGCGCACAGGAAGTGGAAGCGCTGCGCGCATGCGTCCTCGGTGCACGCCAGCAGGTGCCCCTCGCTCTGCGGAAGGCATTGACATCGGCAGCAATGCAAACAAGCAAACGCAGAGGGCAGAATTCGGTGACCGTCGCTGTGTGGAAGATATTCACGTCAGCAATGATCGGTGACCGCCGATGTGTGGAAGATATTCATGTCGGCGATGCAAACTGCACGTCAGCAGGTGCCCCTCAGTATTGACATGCGCAACGCAAACATGCGAAACCAGAGGAGAATTTTGTGACGGTCGCTCTGTGGAAAATAATTGACATCGGCAGCGTGAACAAGCGAGGCCAGGGCAGATTCGGTGACTTCGGGAGTACAGCTGCGCCGCTTCAGGAATTCACGGCAATGTGAACAAGCGTTATCACTGCAGACCGGTGACCTCGGACGCAGAACCAGGCAGAGCCACATCGACACGCTTTCTTTCATCTGCTGTTGCACCAGGTTGTGAACTCAACTTCAACCTCTACTTCAAAGTGCAGACCGTCTGTTGAGCATCACCACGCAGCATCCGGTGACTGCGCCACAGCTGGTCACCGTATCGCTAAGGTGTCACGGCCTCACTACCTCCCCCCCCCCTCCCCATTACAGTCGTGTAGTGATGCCGCTGTTTTACCTTCTTGCCGTTGCAGCAGATCGTACATGTTACAATTGTGTAGTGATGCCACGTGGTGGCCTGCAACTCAGCTCGCGATCATGGCGTGACGGTCACCTCGCTACCCCCCCCCCCCCACACATACCCCGACAAAAGCGCTAAGGTCAAGCTGTCGATCTCCCTGCAGTACTCAGCCAACAGCTCAGCTCACCTGATGACAGAAACAGCAAGTGGCGGCGGCAGCGGCGCCGTGGGCGTCACCGGCTAGGGTCGGCGCCAGCACTTTCAAATCTGCGCAATGCGGCAGGGACAGCGGGAAGCATCGAATGGGAAACAGGCGTTTGTATGGAATAGGATACTTCTAAGTAGTTTTTTTGTGGAGAGGCGTAGGGCAGCGCCAGCGTATGGCCATCTCTTAAAAGTACTGTCTGGCACAGGCCGAAGACACGAGGCACGCAGCTGCAGGCAGAGCTTCAAGGTACTTGACACGGACGTAAACAAGTGATCATGGGGTCCCCCTCTCCTACCTGCGCCCGCTGTGCTGCCGCTGCAATCCTCAGGCCAGTCTAGGGGCAGACGGCGACGCGCGCTTACCGATGGTCACGCGGCTGGGAAAACGCCCTCTACACGCTGGTAAGCAACATGCGCCGCAAGCATCAACGGGAAGTGGGCCAAGTGAAGTGCTGAAGTCACATCCAAGGGGGGCGATTTTAGGGGGCAGCCAGAGGTGGGCGCGGAAAGAGGGTTAGGGTTAGGGTGTGCGGACCGCTTGCTCGTCGGCTGCGTGCAGCTTAACCGCACTCGCGACGCAGCAGGGTACTTGTCCTACACTTTAACCCTAGCCTAAGCCACTCCTGCCACACTGGGGCAAGAACATGAAGTTAGTGCTGCCCCTGCGCCTGCCGCGCTGCCGCCACCGCCGCTGGGCCAGCCTTGAGACGGGGCCATGCAGGGGGCTTGCTGATGGTCACACGGCTCAACTAAGCCCTCCGCACTCACCTTTACTGTACAAAGAAACAAGTATTCACAGCTACTGGAAATGGAAACAAGGTAAACGTGAGGAAGTGATCCTCTTTCACCTGCTGCACCGCCGCCGCCGCCGCTGCCGCCGCTGCTGCTGCCCCGCTCGTGCCGATGGCGACACGGCTCCTGTGAAGCCCTCAAAAGCATCATACTAGCAGACAATCAAACACGGAACTCGGCATCGACAAATACAAGTGATCACCAGATCAAGATGACATCATGTGCGTCCTCCTCTCTTGGAAACGAACCAAAAGGGTCGTAGAGCTCTAGGTGACAAGGTGTGGTTAGCCGCAAGTGCCTTCCACGAACAACCGTGGTCGCCGCTGCTGCAGCCTTTCTTGGCTGCGCCGCCGCCGCCGCTGCCGCCGCCACCGGGCCACTCTTGAGGGGCAGGCGGCGCCGCGGCCTTGCCTATGGTCACACGGCTCCCAAAAAGCCCTCTGCACGCACCTTTACTCTGGTAAACAAGCAATCACGGCACTCCACATAAGACCGAAACACATGAGAATGTGAGCCTCTTTTACCTGCCGTGCCGCCGCCGCCGGCGGGCCATTCTTGAGGGGCAGGCGGCGCGGCGGCCTTGCCTATGGCAACAGAGCTCCCAACAAGCCCTCAGAACGCGGTACACTACCAGACGATGGATCACGGTACTTGATGTGGACGTAGACGAGTCCTCCTCTCTTACCTGTCGCAGCGCCGCCGCCGCTGCCGCCGCCGCCGGGCCATTCTTGAGGGGCAGGCGGCGCCGCAGCCTTGCCGATGGCGACGCGGGAGATGTCAACGTTGCCCATGCTCTCGAGGTCCTCAATTGAGGCGCCCTCCGCCCACAACGCGCACGCCAGGTGCGCCCAGCGGCCGTCGCTCGTGAGCTTGAGCACTGCCACAGGGGTAACATCAGGGTTAGGGTTAGGGTTAGACCTCAGAGCCAACCAAGGATGGAGATGAAGTGGTACTTCAAGTCTCACAGCGCGCACGCCAGGTGCGCCCAGCGGCCGTCGGTCGTGAGCTTGAGCACTGCCACGGGAGTAGGGTTAGGGTCCGGTTAGGGTTGGGGTTCAGGGTTAAAGTTGGGGTTGGGGCTTGAAGACGAGGATGAGGAAGACGTGATACTGGAAGTATATGAACGCAGAGAAGTAGGGTGCGCCCAGCGGCCGTCGCTCGTGAGCTTGAGCACTGCCCCGGGAGGAGGTGCTTAGGGGTAGCGTTAGGGCTTGGAGCCAAGGATGGAGATGAAGTGATGCTTCAAATATATGAAAGCAAAGATGTAGGGCTCGCCCAGCGGCCGTCGCTCGTGAGCTTGAGCACTGCCGCCGGATGAGGTTAGGGTTTAGGGTCAGGGCTCAGAGCCGTGGATGGAGATGAAGTGATGCTTCAAGGGTGGGGGGCACTTGCGGCTAACCATCCCTTCTCACCTAGAGCTCTACGATCTTTTGATTCATTTTTCATACGGATGTAAAGAAGTAGGATGCGCCCAGCGGCCGTCGCTCGTGAGCTTGAGCACTGCCACGGGGGGGGGGAGGGGAGAGTAGGATTGGATCGCAGAGCCCAGAAGAAGTTATACTTCAAGTCTCGCAGCGCGCACGCCAGGTGCGCCCAGAGGCTGTCGCTCATGAGCTTGAGCACTGCCATGGGAGGAGGTGATGAGGCTTAGGGTTCGGGTTAGGGCTAGGGCGTGGAGCACGCCGAGGATGCAGATGAAGTGCTGCTTCAAGTACATGAACGCAAAGAAGTAGGGTGTGCCCAGCGGCCGTTGCTCGTGAGCTTGAGCACTGCTACGGTGGTAGAATTAGGGTTAGGGTTAGGGTTGGGGTTAGGGCTCAGAGCGTGCGGTAACAAAAAGGAGGAGGCGATACTGCAATACTTCAGATATATGAACGCAAAGCACTAGGCTGCGCCCAGCGGCTGTCGCTCGTGCGCTTGAGCACTGCCACGGGGGGCGAGGGTAGGGTTAGGGTTAGGGCTCGGAACCGAGGATGAAGATCAAGTATGTGATACTCAAGTGAATGAACCCACAGAATCAGGGTTAGGGTTGCGAGCGTCGAGCGCTGAGGTGCCGCCGTCGCGCGGGAGCACGATAAAGTGCGTGTGAGAGGATTAGGGTAAGGGTTGGGTTAGGCTTAGGATACGGTTAGGTAGGGTTGGGCATTCGTTCATGCTAACCCTGCGCGATCGGGGACTGCGCGACTGATGGGGGAAGAGTGGCGAGGGATGGAATCCGCACACCACGGGCGCGCGGCTGCCCCCCCCACACACGCGTCATGCATTCAGAACCGGAGGGCCGCTGCCACTTTGATGGACTGGTGCCACTGATCATGAAAGAACGCCATGAACCGTGCGTCTTGGGACCTCATCGCATAAAATGTTGGAGCACTCACCCCAAACCTAACGTAACGCCCAACATCAGGCATTAGCAAGCGGGGCGTCACATTGCAGTACGCAATGCATACATACATACCTCCGTGTCTCACAGGGCAGAGCGCGCACGTCAGCACCTCCGCTGCGTTCGGCATCTTGGCGGCCCTCGCAACCTGCGGCGCGCACGCAAGCACGCGGCGAGATGCTCTCAACTCAGTGCATGCCAGTAAGATGAAAATTGAAATTTCAGGCATCTTGATCAACTAGAAAAGAAAAAAATTGAAACGCACGCAAACCCTAGCACTGGGGTTCACATCACTGGACGGTGTGTACTGCGTGCCCCCTCCTGCTGGCAAAGACAAGTAGGCGCAGGAATGAGGTGCGCAATGACAGGCAGTGCAAACCTACCAACCTTGCGCACACGCACTTGCGAAGGAGACTTCACGCACACCTACCTGCACGAAGACACACGACTCGCAGTGGTATTTCTCGAAAACCTTACCAGTAGAGTTCGCAACACTGAATGGTGTGTACGCTACCTACTCTGTCCTTCGAAGGCGAATGGCGCGCGCAAGCCCTAGCACTTGGGTTCACACCGCACTGCCGAAGTTGCGCGCTCGCACACCTACTGCATAAACGCGTGCGACTCGCAGTGGCACTTTTCGTAAACCCTACCAGTAGAGTTTGCAACACTGAATGGTGCGTGCCCCATCTACTCGATCCTCTAAAGCCGAATGGAGCGTGCCCCCATGCACACATGCACTCTTGAAGTTGCATACGTGCGCACCTTCATAAAGACGCACGAATCGTAGTGGTACTTGATCTAACCATAGTACCAGAGTGCACAACACTAGATGGTATGCGCCCTGCCTACACTCATCCGAAACGCCCCTAGGGCGCACGCTTGCGCGAACGCACCTGCATGAAGACGCACGACTCGCAGTGGTACTTCTCGTTGTCGTCAAGCACGCAAAATGCTAGTGTTAGGGGTGACGCTACACAAAATACCTACTGAAAACAGAAGTATACCTTATACACGGCGCACTCTTGAAGTTGCATACGTGCGCACCTGCATGAATACGCACGACTCGCAGTGGTACTTCTCGTCGTCGTCCAGGAACTCGGGTGCGCCGCAGCACGACGTGTGCGCGCCGACGCCGCATCCGTCGCAGAAGACAACGTCGTGCGCCGTGTCGTCGCCGTGCAGGCACACCATGCACACCGTGTCCTCCTGGTCCTGAAACGGCGCGCGCACGCAGCAGGACAGCGGTAGTGGTCAGTCGTGTGCTTACACACATGCCTCATCGCGCAGAACAGCAAGCTCTGAGCGATGTGAGACTCGCGTACAAGGCCAATGTGCACTGTGCCGGCTCCCCTGCTGATACGCCATGCACTGCGTGTCCGCTTGGTACTCTGCCGTAGCTGCGCGCGCCCAGCCTCGCTGCTCCGTGCCAAGCGCCCAATGCTGCAGATGCTGCAACTTCCACCATAACGCTTCGTAAAGGTGCCGCACGCTTCAGAGGCTATATTCCTCTTTCTCTAGACGCATGCTGCAGCGCAACAGACCGCCTCAGCGGTCTTGCTTGCGTCAGCGGCAGCGGCGGCAGGGTGCAGCGCACGCGCGCTGCTGACATGTGAAGTAGCAGTTGAGGTTCAAGGCGGGAGCGCTGCGACACGTCAGTGATGCGTCCCTGCAGACCACCCTGATACTCTGACTTGTGAGTGCACTACGCTCTTCGCAACGCGCACGACTCACCGGCTTGGTGGCCCTGCTGGCGTCGGCGGCGCCACCGCCGGCGGCGGCAGCAGGGTGCAGCGCGCGCTCCGCCTCCTCCAGCGCGCGCGCCTGCGCAAGCTCCGCGCCGTGGCCCGGCAGCGCGGTGCCCTGGCGCACGTCCATGGGAATGAGGCGGCTGCGCGCGGATGGGAATTCAAATTGCAAAGGCAAGAAGCTGAGGAGCATTGCAAGCAAGGTGATCAGGGGGTGTGAGCCACGCCGTACAGGTTGGAATGAGAGTGTCCTGCAACCTACGGCCGTGGTCGTGGCGGCGCGGTGCCCTGGCGCACGTCCATGGGAATTAGGCGGCTGCGCGCGAAGAAGACGCGTGAGAGGGCGTGCGATGAGCGCCCCAAGTGCCGCAAGCAGAAGGAGCGCTGCCACGAAGGCAGTGCCATTGAAGGTAAGAAGAGGTAAGACGAGCCCTGACCCTCACGCTAATTGCACTGGCTAATGGGGGGTCACTGCACAGTGCGTGTCCCGGCAGCGCGGTGCCCTGGCGCACGTCCTTCGGAAGTCAGGCGGCTGCCATCTGAATGGCAACGCGAGAGGCAACCAAAATGTTTGTTGAAGCATGTCTGGTGTAGTCTACTTGGAGTGCAAGTCCTGGCCGAAAACGCATGCACACAGGGGGAGCAGGGGGGAGCGCTTGTCCCCCCCCCCCCCCCCCCGCCCATCGTCGCAATGCCCCATTGACCATGCGCTGCTCTTGCACGCCCCGCAACTTCAGCCTCAGCCCACGCGTTATGCATCACAACGGTGTGCGGTGCACCGCTGCGGTCGCGGCGATGGCCTTGCCGAGCGCTGCCATCAACATCAACGCGCGCCCTCCGCGCCCCACGAGCACCGGCGCCCCCGCACACCAGGCGAAGCGTAAGGGCGCCATGCGATGGGCACATGGCAATGAACGCGCATGGCAGCCCTGGGGCCGTCATTGCATTGAGACCGGCGCACCGGCCAGAGGATCTGGGGACACGCGACATTGTCCTGCGCGTAATGCGCCCGATCCTAACCCTACCCTAACCCTGACCCAAAACCTACATTAGAAGCCAACTGAATCGTCTACCTGCTAGTCTGAGGCAGACTCGTGCACTTTGAAGGGGGACGCAACGAGAGAGACATGCGTCTGTACCTCAGGCCGTCGTTACGGTCGAACAGGTTGGAAGTTCTCGGGCTGGTGAGGGTTCGGGTTAGGGCTACGGTTTTGGGTCAGGTAAGGTGCATGGCATGAGCGTGCGAAGAGGAGACAACACAAGGAGGGGACCGGAGAGAAATGCAGCGTACCTGAGGCCGTCGTTGCGGTGGAACTGGTTGAAGTTCTCTGGCTGGTCCTGCACGCCCACCGCGAGCGCCTTGGCCACCGCCGCCCACAGATGCACGCGCGACCACCGCTGCACCAGCTGCGCAGCCGCAAGGACGATGCAATTGATGGGCGATGATTAGCGATCCCAGTGCGTGGAGCTCATTTTTTTCTGGCACCAAGATGGTGCGCGTTGCAACACAGCGATGCGGCGGGCGGCCTAAAGTAATTTCTAATTCATTTGCATGAAGCTGTCTTTGTGTCAGAAAAAATATCGATGACACCAAGGGCAAATGGCAGCGGCACGCACCTCGGCCCTGTGCGCGCGCTCGGCGCTGTGCAACGTAATCATGAATGCAGTATGGGGTGATTTAGCACCAACTGCCCAATCCTCAGAAAAGTTGTTGTAGAGCGACAATCAGGGAGGCAGCCATGCGGTGAGCGATGGCAGCCCGCACTTCAACTCTGCGTGCACACTTGGCGCTATGCGGCGTGATCATGAATGCGGCAAGGGGCGCCAACGCACCATTTCTGCAACAGGTGCGCCTCGACTCACTTTCTGGTACCAGAGGCAGAGCGCGTCGCAACACGGCGATGCAACAGGCACCTCGCCGGCAACGCAGCTCCCAAAACATTTCCTTGAAGAATTCAGTTGCATGAAACCGTCGCTTTGCCACAACAAATTCAATGAAAACGAATCAAAAGATCGTAGAGCTCTAGGTGACAAGGAGTGGGTAGCCGCAAGTGCCTTCCACAAATAACCGTGTTCGCCGCTGTTGCAGTCATTGGCCACAAGTCAAACAGTGCCGTCATATCCACAGTATTTTAAATGATACCAATGGCAGATGGCAGCAGCACGCACCTCAGCCCGACGCGCGCGCTCGGCGCTGTGCTTGGCCGTCCTGGCGCGGAGGTCGTCCACCTGCGCACGGCAGCAGCGAGCAGCGCGCACGTTCAGCATACATGCATACCCGGCAGCGCTTTTTTGGTTTGTATTAGGCCGTTGGACCACTGTTCGCACTTGTTCGCGTGGCGGTTCGCGCGTGTTTGCGTGCATCCTTCTTGCTCCAAGCCACCACTCAACCTGCAGTCTGCAGTAGGCACAGCTGCAGTAGAGGCGAGAGAGGTCGTCTGCCTGCACGCAGCGGCAGCGAGCAGCGCGCACGTTCAGCGTACATGCATGCCCGGCAGCGCAGAGCAATGGGGGACCAGGCGTGGCACACACCAGCAAGGCTAGGCACACAGCTATAGCAGAGTACTAACTGGTAGGCTAGCAGAGATACCTACCTACTGTAGAGTTTTCGAGCGAGAAACACACCATGGGGTCCAGCCTGGCGGCGCTGAGCGCTGTCACCTCCCGATCATCGAGCACGTGCGGTATGTGACGCGTGGAGCATGCAGCATGACAGGCACACGGTGAGAAGTGTCTCGCACTTTCAGGCAAAGAAACGCTCCAGTCTCGAGGTGTTGCGCGCCGTCACCTCCTGCGGTTGACCACCGACCTGATCATCGAGCAAGCACAGTGTGACGCGGGCGGCCCGCAACACGGCAGACAAACAAAGAAACACCTCAAGTTTTCAGGCTAGAAACGCACCATGGGGTCCAATCTCGCGGCGTTGAGCGCTGTCACCTCCCGTAGCTGAGCGCTGAGGGCCTCGAGCTCGTCCGCGATGGCCACGTCGGGCCTGCCGCCGCTACCCCCCCCCGCGCCAGCCCCCCCCAGACGCACCCCCTGGAGCGTCACCAGCGCGCCGCGCGGCGCCGCGCCCGTGGATGCGCCAGGTGGCAGCCCTCCAGGCATGCCAGGTGGCACCTGGAAGGTGCCATGTGGCGCCCCGTGGCAGGCGCCATGTGGCGTGCCGTGGGGTGCGCCAGGTGGCGGCGGCGGCAGCAGCTGAGGCATGTGACGCGTGCCGTCGCGCGGCGCGAGGGTGAAGCCCCCTGCTGCAGCGCTGCCCCCAGGCGAAGGCCACGGCTGCGGCGACGGGACGGAGCAGCGAGCAGGAGACAGCGCTGTAAGCATAGATTGACGGAGTACGTTGCGCTGGCGCATAGGCAATTGGGGACCGTAGCATGGGTACTTCTGGCAAGCCCCCGGGGAAGTTGGCAGTGTGCCAAAATCACACCTCGTGCTGACAGGCAGCCAACGAGAGTTAGGCACAGCTGCAGTAGAGGCGATAGCTGGCAGGCACAGTTGAAAGCCGCGAGCAGAGAATGAAGGAGTACGTTGCGCTGGCGGCGCAGGCGATTATACATTGTGCATAGCGCTGGTGCGGCGCTCTCGTAGGACGTTGCGACGCCGCTGTGTCCATGCAAAGGCGCTGTGCAAGCGGTCTGAGACGCGATGAGGCAGGTGTCTGCTGATCAGCGCAGCCCCGCCACCCGCGCCAACGGCGCGCACAGCGTGAGGGTACAGATGCCAAGAAGCATGCATGTATGCATGTATTGACAGCTCACTTGCCGTGCTAGCCTACCAGCTGAGACTCCGCTGCAGCTGTGTGCCTGCTGGTCTGTGCTGAGCAACCAGTGATGCATACGCTGCGGCGTTCCTCCAAGCACTGCGCAGAACCCTGACACTCTGTACTGCCTGTCCTCAGTGTCGACAGGGTGTGCATGCATTTGCGGCTCACCTGCCATTGCCGGCCCTCGATCTCGATGCCGTTGACGGGCGGGCCGAGCGGCGCCTGCAGCAGCCGCACCGCGAACTGCCAACACGAGAGGAGCGCGCAGGCGACAGATGGGCAGTCGGGCGGAGTTGAGGTTAGCCACCAGCGTCCGCGTTTGATTTAACTTATGAGTTGCCCCTTTGTCAGCAACCAGCGGCGGCCTTCGATGTACCTTATACGTTGGCCTTGGTGCAGTGCAGCAACCGGCAAGCGGCACTGCCAACAAGAGCCGAGCGCGCAGGCTATAGATAGGCAGTCGGGAGGGGTCGAGGTTAGCCACCAGCGGCCGCCTTTGATGAAATAACCGTACGTGCAGCGCAGCAGCTGTGATTTTCATGGGCGCGCACAGCGCTCAGCCACATGACAGGGGTATGTATGGCTGCTCGACAGGAGAACCCAACCAAGACGACGCCCCCCCCCCCCTTTTCCTTCCCCCGACGCAGCATGCGCCGCTAGCGGCGGCGTCGCGCGCGCTGTTGCCGCCGCTCCGTACCATCTGCCGACCCCCGCACACAGACACACGCGTGCGCGCGCACACGCGGTGGGAGCAGTGCTCGTCGCAGCCGGCGAGCAGCACCGGAAAACAAGCGGGTCGACCTAACGTACAGACGGCGACGCGGCGGTGCGCAACAGGGTATGTACGCCTGCTCCACAGGAGCATGCGAGATGGCGCTCCTGCCCCTTCTGTGCCCCCCGTTTGCAGCATGCACCGCGAGCAGCAGCGTTGTCGTCGGTGGCGTGCGCCGCAGCACCGGCGCCAACGCATATTACACAGCAAAGCAGTGGCGGTTTTCATGTATACTGAAAAAGCCCATGATGGCGAATGTTTTCAAGAAAATACCAAGTACTTCAGAAGTAGAAGCATGAAAAAGGCGCACCTGCGCGCCGGCTTCGCGCTCGCCGTGCTGGACGACCGCGGTGACCTTGCCGGGCTAGGGTTAGGTTAGGCACACACGCACACGCACACACGCGCAGTGCGCAGCAGCAGCAGCCCCGGAGCAGCACGCGCCGCGGCCGGCGAGCGGCGCGGCACCGGAAAACAAGCATTTCGATGTACATACGGCGACGCGGCGGCACGCACCTGCAGCGTTGTCGTCGGTGCGAGCGCCGCAGCACCGGTTCCAGCGTACATATACACAGCAATGCAATGGCGGCTTTTGACAAAAAAAGCCCACGATGGCAAATGTTTCTAAGAAAATACTAGGAAAATACTGAATACTTCGGAAGCGAAGGCATGGAAAAGGCGCACCTGCGCGCCGGCTTCGCGATCGCCGTGCTGGACGACCGCGGTGACCTTGCCGTGCGCCCGCACGCAGCACCGGTGCCAGCGCATACGCAGCAACGCAATGGCGTTTTTTTTTAACAAAAAAGCTCCATGATGCCAAATATTTCCAAGAAACTACTCTTAAAAGTAAATACTTCAGAAGTAGAGGCAGAGAAAAGGCGCACCTGCGCGCCCGCTTCGCGCTCGCCGTGCTGAACGACCGCTGTGACCTTGCCGTGCGCCCTCACTGCATCCGTAGGGCCGTGCGACGTGGGCGGCGGCGGCGACGCGCGGGGGCGCGGCCCCTTGCCCACGCGCGTGGCGCCTGCGGCAGGGTGCGACGGCATCATGGCATCATGAGATAATCAGTTTCACGGCGACAGGGGAGGCAGCGGCATGGAGGCTGGTTTGAGGGGAGGAGGGGGGATGCCGAGTGCAGGTAAGGGTTTGCGCCGGGTCTGTGGGATGGGGGGGGGCTTGCCTACGCGTGTGGCGCCTGCAGCAGTGGGCGATGGCATCGATGTCACGTGTTCATGTCATGCCTATGGGGGCTACGGAATGGAGGATGCTTCTATCACGTGGACAGGGGCTGCAGAGTGGAGGATGCTTCAGGGGGGGGAGGAGGGGGGATTGCGAGCGCAGGAGAGGGATTGCAACGCGCCATGTATATGCGTACCTATGTGGAGCTTGTGCGATTCATTCTATATACATACCAGTTGCGTGCCTACACCTGCTGGTCGGTGCCAAGCACGAAACGATGCACGCGCTGCTCCTTGCCCCTGGACTCTTCACAGGTTTTTCAGGTCTCAAGGTCTGGTCGCAGTTGTGCGACACGCTGCGCACACGCACGTCCTGCGAATCACGAGCCTGTCAGCAAGCTCCGCGAAGCATCAAGAAGACCACAAGGGCTGCAAATTCCTACGCGGACTTACAAACAGGTACATGGTATATCAATACATTGCACCACGCGCAAGCTTACTGTCAGCGGTCAAATCATATTGACAGTCAGCCCAAAGAACTTCACCGAACAACAACTTCAACTTCAATGTCACTCACCGGCTCCAGCTTCAAGAGCGAGGTCTCGCAATGCCGTCGCGGTGCCATTGACACCGCCGGCAGCGGCGCCGCCGCCGCCGCCGCCGCCACTACTGCTGCCGCCTGCGCTCTCCCGAATGCTCGTCAGCAGGTGCTCCAGCCACGCTGGGTCGTGGTCTTCGGCAAAGTACTCGCTGACCTGTACTCGTGACAAGTAGGGTTAGAGTTAGGGGTAGGGTAAGGGTTAATTGAGTACGCAGAGAGTGTCTCATTCTGCGTAGCGACAGGTAAGGTTATAGTCATACTTGGAGTTGGTTGTTGAGTACGCAGAGAGAGTCGCATTCTGCGTAGCGACAGATGAGGTTAGAATTATGTTTTAGGGTTAGTCGAGTACGCAGAGAGTGTCGCATTCTGCGTAGCGCCTGGGTGACCTGCGGCGCGCGGCGACAGGTAGGGTTAGGGTTATGGTAAGGGTCACTCGAGTACGCAAAAAGAGTGTATCATTCTGCGTAGCGCCTAAATGACCTGCTGCGCGCGGTGACAGGTAGGGCTTGTATTAGGGTCTGGGATAGTCGAGCACGCACTGAGAGTCTCATTCTGCGCAGTGCGCGGAGCAAGGCCAAGCCGCTTCGCTGTTAGGGTAGGAGTGTACTTGCCCACGCCCTTTGCTGTTAGGTCAGGGGTAGGTACTTGAAAACAACCTGTGAACTTACTGGACGCCGCCGAGGGGAACGGGCCGTGGGTGAACGCTCCATGCGGCTCTGACACTTCAATGTGCGGACACGCTCAACTTCAACTTGAAGATACATTCAGTGACACTAGGCAGGATTTGACGCTACGGGCTGATACGTACCACGGGCCAGAACTGCGCAGCACTCAGGTCAAGGCCCAGCTGCCTGCCGGCCTCTATCTGTGTAGATGTATATAGACGTATACACCAATGATAACTTCCCCGGACGACATGCCCTGCCTGACGCCCCAAGCACCAGCAACGCACTAAAAATGCACAGCTTTCATGTACTTCAAAGTAAACGTTTACGCAGCGAGCCAATACGTACCACAGGGCAGAACTGCGCAGCGCTCAGGTCGAGGCCCAGCTGCTTGCCGGCCTCTATGGATATATATACTTCGAAGTATATACATTCCTAAACTTAACTTCTCCTAACGACATGACCTGCCCCAAGGAGCAGTACAACACTGAAAATGCCAAACTTGAATTTATGTACTTCGAAGCATAAATAGCAGCGCGTTGATACGTACCACAGGCCAGAACTGCGCGGCGCTCAGGTCGAGGCCGAGCTGATAGCCGGCCTCCATGTATAATGACACCCATGCCTTGAAGGCTAAAAAGCTTGCACACAGAAGTCGTTGTGCTGATACTCTACGTAGCATGCCGATACATACGTACCACAGGCCAGAACTGCGCAGCGCTCAGGTCGAGGCCCAGCTGCTTGCCGGCCCACGAGGCAAAGGTGACGGGGTCCTGAGGGGGGGGCTCCTCCTGCGGCCGCTTCACGTTCGCGTCCGCCTGGCCCTGCGCATCTGCGAAGGCGGGTGGGGGGAAGGGGGGGGTAGAGGGAGGGGGGGGGGGGACCTCAGCTGGCTGCTCCAATTTGACGTCGAATCGTAATGCGGCGGCGCGAGACGTCAACGCGCTTCAATGGGAGTCATGGCAGCAGACAGGACTGGCAAGACGTATACCGGGGGGGGGGGGGGGGGGGGATGACGGGGATCCTGGCTGAGCACTGCTGCTGATATGTTATGAATCGCCTGCAGCAGTTGGAGAAAAGGCCGGAATTTGTACACTGCGACTTTGCCGTTTTAGTTGCAGATTGTGCGTCAACATGTCATCTGATCGATGGATAAGATGCTGGAAGCTATTCACGCCCGGCCATGTGCGGTCGTCTGACCCCAACCCCCCTAATTTATGATTGTCACGATGCCGTACTGCTACCCCTGAGTCCTCATCTCGGCGATCCAGAGGCGCCCCCGTACCTCTGCTCGCAGCCTTCAAAACTACCAGGGACCGCTAATTCCTTGCGTCGATACGCTGACATCGCCCGTCGCACAGCACCTCTGATGAACATGAACATCGCAAACTTCCAACATGAAGTGTGACGCTGCGCCGTCATTTCGGGGGTACAGGGTGTGCCCCTGCGCCTCCGCGCGCAGCCTTGACTACCAGGCACCACGGTTTTCTCGCGCTAACACAGCGAATCTCTCGCGTTGACACTGCCCACCGCACAGCGCCTCCTAGCATCATCACCAACTTCAAACATGAAGTGTAACATGTAGTGAGACGCTCACTCACGTTGGGGGTGCCCCTGCGCCTCCGCGCGCAGCCTTACCGACCAGGCACCGTCAGTCCCTTGCGTTCATGCCGCGGCACAACATTGCCAACTTCAAACATGAAGTGCGACGCTCACCATGAGGGGACAGGGGGTGCCCCCGCGCACAGCTCCAACTACCAGGCACCCAGTCTCCTGCGCTCATCCCGTGGCCTCCGAGCAAAACATTGCCAACCTCAGACATGCAGTGCGACGCTCCCTCACCGGGGGGGTACAGGAGGTGCCCCTGCGCATACGCGCGCAGCCTAAACTACCAGGCGCCGCAAATGTCTCGCGTAGACATGCGGGCGTCGTCCACAGCACGGCACCTCCGAATAACATCACCACTTCAAACTTCAGTCACTTGCGTTCACCTCTGAGCAACTTCAAACATGAAGAGCGACGCTCGCTGACCTTGGGGGTGCGCCTGCGCATCCGCGCGCAGCGCGCGCACGTAGCGCAGCATCTTGGTCCGCAACTTCAAGCATGAAGTGCGACGCTCACTCACCTTGGGGGTGCCCCTGCGCGTCCGCGCGCAGCGCGCGCACGTAGCGCAGCATCTTGGTTCTTATCCCCAGCAGGCGCCGCTCGTGCGCGTTCATGATGGCCACGTTGTGACCGGGCGAGAACTGCGGCAGCGCTCAGCAACAGCAAACGTGACGCGTCAGGATGTCAAGCGCCGATAACCCCATGTATGTATGAAACGTGAGAGGTTGATTTCATAAGACATTTGTTCTTTAGAAGAGCCTTCATCTGTAGTTTTTTTTACCGACTGGTTCAAAGTGCATGCGAGTTGCCTTTGGGTTAGGCGACTACCATTCACGAGGGCCACACTGAAGCCTGGTGAGAACTGCGGCAGCGCTCAGCCAGGCAGGGCTTGTGTTGCGTCAGGATGCTTCGCACCGACCAGCCCATGTATGTGTGAATGAATAATGATGGATTGATTCAAAACAAACGCTTGCTCTGATAGTCATCATCTCTAAACATTTTCATAGATGGATATCACATACAAATTCAAAGCGTGCCGGCGTGCTAAACGATGTAGTGCATCCGGACGCTCAGCGAGGCAGACACGAAGCGTGATGCGTCAGGACGCCGCGGTCGCTGCGCAGGCCGCTTCGCATGTATAAACCCATACAATGGATACATGAACAACATATGATTATTGCATTCTTCCGCTGGAGGGGCGGACACCCTATGAAAAGGGCAAGAAATGCAAATCTTGTGCTCACACCATCAAGCGTGTGCTCGTCCGCATGTGTGACCGGTGATTTGTACCTGCGCGAGCGACTGCGCCAGGTCGACGGCGCCGACCGCTTGGGCTTGTTTGCGCCATGAGCCATGATTTTAATCACAAGTGGACATACTTCAAGTATACTATTCACAGGTTGGCAGATGTGACTCGTACCTGCGCGAGCGACTGCGCCAGGTTGACAGCGCGCACGCGCGTCGGCGGCAAGGCACACGCACAGGACCTGGTAGCGAGCTTGACATCGACCATTCAGGCGTGTTTGCGCCGTAAGCGCAGATTTCAACAGCAAGTTGACATAAGATACTCATTGTATATATTCTGAGAATATCATCAAATTCTAAACAAATTTGATGGGAATGTTTGACCTGGAAAGCTGCCATTTTTTAAATGCGTACCTGCGCGAGTGACTGCGCCAGGTTGACGGCGCCCACGCGCGTCGGCGGCCCCGCCACCGCCTCCGCCTGGTGTGCCGGCTTGGAGCAGTAGAAGTAGTAGCGCACCTCGCCATCAGGGACGGCGCCGTCGATCGGCCGCACGCGCCGCCGCAGCCGTGCCTGCCGTTTGACGCATAAAACAGCGAGGAGGAGTTATAATCTTCGTTTGACGCATTAAACAGCGAGGACAAAGTTATAATCTATGACATGTAGACAATTTTTGTTGAAGTAGAGCTGCGCGGCGCGGCAGGCAACGCAGCACCTCACAGTGGCGTCGATTGGCCGCACGCACCGCCGCAGGCGCGCCTGCAGCGTCAAAGCACAGAAGAGGAGATGAGGCTGCTATCACACACACTTCACAGTATGATTTTTCTGGTATGATACCACAATGTCGTATTAGAGCCGTGTGGTACGGTAGATGTTGCAGCAGACCTCGCCGTCAGGGACCGCGGCGTCGATCGGCCGCACGCGCCGCCGCAGGCGCGCCTGCCGCGCAGCACATGACACAGAACGGAGAGAAGTACACAGTTGAGAGAACAGTCAGGATTCGATACTTCGATGTTGAAGTAGTAGCGCACGTCGCCATCGGGGACCGCGGCGTCGATCGGCCGCACGCGCCGCGCAGGCGCGCCTGCCGCGCAGCGCATGACGCAGGACGGAGACAAGTATACAGTAACAACAGATTTTGATACTTCAATCTTGAAGTAAAGCTGCGCGGCCGGTAGGTAATGTAGCGGACCTCGCTGTCTGGCAACGCAGTGGCGGCGATCGGCCGCGCGCGCCGCCGCAGGCAACGCCCTGCCATGTAATGCATAAATCGAGGCGGCTCACTCGTGAAGTAGAACCTTTCACCACTTCAACATTGACACAAGCGCTGCCTCGAGCCCCAGGCATTCGGCCGCGTGGCTCCGATATGACCAGCTGCACGACAGGAGGCGGCACAACCATGAGTGTGCAGCAGCGGCAGCTGGGGGGCTACCCTAGTGCACCTGTGCATTGCCGCACAGTGAACCAATCAATAACGGAGCTCCCACGACGCGCGTGGATAACGGCACAACGGCAGCAGCATTGCTCAGCGTGCATCCCGACAGGTGCGCTTCAACAATGCACGCGCACCACGGCGGCTGTGCCACAGCGGCAGCAGCAGCAGCGCAGCGCAGCGGCAGCAGCAGCAGCAGTGCGCCCGTGCAGTCGCGCAGTGATGAATCCGACGGCAGCAATCGCTTCAGCGGCAGCGGCAGCAGCAGCGCAACGGCGGCGGCGGCGCACCTGAGGGCTGCGCAGTATGCATGCGGGGTGGTACGCCAGCGCACAGCCCCTGGCGGCGCACTGAATGGCGGCGCACCCCTTGTCGCCGCAGATCCTGCGGCAGCGGCAGCAGCAGCAGCAGCGGCAGCGGCAGCAGCGGCGGCAGCAACGGAGGGATGTCAGGGCGCGTTCCACAGTCTACGCGTGTCTGTCCGTTGCGGCGCCAGCAGAACATTGTTGGAAAGCGTTTCGCAGCGCACACTTGTCTGTTTGTTGCGTGGATGGTGGCAGCAGCACTGACAGGATGAAAGAAAACGTGTTGCAAGCCACACATCAGCAGATCCTCCGGCAGCGGCGGCGGCGGCGGCAGCGGAAGGATGCTAGAGAGCATTTCACAGTCTACGCTCGTCTGTTTGTTGTGTCAACAGCGGCGGCGGCAGCAGCGTCGGATAAATCTGAGGTGAGCGTTTTGCTGCGCATGCAGATCCCGCGGCGGTAGCAGCAGCGGCGGCGGCAGCAGCGGCGGAAGGATGTCAGAGAGCGTTTCACCGTCTATGCTCGTCTGTTGTGCGGACAGCGGCACAGCAAGTTCATAGACAATTCAGAAGAGTACGAAGAAATCGCGCGCGCGCGCGCGCCTGGCATACACGAGACACGCACACTTGAACTACTCTGACGCATGTATGCATCCAAGGGTGTGACGGCTACGCCTACGTATGATGGCGCGCCATACTTACTGGCAGCGCAGCATGCACTGCTTTCGGTTGAACGCTTTCATGTATACTCACAAAATAACAGTGAATATACAAACACAGATACTTCGCGGTATGTATGTACAAGAGAGTGTGACGCCTACGCATGATAGCGCCGCACTTACTGGCAGCGCAGCGTGAACCGCTGCCGGTAGAGCGCGTTCATACACAATTTCATGATGTAACTCACTTACTGCTACTGCAGCGCGCATATGAATGGCACACGCGCGTGCCTGACACGGGCAGTCACCCATCGACACAAAAAACTGATACTCCGAGGCATGTATATGCGTGAGAGTGTAACGCCTAGTCTACGCCTACGCATAATAGTGCCGCACTCACTGGCAGCGCAGCGTGAACCGCTGCCGGTTGAGCGCGTCCATGTATATCCAGTCGCCACGTTCCCTGCGGGGCGGGCACAAGGCACACGGCAGAGCAAATGCGCAAGCTTTCAGGGCAAGATCACGATTTGCGAGGCGCGTGCTGGGCCCGGTGGGAACACACAAGCGGCGTGCACGCGATGATTCATATCCAGCGAATGCGTGAGCGCAAAGGCGGCAAGACCGTGACTGTGAGGCGCGCAAAGGCGACACCAAAGCGGCGTGCAAAGTATGGTCCAGGTCGCCTCAGTCTGGGACGGTTTCTGATCAAGGGCAGCGCCAGGGGTTTGAAGGGGAGGACAACCCCAGGAATATGTGCGTTGACGTCACCCTGCCCGCATCATGTACAGGCACGCCTTCGCTTTGCCACCAACATGCGCAGCGCTAGTTCTCGGGCTGCTCCCCCCCCCCCCCCCCGCCCCCTGCGCCCCCTCCCGCCATCGACCCCCCGCGCAGCTGCATCTCCTGTGCGCAAGGAGCCGCAGCGGCGCGGCGCTCTCTGCACATCGCAGCTGCCCGCTTGCGACCAGCCTGCCTCAGATGCACGCCTTCAGAATCCGCGGACGTGCATGAATCCCCTTCCCCCCCCCCCCCGCCCCCTGGTGCGCCATACCGGCAGCCCTCTCCAAATGTATGCGTTGAAGTTGAAGAACGCACGCATTGAAGTTGAAGAACGCAAAGGCCGCAACACGCACGCTCCGCCAGCGCTCCCGCTGCCGGGATGACGCCCGCCGCGACCGTTGACTTGTGTGACGAGAATCGCAAGGGACACGGATAGCCAGCGCGTCTTGGCGCGCACGATCTGAGGAATGTCTCTCGCAAGCGGCGTTTTGGCTTTCAGCCGCCTGGCGTGCGCATCAGAGAAGGCGGGGGTTCAAGATTGCACTGCGCTGACTTTATTCTGGACCTCTCGCGCCTATCGCTGCTCGCATCTGCTGCTTCAATGTCGGAATCTGATCATTCAAATGCACTTCAACGCCACAAAGCTACCATTTAAAAAAAATTGGGGCTGCCTATCAGATCCTGTCGCTGGTGTGATTGCATACGTGTGCTCCAACGCCAACGCGCGCGGCGCCTGCGCCAAGCCACAAAATTCCTTCGTCTTCCCGCAGGATCACAGGGTGCTCATATTTGTCGCGATACGACGCCATTTCAAGTACATACACACCAGTCCATGAAGCGCACCTCCGCCACCGGCACCCACAGCGCGCGCCCACCCATACCCGCAGAATAAACCCATGCTGACATAAATTGATGCTGCCATACGTCGCAGCTGCCTCGCAGAATTACACGATGCTGCTCCTTGTTGATTAAATCGCAATATGGCGATCACATGCACGCCTGTCCATGAAGTGCACCTCCGCCACAGGCACCCACAGCGCGCGCGCCGTGTGCGCCCAGCCATACCTGCAGAATACGCCATGCTGACATTGATGAATGTTGCCATGCGTCGCAGCTACTCCCAGAAGTACACGCGATGCTGCTCCCTTTTGCTTACATCGCGGTACTGCATCATTGATACCTACATACCTGTCCATGAAGTGCACCTCCGCGACCGGCGCCCACAGCGCGCACGCCGTGTGCGCCCGCCTACATCCTTCATTTCTCACACACTCACACAGTGCTCACGTTCATTTACGTTACGGCGCCATAAATGCGTACCCGTCCATGAAGTGCACCTCCGCCACCGGCACCCACAGCGCGCACGCCGTGTGCGCCCATCCTTCCCGTGTCGTCCCCGCGAGCGCCCCCCCGCGCCCCCCGCACGTCATCTTACATCGCTATACGGCGCCATTGAATACACGCCTTTTGAGTGGCGTCGCCGCATGACATCGTGAATTACCTGTCCATGAAGTGAACCTCCGCCACCGGCACCCACAGCGCGCACGCCGTGTGCGCCCACCCCCCGCGCGTCGTCCCCGCGAGCGCCCCCCCCCGCCCCCCGCACAGCGCGCACGTCAGCCGCTCCGGCAGCACCCCCATCGCGCACGGCTTGCAGTGCCAGCGCCGCTGCGCCGCCGCCGCCGCCGCAGCCGCAGCGGCAGCCGCCAGGGTCTTGCCCCCCTGCTGCTGCTGAGCGTTGGCGCCTGCTGTGATTTGCGGCGACTGAGAGATGCTGCCGGCGACGATGGGGGGCAGCATGAGGGCGAGGCTCTTGCCGCCGTGGGAGGGGCGTGGCGGCCGGGGGGGGGGAGGGGGGGGGGGCGGGGGAGGAGGGGGGGCGGGGGCGCCGGGAGGGGGGTTGACGGCCATGGAGGGGTCGTAGCAGAGGGCGTGGACGCGCACGCCGCAGGCTGAGAATAGGGGGGTGGGGGGGTAGGTGGGGGAGGGGGGGGACAATTAAGTGAGGTCGACAAGTGAGGTTGCGAGTAGGGTCATGCTAGTGAGGTCATGGAGTAGGGGGGGGGTATAAGTGAAGTCGCCAAGTGAGGTTGCCGGCAGCGTCATGGATGTGGTATTGGTGTGAGTTTAGAGGCTAGCATGCAGGGTGTGCTCTGCAGTATGCACGTGAGTGCGCATGCAGTGTCGTTACAGCGGGGAGCTTGAGCAGACAGCGCAGTGGCGCCTGCCACAGCAGCGGCATGAGGCGCAGATTGTGGGTAGCTGCAGCTGGTGACAATGAAGAGAACAGAGTTCCTTGACAAAGGTTTCGCGTTAGAGCGTCACTACTCTGTAACGCTCCATGAATTGTGTGCAACACACAAAACTGAAACAGCAGCGCCAGCAACAGCTGCAGCAGCTGCAGAGGCAACTGTGCCGCCTTCGACCAGAGACTGCGATCAGGCAAAGCGGCAGGGCCGACTGTACATGGCGGGGTGCCTGTGTTCCACCATAAGCCTGTGTGACGGCGCTGATAGTACTTTCTGAGAAATGCCACTTCACGAGTATCCGCCTTGGTGCGAGCAGTAATAGCCCACACGAGAGTTGGCGCGCGGATACCTAGTCACATCTCCACAACGCCGCTCAGCCCCACCGAAAATGGAGACAATACATGCGTCTCACGGCGCACTCTGTGAGTGAGGCGCAAGGATACCCCTGAATCTTGCAAAATTAGAATTACTATAGTGGACGGAGCGCTCACAAATTGCACGAGCGCCTGTGCTCAACAGTACGGCTTGCAGCTTCGTCTGCGGACCCAAGGCCCGCCCCCGTCACCGCCGTGAGTGGCAGACGCGGCAGCCATTGTGCACAGCAACGAACTGTCGACGTATCGCTCATGTTGGCGAGCGCTGCGTTGCGTGTCCGCTGTCCCCGTGCAGACGCTTATTATGTACTGCAAGTGACGCACCCGCACCGACAATCCAACTGCTGCGCTCGCGGCAGCGTCACGAGCTACGGCATAACGGACGAGCGTAACTGCCGTGCGCGCAAGCGACGAGTGTCAGCAGACGCTGCGCACTCTGTAGTCGAGACTCACTTGCGCACTGCAGCATCGGGTTGCATGCGTGCTCCCCCGCCCCCGGCGGAACCAGCTCCGCGCACACCTGGCAGGCCCCCTCCGGAATCCCCTCGCGCGTATCCGAGACAGCAGAAGACCTCGCCTGCTTGGAAGGGACCCCAAACGTGCCTGACCTAGGCCTGGGAGGCCCTTTGCCTCCCCTGCTTCCGAGCTTCCTCGCCACCATGATTGCGGGCGCGACCTGCTGCCAAATTGTACACAACGGTCCACTTGAGTGACAGGCGAGTAGAGTCAAGATCCAGCAGGCGTTTCTGCATAGCTTGAGCCGTGGGGAGCACACGTGAATCGAGCCAGCATATGTAGTTGGCGCACCAACTGTCGCAGATTTGATGTTTGCAGTTGTTGACCGGCTTCAGTCGCAGAGGATAAGAGCTGTGCCTCACGAAAAAGAGAAACTATGTGATCAGGAAGCCGGGCAAGCAAACATCACCCCGTATGCGGTGCGGTAGAGGTGTATCACCCTACAACGATCTTGCACAGGTCTGCAAATTTGAATTGACCTGGAGTCTGAGGGCTCTGGCTTGCGCAGCTGCACACGGGAGCTCGTGCCACTAGCGCCGACAGCAGGAGCGGCTACTCAGCTCAAGGTGAACAGCATCCTTTCCGGTGGGCGTGGTGGCGGTGAAGCTACCGAGCCGGATGTAATCAAGCTATTGCTCAAAATCACGTTTGATCTTGTGATTTTGGGTCGACTTGAGGCAGACTACAAGCGCAGCACACACTGTCAGGACCAAAAATGATGCAGGCACGTTCTACATACCTCAAGCGCTTCTCTCCTTCCTGCGAAAGCTGCCAGGGCGGCCGCCCTGCCGCCAATGCAGTCTATTTTACACTTAGCGTCCGAGTCTGATTGACGAGTTGCTCGAGGTCGAAAGTGCTAATAAGATCTTTCTAGAAGGTTATAGGTATATGGGATAAGAAGGCTTCAGAACTCGTTGGCAGAACTTGCAGGGGATGGGGGAGCTCTTGGACATGAACTTTATTACTGCTGCTTGAAGGGCAAAAACCCTACTTCTGATACGCGAAACTAACCAGATGATTGAAAGCATTCCATGTGCCACAGTGTTTTTGTTGCGAATAGTGCAGCCTAACAAATGCCACCGAACGGTATAGCCCCCCTCTGGGATCAATTGCTAGATGATGCTCAGTGGTCCAGCTACGCCTGTACATCGGCGTGTCTACAAAACAGAGTCGTCACGGGTGGGGGTCACCGTTCTATCTATGGGTATCCATATGTTGAGGCACAAGAGCTCATGCTCTATTAATGGCATGCGGCACAATCACGTAAAGCGGAAGTGGTTCAACCGTTGAGTCATGCCACAGGCCATGATTGCGTATGCGTATGCTTCAATGTCCGAGACACATGAGCATGGCCCGCATAGACACAGTGTGTGCCAGCACTCCTACAGGGATACTCAGAGGGTGTGCAATCATCTGCACCACATTGGGCTGCCTTTGTCTGCAACAACGGTACTGCGGCAGCAACACACCACAAATGCACCAGATGACAAGACATGCGATGAGTTTCTGCCGGTGCTAGCCATGCATGCACAGCAATGTACATATGGCGCAAATGTGACATCAGCAAGCGCAGAATGGCGAGATCAAGTCGCACTTCTGTTGTAGAGCATGCACAGACAAATGACATTGCCACAATGACGCTCGGGGCTTGTGCCAAAGCTCACTCGAGCAACATGGACACTGCTGCAGAAGCAGGGAGTGGAGTTGCTTCTTGGCAGCGTGATACCTACTGAGGCGACTGAGCCAATCACCACAGCTGACAGTACTGCACAACTTGAAGGGGGGGTGGAGGGAGCTCTATAAGCGTTCCTGCTGAATCACTTCCTATAGTCCGCAAGCTACCCTACAGGGCTAGCTCTCGGGCAGCTGCGCTCACCAAGGTGGACTCCACCCTGAGGCTGCCTGCACGCCGCGTATCACTTGCTTTGACACCAGCTACTCCCCTAATACAAACTGTGCAGGCGCTCCCAGCCCTGTGCATTCGGGTGGTCACGGTGTCGATGCAACGCATCTCGGTACATACGACGCAATACCTCGCAGCACGCGATGCGCTGCGCCGATGCCAGATGGGCGCACACCTCACCTGACCTGGTGGATCCTCTTGGTCGTGGCGCTGACGCCAAGTGCCCAGCCTGATGCTGCGGGCCGTGAAACCATCACCAGGACTTTCGCGTCAGCGGCAGAGGCGGTATGGGGTGCCGATAGCTGGCCCCCACGTGCAAGAGCCGCAGTGACGGCCTGAGGTGCAGTGGGTGCGTGTAACTGCCGCCAATGTACAGCTCGAGGAGAGCGTCTGGCAGCACGACAGGCGCGTTGAAGCGTTCGCCCATACGGAACACGCGCAGCGTGCTTGGCAGCTCCAGCTGAAGCTCCTGCTGGAACTCATTGCCGAGCACGAGCACTTCAAGAGCCGGTGGCAGCGTCCGCAGGGGGTGGTCATACGCCCTGCTGAGCCGCAGCTCGCGCAGCGTCGCCGGCAGGCAGCCGAGGGGATGGTTGAAGTTGACGCTGTACTGCAGATTGAGCACTTGCATGGCAGCGGGCAGCCGCCCAAGCGGCCGATCAAAGCGGCTGCGCGCGAAGTTGTCTCCAGAAGGGTGACGATAAGGGTGCGCCACGTGCAGCTCTGTGAGGCTGTCTGGCAGCTGCCCCAGCGCCTGCGTGAAGCTCCGCCCGAGGCGGAGGGACGTGAGGCTCGGAGGCAGGGGGCCGAGCGCCCCGTCGTAGGTGACGGCGCCCTGCAGGTTGAGCTCGCTCAGGCGCGGCGGCAGTCGGCCCAGGATGGGGTGCACCGTCTCGGCGCCCGACGTTGATACGGTGAGCGTCTCCAGGGTATGCGGCAGTGGCGCGAGCGTGGGCGTCAGGAGTCCATGATGATGATGACGTATAGTCTCGTAAGCGATGGACAGGTGCACCAGCGCGTGCGGCAATGGCGCTATGGCCCAGTCAGGGTTCCAATGCTGCAGCTGCAGGTGCCAAAGACTGCGGGGAAGGGGGAATGCAAAACCTGCTGCCGGGTAAGGGAACAGCGTGATGCTCTCAAACCTCGCCTTTGTCAGGGATTCCGGCAGCTGGTGTGGGACTTGCAGATAGCACCCCTCAAGTGTATGCTCGTCAGTGAGGCGGGAAACGTGCAGCGTTGGAAACTCACAGAGCTCAGTTCGAGCGTTTTGAGGTTCGGTGGCAGTGCCACATCTACACCCGCGCCTGACCAAGTCCAGTGGCCCATGGAGGCTTGGCCGACACTGAGATGGCGCACGCTGTCGGGCAGGGAATTGAGCAGCGCCGCTACGCCCTTGGCTGAGTTCGACAGCGCCTTAATTGTGACGAGCTGGAGATGAGGAGGCATTCTCAGCAGCGGGGCGCAAACACGCCGTAGCTCCAGCGACTGAATGCTGTCAGGGAGCTCGAGCTGAGGGAGCGCGTCGTGCTACAGAGGAGCTTGACAAGCTTGCTTTCCAGTATCCTTCGCAGTTCGGTGCACGGCATGTCCTCCGTGGCGGTGACGCTGACTGCCGGCTTCGCGTCTCGCTGCAGCTCCTTGTTCAACCCCCATGCGCACTTCGGGAGAAGCGATAGAGAAGCCATGATCTTAAATACCTCCAGAGAAGACGGTTTGGGGTCATCGCACGCTCTGCTGCTGCCAGCTTGTTCCTCCTGCGTCAAAAACTGCGTGTTTTTTCAACCCTTTTTGAACGCCTGCTCCGCTGACTCGGATGAAGAGGACTGAGCACAGCCCCATGAAACTTCAACTGCTTGAACTTCAACTTCTTGCTGTGATGAATCACAGCCGCCCAAAATAATTTTTGAACTGAAGCTGCTGATTTCAACCTCTGATCACAGAGCCCATCTCCGATTGAAGTCTTGCTTTTTCAACAAATCACACGAAAGATCACCAAGAACGGCGTTGTTCTGAATTAATGAGAGACTAGTAGACCTGACATGACAGCATATTAAGCAGTGTGTTTTCTTTAGTTCGCAGAGTCACAAGGACAAACGAAAAAGCACAGGCTGTGACTTGACGTACAAGAGTACGGTCTGCGGCGTTCTTACATGAGCCTTGTCAAACTGTCTCAACTCAGATGGCGCCATGCGTGCAGGCCTGCTGGTGCAGTGTCACTAAAAAGAGAGGGAGTGAGACAAGCATTGTACTTGGGGAACAGTGGAGCAGCAGGCCCCGCTGCAGTCGTTGGCATTTCAAGGCAGTTCGTGGCACACAACCATCCAATGTCAATGAAGATGCCTCACTGGGGCCACTTAAATGTGCCATGTCTCATTACCCGCAGCACAACGGGCGGTCCGCACCCGCGAACTTCCGCCCAGCCCGCGCAGTCTGCACGCGTAGGGGCAGCACCATGCACAGCATGCGCCTCCGCAGCACAACTCGGAGGTGACTAGAACTGGTCCCTCATCACGCGCAAGTTGCGCGCACCGCAAACACCGCAACAGCATCGAGAGGACGCTACATCGCAACGCATCGGAAACAGCAGCGGGCAGTCCCCAGACTGTCGCCGACTTCATGCAAAGAACTCGCTCTCTGCTCTCAGTCGCTCCACTCAGAGGGGTCGAACGCGCCCACGGCATCTGGCGCGTCCTCCCCAAGGTCACCACTAGCCAGCGCCGCCGCCGCTGCGCGCGCGAGCCGCGCCGTCGCCTGCGCCTTTGCCGATGCCGCCGGCGCCTTCTTGGGCGCCTTCTTGGCCGGCTTGCGCGTCTCCGCGTCGCTGTCGTAGTCGCTGCTGCTGCTGCCGGAGTCTGCGTCGTCGCCGCCGCCGCCGCGGCCGCGCTTCGCGGGCGGCTTGCCGGACTTGTCGTGCGCGGGGCGCGAGGCGGCCAGGCCCGCGATCTGCGGCGGCGCAAGCGGCAGAGAGGTAGGTAGGTAGCGCACACGCACAAGTCAGGGGGAGGGCGAGGGCCGGTGGGCGATGGGCGCGCAGGGTGCGGCATTGTGCCAACCAGCGATCAAGCTGCTGCGCGTCAAACTGACAGGCTCGCAGCACAGCGCTTTGCGTACGTACCATTACGGCCCGCACAGGCGCACTTTGCGTACACCTTCATGCCAGCCTGCCGTCACGAGACCCGTCATCTGCAGCAGGCTGCAGGATGGAGTCGAAGCATGCCCGTTTGCCAAAAAACAACAACAGCGAGGCACAGAGCACGACTTGTGTGCGTACCTAGACAGTTTGCTGCGTAAGCCACACTGACTTGCACATGGCGAACATGGCAAAGGAGTTGGACATTGCAAAAGATCGGTGCAGGGGGGCGAGCGGCTCACGTACTGGTCACGCTGCGACTGCGCCGCGGAGAAGCGCTCCATTGCGATGGCCTCGCCCCCTTTTTCAAGCTACCTGAGCGACACAGAGGTGATCCGATCCGCCCCGCAAACCCCCAACAACTGATCACACGCACGCGAGCACAAAGGGCACCTTCACTGCTCCAAACGCGCGCCAAAGCAGCAGGCACGTGTCGGCCAGCTAACGCGGGCACTCAAGCATTTGCCGTGCTGCGACTGCGCTGCGGAGAACCATCGCAACTGCCCTCTTTCTCAGCTGTTTGAACGACACACAAACGCTTCGCATCAGAAAACTAAATAGCATGCATCATGCACAGTAGCAGGAAGCAGCACCGGGTATGAATGCCAGCCAGCTCATCAACGCAGGCGGCGCCAGCCCTCACGTATTTGTCGTGCTGCGACTGCGCCGCGGAGAAGCGCTCCATCGCGGTGGGCTCGCCGTCCTGGCGCAGCGCCTCGAACTCGAGCTGCGCCGCGCCGCCGGCGCCCATGGGGCCAAAGTAGCACAGCGCCACCGCGCGCCGCGCCACCGCCTCCCGCGACCGCGACAGAAAAGAGTCGATGACGCCGCGCGCCATGGCCTGCCACTTGACGGCCTGCGGCGGCGGCGGCGGCGGAGAGGGGCAGCGCGGCGGCGCTGGCTCAAAAATGGTGCTAGTAATGGGGCGGCACGCGAGCGTGCGTGCGCCTCGCGAGCGTTGTGTGAACGGTGAGGTTCCCTGCGCGCACAGAGCGCAGGGACCGTAACAGAGGTTGTGCCGCATTGCGCCATGGCCTGCCGCTTCACGGCCTGCGGCGGCAGCGGCGCAGAGAGGGCGTTGGTGGCTCAGATTGTTGTGCATACTAGGGCTTAGGTTGCTGTGCGTATGACGCCGGCGGGAGTACGTGCGTCTCGCGAGCGTTGACAACTGTGAGGCCGCCCGTATGCGCATAGCACAGGGGGGCGTGAAAAGAGATTCATGGCACACTTCGCCATGGCCTGCCGCTTCACAAGCTGCTGCTGCAGCGGCGATGGCAGGCCGTGCGGGGCGTTGACTCGGAGCTTGTGCGCAGCAGCAGCAGCGCCGTTGGGAGGCGCGGCGCGTGTGCACACGCGGCTTGCGAGCACCGCCCGCATGAGCGAAGCGCAGATGCCGCGGGGCAGCTCACCGCGTGGCGATCGCAAGAAGCACGAGGTGTACTCGGCACGGCCTGCCACTTGCCCGAATCGGCAGGGGCAACAACTGCAGGGGATCGGGGCGTGGCAGCGTTGGCGCGGTGGCACAGCGCCTCGCGTGCATCGCCGTTGGGCGGTGTTTCGCGTGTGCGAAGCGCGCTGAGTGTTGCGGCTGCAGGCAGTCAGCGCGCGCGGAACGCGGGGCCTTGTCCAGCGGCGCGTGCTGTACCCGCGTGTGACACCAGCCCAAGCGCTGCGCAGATTCGCTGCCTCCGCACGCGTTGGCATCGCCAAAAGACCGATAACAAAGGTCAACCTCAGTGGAAACTTACTGGTGCCGCACCCGCTGCACAGCATGACGGAGGCGGGGTGAAACCCAGTGACATCCATGCAAATCGCCGCAAAACTCAAAATTTACTCACGTGCGTTTTGTGCAGCGGCACACTTCGTAGCTGCAAGCTATGCCATGCTACATTCTGCTAAATAGCGGCAATGATCCTGTGAAGCTGTGCTTTTCAACTTCTAATGAAAACCTCACGTTTGTGGACGTTGCAAAGCAGCGCAGCTCGTCTACGACTCATAGACTATGAGCGTACTTGGGTGCTCATTTTTTTGGACTTTGCAAAGGGGCGCAGCTCGGCAATGAGCGGCAGCGCCGTCTCCTCTAGCTGCAATGCAAGGGTGGCAATGATGCCGATGGCATGTACTGTGCCAATGAGTGTATTTGCGCGCTCACTTTGGTGCACTTTTCACAAAGTGGCGCAGGTCTGTGATGCCCACTTTTGTGGACTTTGCAAAGCGGCGCAGCTCGTATACGACTCAGAGCCTATGAGTGAGCTCAAATGCTCACTTTTGTGGACTTTGCAAAGCGGCGCAGCTCTATGCGTGTGCTCAGGAGCTCGGGCTCCCTTTTATGCGTGTACTCAGGTGCTCCCTTTTGTGGACTTTGTGAAGCGGCGCAGCTCTATCAGTGTACTTGGGTGCTCTATCCGTGTACTTGGGTGCCTTATCAATGTACTTGCGTGCTCACCTTTGTGGACTTTGCAAGTGGCGCAGCTCGGCGATGAGCGGCAGCGCCGTCTCCTTTAGCTGCAATGGTGGCTGACGTCATGTACTTTGCCTATGAGTGTTTTTGAGTGCTCACTTCTGCGGACTTTGCAAGCGGCGTAGCTCTGTGGGTGTACTTCAATGCTCACTTTGGTGGACTTTGCAAAGTGGCGCAGCTCGGCGATGAGCGGCAGCGCCGTCTCCTCTAGCTGCAATGCAATGGTGGCAATGATGCTGATGTCCCTAAATTCGCCTATTAGTGTATTTGAGTGCTCACTTTGGTGGACTTTGCAAAGTGGCGCAGCTCAGCGATGAGCGGCAGCGCCGTCTCCGGGAACGCGGCCATGTGCCGGTACAGATCCACGCCCTCCTGCAGCAGCCTGAACGTCTCATTCACCACCGCATCCTGGCCGCAGGGGGGGGGGGGGGGGGGGGGGCGTCAGGCTTCGCAGTGGTAGGCGTTGTGCAGCGACGTGCAGACTGGAGAGAGTGCACATAAACTTGGGTTAGGGTTAGGGTTAAGGTTAGGGTTAGGAACGCGCAGGCATGTCCACCCCCCCCCCTCCCATGGCAGGTGGGATGTCTCGTTCAACACTGCATCGTAACTGTAGAGCGTGAGGTAGCTGGGTAGGCAGCAGTACGGAGGAAAGGGGGGCGGGGCCAGGGCCGAAGGGGGGGAGGTTTTAAACATGGGGACAGGTGTGCGCATGCCAGAGCAAGTACGAATGTATGTATGTGCAGCCAGTGCTTCGTCACTTTGGAGGCGCTCTGATGATGAGACGGGTTCTGGGTTATATGCCACCGCCTCTATGCTTTCGAAACCGCTTGATTACAAAGTAGTCGGGTCCTGCAGATGCGGGGAGTAGTTGGGTACCTGGACACGCTTGGTGTCCGCAATCGTGCCCGGGAGCTTGACGAGCAGGTGCAGCTGCAGCAACCGCTCACCCACGTACTTGCATGTGCTCAGCATCATTCAGGTATTGTTCTGTAGTACTTCTTTTAGATGCATACCTGGGCAGGCTTGGTGTCCGCGGTTGTGCCCGGGAGCTTGACGAGCAGGTGCAGCTGCGGCGGCGCCGCAGTCGTCGGCTGCGGCCGCTTGTGCAGCGCGGCGCTGTGCAGCACCTGCAGCCACGGAGAATCACACAAAGGCAAGCAGTCAGGAAGCATTCGAGCAGAACGGGAGGCAGCCACAGTTGCAGGGCGGCGCTGTGCAGCACCTGCAGCCTCGGAGAATCACGCAACGGCCGGTCAAGCAGCATACAGGGGGAACAGGTGCACAGCTTGTTCAAGAGAATTGCTGCAGTCGCCAGAGCAAGCGCACACAGGTGTAATCAAGGACTGGCGCCGCCGTCGGTGCTTGTACAGCGCGGCGCTGTGCAGCACCCGCAACACGCGGGGGGATCACGCGAGGGCAAACAGACAAACAGCATGCAAGTTAAACAGCTTGTTGCAGAGCACTGCTGCAGTCGCCAGCACAAGCGCACAAACATGTTCATTTCTAAAAGTACTGGTCATGGTCGGCGCGCCCGCTTGTGCAGCGCGGCGCTGTGCAGCACGTGCAGCCCCGAAGAATCACGCAACGGCAAGTGGAGGCACGCCTATTCAATACAAATAAGGAGGCGGCAGCAGAGTGGCACACAAGGCTCATGTATTACAACAATCCAAAGCAATGGCATATTGTCGTTGCGCTGATATGGGGCGGACGGAATACTTCGAGGCCCGTTCCCCTTTTCATGGCTTGAAAGGTAGGCTACCACAAGAAACAGGGCATAGGCGTCGTCATTGGCCGCCGGTGCGGCCGCAGCAGGCACGCACGCGCGTTCCTCCAGGAGCATCGGCGCATTAGGTATGTAGACCGGGCACACCCCCGCTCTCACTACTCGGATGGCAGGCTGAGCACTGACACAGCAAACAGCGCGAACGCATCTTTGGCCGCCTGCGGGCTTGCACGCACACCTCCAGGAGCAGCAGCACGGTGGGGGTATATATATAGATAGATTACACTTTGCATTGAAGCAAACAGTTGAGGCGGCCGCAGACATGCACGTGTGCAGGCTTGCACACGTACCTCCAGGAGCAGCGGCGCGGTAGGTATGTATATGCTGAGATAAATAAAACCTCGCATTGAATCAAACAGTTGAGGCAGCGACGGAGACCGAAGCGGACATGCGTGCCTGCACGCTCGCACGCGTGCCTCCAGGGGCGGTAGCCATGTAGACCAGGCACACACCCGCAGCATTATCTCTTGTCTTCACTACTCCAATAGCAGGCTAGCACAGGAAACAGCGCGAGGCGTACCTCCAGGAGCAGCGGCGCGGTCGGTATGTGCACGCGCGCAGCGGCGGCCAGCTGGTGCAGCATGCGCACGCAGTGCGCGCGCAGCGGGAAGTGGCGCAGCGCCGGCGACAGGCGCACGACGCCCGCGATGACGCTCGCCAGCGGGTGCACGAGCGCGCGCAGCTGCTCCTCGCCGGGGTAGGCTGGCGGGGGGGGGGGGGGTAGGGGGCACAATGGGGACGGGTGAGGGGGGGCGGCATAAGCACGAGATTTGTTGAACTAAGTGCTGCAACATGCTTGCGCGATTTCTGTGTGGATTTTGACAGAGTTGCGGTCGAAGCGCACGGTGCTGGGAGTATCAGCGCCCCTTCAGTTCTGCGAAGTAGTTCCCATCTACTTCCAAATATCTGCACACACTGCAACCAAGCACCTCAGTACCTGCAAGCATGAGGTGATTGCCTTCATGAACACTGTACTGGGCGAACTGGTCTCATGCCTACACGGAAACTGTACTCATTACAATGATGCATACTTTGCAGCATATTGAAATACGTGAATATCGCTCTCTTGGTCCCTGCTTACTCTGCAGCACCGCAGCATGCTGCCAGCAGTACTATAGTACCTACATGCGTGCCAACACTGCAACCGAACAACTACAAACCTGGCAGCATGGCAGCCCGCAGCCGCAGGCACACGCAGTACTGCCAGCGCGTTATACATGCATACTTCCGGTACCGCTTGAATACCTACGTACCTGCAAGCACGGCCGCCCATAGCCGCAGGCACGCGCAGTACTGCCAGCGCTGCACCTCCGCGACCGCGTCGGCAGACTTCTTGATGATGGCCTGGCGCAGGTGCAGCGCCAGCTGGCGCACATACACAAAGGCGGCCTGCGCAAAGCCAGGCAGAGAGAAGGCAATTAATAGGGAGATGCAGGCGACTGCAAAGTCGGGCGGAGAGAAGGTGTAAATTAAGGGGACAGCAGGTGCAGCTCGAGCTGGCGCATGTACACGAAGGCAGCCTGCGCACATCCGATCGCACCGTCGAAGAGAAGGTACCGAGTACAGGGCAGCAGGCGACTGCAGGGTCAGGCGGACAGAATGTGTTTATTAAGGGAATGGCAGGTGCTGGTGCTGGCGCGCGTACACTCAGGCGGCCTGCGCGCGCGCATGAGGGTAAAGTCGAGCGGAGAGAATGTGTTTATTAAGGGTACAGCAGGTGCAGCGTCAGCTGGCACGTACACCAAGGGGGCCTGCGCGCGTAACCGCAAAGTCAAGCGGAAAGAAGGTGTTTACTACAGGCAGAGAGGAGGGACCGCTTGATTAGACTCCAAGGCGACCGCTGAGTCAGGCGGAGAGAATGTACTTGTCGAGGGGACAGCAGGTGAAGCGCCAGCTGGCGCACGTACACAAACACGACTTGCGTGAAGTGCAGGTGGAAAGTGGCCGTTGCTTGAATGACACTGGGCGCTTTGTGCGTGATGCCGTGTGTTGCACGTGCAAGCACCACCAACAAGATGCCGACTTATACATGAGGCCATCTCGGTATTATGACGCTGAAGATCAGATTACTCTTACTCACAGTAACCGTCATAACGACACCCCAGACTTCACGGTGACATGTGCGTAGCTGCCTTGCCCGCCGTCTCAGGCAGTGCGGCGACGGCGACCTTATAATGGCTACGCAGCGCGCGAGGCGACTCAGTGTGGCAAGGCCAAAACCTAGCAGCGACCACGATGCGTCATGTTGAGCGTCCGCACGGGTGCTGGTGCTTGCAGACCGAATGTGTACGCTCGCTTCCGAAATGCGGGTGGTAATCGTCGCATACTTGATGTGCTCGCTGGCTCTCAGGCGATACGCTGGCCCAGCAAATATAGTCAGGATCAGCTCACACGCGCGGCCGAAGCTGGGGTGAGAGAGTGCGTCAAAGTACACTACCTCGATGCTCTCAACAATTATCGGGGCTGAATTCGGGGTTACGGCGTTGAAGTTGAGAGTGTGACTGGATCAATCAGCTGCCAGCACCCATGCTTCGCATGTCACCCACTAGCAGCCAGATGGCATATGCCCTTCGCAGATTCTTCACGCTGTTGCAAGGACCAGTACCCAAAGCCCACCACAAGGACTTCAAAGTAGCATCGTGATGGGCAGCTCGGAACAATTGTTGTGATTTGTGGCGCAACATACAGCGCCGGTGAAACATTCATGAGCACTTTAAGAGGAACTCGAAGTGTGGATAGCAGACGCAGCACTGCACGAATGGCTCACGCCGGATGTTGCCCAGCCTATTTCACAAGCTGTCTCCCCTTTTTCTGTCACGCGCATTCCCACTACAGGGGCGCTGAGCGCTGCTCCCTTCGGTGTCTCAAAGCGCAGCGTACAGCTGCAAGTACGGCATGCGACGCACCTCATATGCGCTGGCCAGGTCCGCAGTTGTCACGAAACGTGATCCCGGTCAGCGCCTTGAATCAGGGTTCTTCACAGTAATTCCAGTCACCCCACTGCAAGTGTGACGCACCTGATACGCGCTGGCCAGCTCCATGCCGTACAGCTCGACGATGCAGTTGCCGCTTAACGTGGTCACGGGCAGCGTCTTAGACTAGGGAACTTCACCGTACTTCAAGTCACCATACACTAAGATTAGGGTAGTCCACAGTAGTTCAACTCACTACTGCAAGTGTGACGCACCTGATACGCGCTGGCCAGGTCCATGCCGTACAGCTCCACAATGCAGTTGCCGCGGAACGTGATCGCCGGCAGCGTCTGCTCGTTGACGAAGCGGCAGTTGCGCGCATACGCCAGGTAGGCCGCTTTGAGGACCTCCTCCACAAAGGGGAACGGCTGGTTCTCTGCCATCTCGCGCACGCGCAGGAAGGCCAGAACCTGCACATGTAGGGTTAGGGTTAAAAAAATGAGGGCAAGGTATATAACGTATGAAACTTGACACAGATGTAGGGGGTAGGTTCGGGTGACGGCGAGGTATATGCTGCATGAAAGCGCAACAAAGGGAAATGGCTGGTTCTCGGCCATCTCGCGCACGCGCAGGAAGGCCAGCACCTGCGGAGATATGGTTGAGGTTAGAATAAGGGCAAGGTATATATACTTCTAGAAGAAGTATGAAAGGGAAATGGCTGGTTCTCGGCCATCGCGCACGCGCAAAAGGCCAGCACCTGCGGACATCGGGGTAGGTTCAGGGTTAAAGTAAGGTATCCTGCTATGTAGTATGAGAGCTCCACAGGATATAGTGGGTGGGTTGAGGTTACGGTAGGGTATACTGTATGAAAGCTCTGCAGAGGGAAACGGCTGGTTCTCGGCCACTGCACGGACGCGCAGAGAGGCCAGGACCTGCGGACGTAAGCTTAGGGTTAGACTACGCGTTGCAACTTGCGCAAGCAGGGCAAAGATTATCACCTGCATCTATTTCTCTGTTCACAACGATGGTGTACCAGGGACACATTTGCGCATGCGCCAGTACATGGCATTCGGGATCTGCCACGGCGCACGTGTACATGTTGTGGGGCACGGATGCACGGTAAGTTCAACAGTGACTCTCCTGCTGCGCGCGCTTATATATGACATGCAGCATACCATACATACATACCATACAAAGGACTCCAGGGGCTTGAAGTGGTGATAATGTCGTGTCGAGAAGTCAACAACCGACGCTGAGGCACGGGAATGAATGGGGGTCGATCGGAGCACTGCAGCACGCACAAACCTCAACTGCAAACTTCAACAGCGAGGCCGCGTTGTTGCTGCCGATGTTGCAGCGCTTGACTGCCATGCATCACTGCACCACAACAATAAAGACAAATGGTGCTCAGCAGCAAGTGGGGGCAGCAGCAGCGCTCACCTGCAGCGTGCTCTCTTTTGCCTGCGCGGCCGCGTCGTCGCTGACCGTGCCCCCGGCGGCGCCGCCCTCCCACAGGCCCAGCATCGCCTTGAGGTATCTGGTGCAAGAGAGAGAGGCATGCAGCGTTGGAAAGTGGACTTTCAGGTGTGTGATGGCCGAGGTAGAAAGGGGCAGGGGGCTTCAGGCACGAACTGCAGTTTGAGGTACAGTCAACAACAAAGAAGGGGGGGGGGGGGCTTCAGCTGTGATTTGCACTTCATCAACAAGGAGAGTGCCTTGATTTGCTTTGCAGCTCACAATCCAACAAGGCGTGTTCACTACTTGTATGTTTGCGAAGTGGTTCCATCTTCTTTGCTGGACTTGCATCGTCTGCACTTCAGGTGCGTCAAAGTACTATTCCGCATGAGAGCATGGCTTTCCGCACCTCTCTGAGCTGAGATGAGGGTTGAGCTGAGGGTAAACTTAGTGCTTCGGCACACCAACTCCGCTCGCAATTTGCTATTCCCGTTGAGCGGATAGAGATTGAAGTGTATGCCACATTGGCGCTTGTGCCAGGGCTGATTTCTATACAGTGTGCAATTCTCTGGCATCCACGAAGCTCAAGCAACTGTGAGAGCACTTCATGAGAGTCCGTGCGATCCTGCGGTCTTGTCATGATAACATGCCCTAATACAATTTCGGTCCCAAGACAAGGACTCTGAGTAGCAGTACCGTGGTCACAGAGTGAGTCAAAAAGGGCACTGTGGCACGTCGAAGTGCACGTTTTTGAGCACTGCTGTCTACACACAGTTGTTTGTTCGCTGCTGCCGCAGCACACCTGCGCGCCAGGCTCTGGAACGGCACGAGCAGCTTGGCTATGTAACAGGGCTGACCTGTCGTGAGCAAATGAGCTCCGGCCTAGTCGTACTTCAACTGCTTTGAACAGCACGAGTGTCGAACCACAGAGGGACGGCCACGGCGGCGCAGAGCCGAGTGCTGCTGCGTGAGCAAAGCTCATCAGTCCAGCCATTGTAAAGAACAGCAGAAAAGAACAGCACACTGGCCCAACTGACAAGGGTAGCAGAGACTGCGCAGTGCCGCCTCCAGGACGCACCTGCGCGCCAGGCTCTGGAACGGCACGAGCAGCTTGGTGTAGTGCTGCAGCGCACGAAGCACGAAGGCCAGAAGGTCTCGATCCTTGAGCTGCGTCAGCACGTGCGCCACCGCCTTCAGGAACGCGTACAGCATGGGCTGCGTTGCGGCGGGGGGAAGGGAGTTGGGGGGGGTGTGGTGGGGAATTGGGGAGGGAGGAGAGGGGGGTAAGGGGGGGAGGTATAGGTGAAATGTTGGTGTGCGGAGCGCGGGCTGCAGCTGAGGGGGGGGGGGGGGTATAGGTGGAATGTTGACATGCGGAGCGCAGGCTGCGATGAGGCGATCGACGAGATGCGATGCGCAGGCGCAAGAGCGATGTCGCGCACGCACACACAACACACAACATACAGTACATGCTGCACACACTACACACCACGCACAGCACACACATACACTACACACTGCGTAGTACAGTGCATGAAACGCACGTGAAAGTAACAGCATCAGTTCTATGTATGCGCAATGACCTGGCTCTGACCCTAGCCCTAACTAAACGCTGGGCACCCTTACCGCGTGCCACGGCCTAACCCTAACTCCAACCCTAGAACGTGACATGATGGCCCTAATCCTAACCCTAACGCGGACACCGAGCAGGCCACCTGTATTGCGCGCCATGAAGAAGCGCGCCATAACCTTAGAGGTTACCCTCACAGCGTAACCGTAAACCCTAACCAAATGCTGAGCAGTGCCACGGCCTAGCCCTCACTCTGACCCCCATGACCTGACCTAATGAAACAACCCTAACTCTAAGCATGAGCAAGTCACCTGTATCGCGCGCCACGGCCACGGCAAAGTCTCAGCGAGGCACCCTAACTGCGCAACCCTAACCCTAACAGGGACGTAAACAGAACAGGTCACATGTGACGCGTGCCACGACCAAATCCTACCCCTTAAAAACTCCTAATCCTACCCCTGATCCGAAGCATGAGTAGTTTACCTGTACCGCGCGCCCCGACGGGCGCTTCGCAGCCGCAGCAAAATCGCCTTTGGTGAGCCACGCTAACTCCGTAACCCTAACCCTAACAGGGGACTTGAGACAAAGCAGGTCACATGTAATGCGACCCTTACCCCGACGTACTTTCAGTCCCAGCCCTAACCCTAACCCTAAGGCTAGGTCACCTAGTAATGCGCGCCACGAGTGGCGCTTACCGGCACATGTAACGCTTGCCGTGACCAAACCCTTGCCCGACGTATTTCTAACCCTACCCCTGACTCAAAGCATGATCAGGTCACCTGTATTGCGCGCCACGAGCCGACGTGTTTTCAAACCCTGAGGCTAACCCTAACGCTAGGTCACCTGTATCGCGCGCCACGAGGGGCGCTTTGCAGCGACGGCAAAGTCGGCTTTGGTGAGGCGTATCGCGCCGACGCGCGCCTCCTTGGCCGCCTGCAGGCGCACTTGCCGCGACGCCGCCGCTGCTGCGGAGGGGGCACGCGCACGCGCACAAGTTCAAGTTCAAGTGCAAGTGTAACTGCAAGCAAGAAGTGCAAGTGCAGGCTGAAATCGTGGGCGCGCAGACGCAAGCGCAAGTGCCAGTGTAACTGCAATGTAAGTGCAAGTGCAAGCGCCACCTTGGCCGCCTGCAAGCGCGCTTGCTGCGACGCCGCCGCTGCTGCGGAGGGGGCACGCGCGGACGCCAGCGCAAGTGCAAGTGTAAGTGCGATCGCAAGTGCAACATTTTGTGGACGCACAGCTGTTCTTGATTTTGTTTTCTTGGCAGAAACCACTGCTGTGAAATTTGACGAGTGTGTGTGCTTGCGCTCGCGAGGGCTGGTAGGTATGGGGCGGCTGCATCAGCGCTTTGCGTCCACACGCAAGCCACCGGGAGGAGGCCGCCGGCACGCCGTTGTATACACAAGCACACGCAGGCGCGCGATGCGTGAGTGCGTGGGCGAGCGCCGAGCGGATGAGCGCTTCAGAGTTGATGTGAAAGGTGGCTCATTTCCTCATGAGTCTGGTGCCAAGTCAGCAACGCTCAGGCAATGGGTCAGCGCTGAGCTTACCCGTCTCGCCGGCCTTGCCCTTCCGCTTGCGCGCTTTGCCGGCCTCATTGGTGGCAGCGGCGGCGGCAGCCTCCTGCTGCTGCTCCTCTTTGGCGATGTCCCTCTCAGCCAGGCTCAGGGCGGCTTGCACCTGTGAAGCAATCGCATGCGGCGTGTAGGGACGTCAACTTCCGAGTCAAGTTCCTTGAATCTTCAACAGCTTTTGCAAAAGTGAATGTGAGCTGCCGTTGCCCGCTGAAGCAGTTCGGAGCGTGCTCGATCTCATCCCGCACATGCCGCCGCTGTGTACACACAGCGTTGTCAATCAGTCCCCCAGGTCTTGTCGACATTCACACCGTGCAACTGGGACAGAGCCACGGTGTGTCGCAGAGAGCTGTGCAGCGGTGCGCCTTCACATGCACGTGCAACAGGTCAGACATAGCCTTGAACTGCAAGCATCACTGATGTGCCTCAGTGATCCTTCACGCAAGCATCAATGTTGTGCCTCAGTGATCCTGCACGTGCACGTGTGCTGCACCTCAGTTACGGCCTCAAACTTCAAGCATCGCTGTTGTGCCTTAGTTATCACCCGTGCGCACCGGCGCGCGCAAGTGCCTGGGAGAGTGCACTGATCCCTCCATCTCTGTGGGCGTGCTGCGCAGGCACAGCGATTCCAGTTCAACAAACGCGTCAAACTAGCACTCTGCGGGCGGCCCCTGAGCATCTCATCACGCAAGCCTCAGGACGCGACATTCCTGGGACATGTGCGCGGCATGCACCTGGCTGGAAAATGTGGAACACGAAGGCGCGTCGTGCGCATTGCAGAACTTCAAGAGGCGACGCTCCTCTCACACGCGCGGCGCGCACCTGGTCCGGGAACGTGTGGAACATGAAAGCCCTGTGCGCTCTGGACACGCAATTTCGGTGGTCTGATTTGCTCAAACTTCAAGCCTAGCACTTCAAGCGGCAACGCTCCTCTCACACGCGCGGCGCGCACCTGGTCCGGGAACGTGTGGAACATGAACGCCCTGTGCGCATTGGACAGGCAGCTGACCATGAGCTCGTTGTACAGGTCGCCCGTGGGGATCTTGAAGCGCCGCGCGAGCGCGCGGTCGCCGCCGCGGCCGGCGTCGCCATCGCCATCGTCCGCCTGCGCGCGCGGCACAGGTGATTCTCTTGATAAAATGCAATCACTGCGCTGGTAGGCTATGGAGTGGCACTTGCATGGCTTCCCGGCGCGCGGTCAGAGGGGGAGGAGTGAGCACGCTAGCGAGAGTGCGACGCAGCGAAGCGGCCGCCGGCGTCGCCATCGTCCGCCTGCGCGCACGGCACAGTTGATTACTCATGATATATTACAATAACGGCGCTGGTAGGCTGAGGATTGACGCTTTCATGGCTTATTGGCACACTTGATTAGTCGTCAAGGCTTCCCGGCACGCTATTTGTCACTACAGCTGCATGAGCAAGCTGTAAATTCACATTTCAATGGCTGTACGCGCAGCGCCGCACAGCGCCGCACAGCGCCGCGCAGCGCGCGGTCAGAGCAGAGGTGAGCAGCGAGCGTGCGTGCTTGTGCGTGTCGCTGGCCCACCAGTAGTGATTGATTGAATTCCTTAAGCTACGCGCGTCATCGATTCCGCCTCGCAAGAGCATCGTCGTCGTCGCCATTGACGAGTCATGCGCGTGGCGCGGCACGGCACAGCCGGAGCGGAGGTGTACAGTGCAGCACCGCTGTACTGCTTGCGAGCATCCGAGTACTTGAAGTATGAGTTTCTGTTTGCTTCCTGTCACATCATCAGGTCGGCGCTCAAGAAAATGCCGGCGCATTAGAATCAGCCTTGGAAGCGGATCTCTGGGAAGTGGCACAATAGTACTGAGGCACAGTTCTGGTAAGTGGCACGTGACCCGCGCATAGCCGCCAACCAGGCGGCATGTGATGCAAGGGAGGACCAGAATAACTGGGGCTATGGTTTGGATGAGCGTGCTTGGTCGTGCACGCCTTTGCGTGAGACGGCCAAGCCGCTACATCGGCAGCAACGATCATGGCCCTGCAAGAGTACGCTGGCGTCGCATTGAAGTTGAAGTTTCCCGCCCGCAATGCGGGCAGCGGGCGGAGCCTCGCACCCACTTTGCTACTTCACACTAACGACGCTGTTGTTGATGTCAGCTAAACGTTACCACAGAAAAGCGAGTGTGTTGACTGTTGACATGTCGAGTGAGCGCGGCTGCTGATCATCATCACAGCAGAGCAGGCTAGGCAAGCGACGCGTTTGAGTTGAGCCATTGCAACCCCATCTCACACATCTGTTTACGCCAGATCTCCTACCCTCGCGGTCCTGCAGTACAGGTGCACTGATAGCGTACTGATAGTGTACTAATGATTGCCGTGAATGGGTAGGTATGTAGGCAGCCGCACCTCTTCGCCGATGTGGCACCCCGCCCTGAACACCAGCAGCAGCTGCTTGACGCCCTTGACACTGCAGCCTGCGTACAGCAGTGTACTGATAGTGTACTGATCGTGTAATACTGATCAGCGCCGTGAATGGGTAGGTATGTAGCCGTACCTCCTCGCTGATGTGGCACCCCGCCCTGAACACCAGCAGCAGCCGCTTAGAGGCCCTTGACACTGCAGCCTGCCATACAGCAGTGTACTGATATTGTACTGATAGTGTACCACTGATGCCGTGAATGGCTAGGTAGGTATAGGTATGAAGGGAGCCATACCTCTTCGCCGATGTGGCACCCCGCCCGGAACACCAGCAGCAGCCGCTTGAGGCCCTTCAAGCTGCGGCGCACGAACGCCGCCTCCTGCAGCGCCCTGAGCGATGCCTTGGTCAGCACCATACCCTCTTCGCTGCCACCCTTTGCCTTCCCCTTCTTCTTCTTCCCCCCCCGCCCCCCCTCCTCCTCCCCCCCCTCCCCTTCTGCCTCGTTGTCCGACACCTGCGCGCGGGTGACGAGCGGCAGCGCGTTCGCATCAGAACACAAGAGCGCATGAACTTAAAGTCAAAAGTTGAGGATTATAGTGAGTGCTGGGGTCAGGGCCGCGGCCAGCTCGTCGGCCATGCACGAGTTGAAGTTAAAGATGACGCTCCGTAACTGCCGCCCCGCTGCCTCGAAGCTTTGAACCTAACGTCCAGCAGCTCTGCAGTGCTCCTTGCACAAACATGCAGGTATGTCAACTAGCCATGCATGCGAGCGTCACCGGCGATCGACGCCCCCAACGCTCGCGGCGCGGCGCGACACCGGCAGCAACTCCCCAGCTGCCCCCTGCCGAGCGTCTTTCCGAGACGCGTTTTTGTGAGAGAGCAGCACGCACCGGCCCCCCATCAGCGCACTGTCCCGACGCTGCCACAGCGCATCGCGCTAGTGCACATACACAATGTCCACGCGACTGCGCACGTACACCCAGCAGTTCTCTGGGGGAACCGGAAGTGGCGCGGTCTGCCTCCGCGCCTGCTGCGCGCTCGAGACCAAGCGCACAACAGAATCCAACTCCGCAGGTATGGCATGGCTCAGCCCAACCCCAGCCCTAGAGGGGCCACCAACCCGGCCAGCTGCAGTGCTACAGGACCAAGCAGGACAAAGACTTCCACAGGGCGCGGCTGACCCCAACCTTAGCCCTACAAGGGCGACCGCCACCCAAACATGCAAAAAAAGATATGAAAAAGCTCTAAATCAAACAAGAAAAAAATGGGGAAAAAATACTCTATATCAAGAAAAGCTAGGCAAGCACTTGAAGGTTTCAATGAACATAATTAAGAACTGCTGTAGCAAGCCAATCGATCCCTCTCACCTCGAGCTCCTTCGGGTCGAACTCCAGCAGGTCCGGCTCCTCCGCCTGGAGGTACTGGTAGAACTCGGGATCCTTCTCGGACAGTTCCCGGAGCTCGCGCGCGTGCCTGTTGGCGTCGTCCTCGTCGCCCGCATCCGCGTCACCTGCGCCCCCCACCGCTGCGTCGCCAGATTCGTCAGGGTCGCTGCCGCTGGCGGCGCCGCTGTCGCTGTCATCGGCTGCGCTGTCGTCATCATCGTCGCTCGTCGCTTCTGCTTCCGCTGCATCGTCGAGCTCGCCGTCGCTGCCATCTGTCCGCGGCGTCAGTGCGGTTCAACTGTGAGTTGAGTGTAACTATGTGATATGACTTCTGGTCGGCTTCAACACAACCCAAGCTGCACGACAGGGTGTGTAGCGCGTAAGATGTAGCCGGCAGCCACCGCTGCACGTGCGCGTTCCCGTGAGCCAAGGCGGTGCGTGCGGCGCAGTGAAGCCGATCAAGAGGCTGTAAGCTTGCACCATAATCACCAGGCTGCGAATTGCCTGGGTCCGAGGCCAGCGGTGTGCATTCAGACATTTACTAAGCCAGGCTTCCTAGTGGCACACAGCACATCTGCACAGAGTCAACATCAAACCCGGTCTACAACCACCAGCCAATGAATCATGGAGTCGTGAACAAACTACAATCACCAGTCAAATAGAATCAGTATGCACAGACTTGGACATGTACCAGTATGCACAGACTTGGACATGCTGCAGTGTGACCGACCTGGGATTAGAATTCCCACAACTTCCAGATCGCTTGACAAGACTCACCAGTATCACCAGCCCCGTCTGCATTCACATCTTGATCGCCGTCTAGCTCACATCCATCCAATTCTTCGCCAAATGCAGCCATGAACGCATCGGCATCGAGGTCTTCAGCTGCAAGCTCCCCACCCTTCAAACTGTTCGCCTTTGCATTCTTTGTTTCTGCGACTGCAGAAGGTCTCTGTCGCTTTCCCATCGTAACAGCTTGCTGCCAAACTGCGTGTACCTTCTGCGAACACAAGTATGTAGTAACGCACAAGCCAAAGCCAACCACACGATTGGAAGTTGACTCGCCCCTCCTGCTTGAAGAATCGTGAGATTGTGTGTGCCAGACAATGTGTGTACCGTACAACAAAGGTCATATGCTGTGGCACTACAGGCCATCAGCGCGTAACTGCCACGCAACGCATGCTTGTGGAGGCAGCACAAAAACTCTTCACATGTTCAGCGGGGAAAACACAATATCTTAGTAGCCCGCATCACCGCCGTGTATGACCGCAGCGGCGCGCCTCACAGAAGTATCGGCTCCCCACTGGCTGCGCCGCCTGAACAATTCTGCCAACATTCCACATACCGCGGCCCAGCCCATACCTAGCGCGCTTCGACTTCTGGAAGGCGAGGCGTATAATCACGCCAGGGCAGATGATCTGCCTGCCTGCTGCGCTTCTGAACCCAGTTGATTTTGCCTGTGCGTCCGGAGGTACGCCGGCCTTGCGCTTCTGCGTGTATGCATGCTCGGGCAATCTGGAACAGAGCTTTGGCTTGAGTGCAACGCCTCGCAGTGCTTTGTGATTGTGTGCCCGTGCTCGATGACATGCTTCTAGATTTTCTGAGCATGCTTTCACCATGATAATTCTGCAGTCATTGCAGTGTGCTTCCATTACAGCTTAGGGCTTACAACGGTCAGAGGCCTTGTCACATGTGAGCTTGGTGAAGGCTCCGAGCCCACCTCAACCATGCCTGCACGAACGCAATTCATGTTCACAAGCAATCATTGTGCCTCTGGTGCTCTTTTGCTCGCTCGTAGGCTTCATTGGCACTACTTGAAGTTGAAGTTGAAGATGTCCTCTAGTGGCAGTGGCCCGAACTCTTTGGGCAGGACATCGAGGCTGCCATGGAGACCATTGAGAAAGAACTGAGGGAGGAAGGGTGCCATGACCCGATTGTGGAAATGCATGAGGTGCCCATCGATGACCCAAAAGCAGTAATTCCGCATCCTCTCATATTTCGTCCCGATACGGTCTGGGCGTACTGCAACCAGGACACCAAGAAGTTTGTGAAAGCTCAAAGGTTTTGCTAAGCGCAAGTGGTCCGACAGAGCCTACGACTGGCCACCATCGAGAATGCCTGCGGCAGCAGTTCTAGCAACCAATGATATTGCAGGCTACTAGTATGGCAGGTGTGAGGCGTCGATTATTGCACGGAACGCGGCGCGCACAGGAACTACTAACTGCAGGATGCTTGGGCGCTTTACTCTTTCAGGAAGGCTCGTACAACTGTACTGTAGGTTTAATATGGACGCCACTCATCAGCGTCTTAGGGTCAGGGTTAGAGTTAGGATTAGGGTCAGGTTTGCCAGCTGGCCCACACAGTGCAGACAATAAACAGTGATTTCATGGCCATGGCATGTTTTGTGTACTTTTTTGTTATGCTCGTGACCCCTTGCATGAAATTTGCTGAGTAGATGCATGTTACTACATCAGCCGTTCATTTGCACGTGCTAGTAGTGTACGCTGAGCCAAGTCATATGTTACCTACATCAGCGGTCTCTGGGATGCCCATCATGGTGCTATGCTGCTGTGCACGTCCACCCCCACAAAGCAACAATTAGGCAATTAGTCTTTCACAAAAGCGGTGCGAGCCGCTGTGTTCCGTATGCGCTGGCGTGGTGCGAAATTAGAGAAGTAGATACCAAGTAGGTCAGCAGCACTGGCAAGACATAGGTAGATGTCAAATTCGAGCTGAGTTCAGCTACGCAAGAGAAGGTGAGGCCGTCGGCGGTCCATCATGACGAGTAGCAGCGGCGACAGCATCCTTGCAACAGCGACTGGAGTGCCCAACAGACGACGCAACCTGCACGCTTCGAGACGACCCGGGGCTGGTGATTTAGGAGCAGGATGAGATGAGATCGCACTGCCGGTAGCACCCTGTATCTGCGACGGATTAAGCATCAGTCGATGCGGAGTCAGACAGCATGGGCCCGGAGACCTGCGATTTACAAAAGGCTCATGCATGTGTCACATCAGGGCTGATGTCAGCCACAGCAGCCAAAATAGTTCACAAGGGCCGCAGTGCACGTCACATCCAGGGGATGCGGAAGTTGACTCGCCCCCCATTCGAGCAACGAACGCCAACGCAGATCTGAGGCCATATGAGGCCATCTGAGAAGCATAATAATTAAATATTATACTTCAATCTGACCTGGCCCCTCAGGATCATTACTATCACTAACACACGCAAGTGGCAAACTTTGATCAGCGGGACAAACAAAAATAGGAGGGTTCAGGCCCAGCACAGTATCACCGCCTTGTGAGATTATCACCGCAGCGCCGCACCTCACAGAAGTATATAGAGCGGACCCCCCCCCCCAGGCTACGCTACATGGGGCAACTTGATCTCACACACACACGGCCCAGCTTGTGCGCTTCGACAGTTGCCGGGTGATCCACTGAGGTGAGTCGGCATGCAGCCAAATCATCTCCCATATGTACGCTGTCGCCTGCTTGTGCTTCTCGAATCCTCTGCATGGGCATGTCTTTTCACAGATGCGGGGCCTTGCGCTTGTGCATGCATGAGCGATCTGGAAGTGCGTCTTCTGGCGTCTGCTTATTGTGGTTCAATCGTCCTCGCTTGCTGTGTGTACCCTTGGCCGCACGCGCGATGACGTGCTTCAACATTTATGAGCGTGATTACGCATAAACCGCACTACTTAGCAAGTGTGCTACCTTTAAATTCATGCCAACGCAAGGCACACTCAGATTTTGACGGCAGAGAAGACTCATGGCTGACCAACTACTGCACTCATTTTTTCATGAAGTACGAGATATGAGAACTTGACCAGGCACCCCAAGTCAAGGCCTTCTCCTTTCATCCAAACAGCAGCCCAGGTTGAATTTCAACTCAGAGCTAGGTTTTGCGCGCTCTCAGGTGAATCAGCCTCCAACTCGTCAGCTGTGTTTGCAAGGAACGCAATGGATGTGCAGATTTGAACTGTCGCACAATAGAACGCTGTCTAACTGGAGGCAATGCTTTGTTGTGGGCAACATTGCAGAGGTATGTACTGGTGCCAGTGCGATGCCTGTCACCCATACAACACGCGCAAGTCCCATGCTTATTGTCCTCGCCTGCATGCTTGCGCGCCCTTCACTTAGTCCCTCTGCGCCCGTGCTGCTGCTATCCACGCGTGCACGCCGCCTTCGCGCAGGCCACTTCCTGTCACTTCAATTTGAACATGTCGGACGTGAAGAGGGAGTGGCCTGAACTCTTTGGGCAGGACATTGAGGCCGCCAAGGCGACCATCGAGAAGGAACTGAAAGCCGCAGGGTGCGACGCACCGATCGTGGAGATTCGGGATGCGTTTAGTGATGACCCAAATGCGCCCATTCCAGTTCCTCTCATATACAATCCCAACATGGTCTGGGCGTTCTGCAACGCGGACACCAAGAAGTTTGTCAAGGCTCAGAGGTTCTGCTGAGGGGGGCAAGCGGTCTGACAGAGCCATGAATTGACCACCATCGAGAATGCCTGTAGCAGCAGTTGCAGCGAGCAATGAGATTGTGGGCTGTGGTAACTGTAAGAATGCACAAGTCAATGCGTGGAACGCGGTGCGCTCAGGAACTACTGCAGAGATGCTTGGACACTTGTTTTTTTTTCAAGAGGGCTCGGCGCTTGCTAGCTGGCCCCTCGTGGTTCGTTTCACCACAGAGCAGACAATAAAACAGCGATTATTATGGCCATGACGTGTTGCGTGTAAATTGCTGTTTTGCCCGTGACCCCTTGCATGAAAGTTGCTGGTTGATGCGTGTTAGTGAGTTGTGGCATGATATTGGTGCATCGGCGTTGGCTTTGCAAATGCCATGTGTGCGTTGAGGCACGTCAAATGTTACCTACATCACTGGTCCCTGCATGGCTGTGGTCCTATGCTGCCGCGCACGCCACCTCATGTAGAAAATCCATCTAGTCTGTTACAACAGCTGTGCGCGTCGCTGAGTCATGTGTGCCCTACATGTAGCTGGCCATTTGACTGTGTACAGGCTGCACATTTTGAGTGGAATTTTCTGTTACTCCACGAGTTCTGTCTGCATCTGTGCGCATACAGCCGACGTCTTTTTTCAAATGTACTACTAGTAGTAGTCATGAGTGCAAGGTGATGAGCACCGCTGCACGTTTTCCCGCGTTGCTCTTGCATGTGAAACGGCACGTGCAATTCTGCTGAGCGCACAAGTGCCAAGCACATGCACACCTACTCCACTGAAGGAGTCCACAGAAGCAACAGCAGGCCAACGCCACAATAAACTGCACGCAAACTGCGATAGGATTGCATCCAGCAACATGATGACAGTTCCAAGTGTTTATTGCGCCAAGGGGAAGGCAGCAGTTTGGTACCAGTATTGCTGTGTTGATGAACTGCAAGGAAGTACAGTACGCCCCCCCCCCCCATCTGGAACAGGCAACAACGGGTGGTTGGGGGGAGCCTCAGGGGAGGGGGTGCTTTGGGGGCACCGCTGCAGATGGCCAGTGAAATAAGCGTATTGCCAGTTGAAGATCAACCCTACAGTAAAGCCAGCGTGTAGTGCGCTGGTGCGGTCCTGTTCACAACTGTCCTGTTCACAACTGGTTTTGGCGGGCGGCGGTGGCCTCCGGCGCCCCTGTCGCAAGTGCATGCACAGGTCGCACGTTGTTAAAAAAGCGCCAACGCCTTGAACAGATACAGGCGTCATTGACAGCAGCGCGGCACCAGATCCGAGCATCACGGAAGCAGCAGCGCGGCGCCTCTGCAAAGCAGTCCGCGTGGCATGACAACATTTCATCTGCAATCACTCACAGTACACGCGTGATGTCAGCAATGATTCGCAAAACCGGCAACGGGGACCGCAGCTACTCTCGCACGTAAAGCACCATAACTTCAATGAATACAGGCGTTGTGGAACGCAGCAGCGCGGCATGTGTGCCATGCAGACTTTGCAGTAGAAGCCTTTAGGTACATACTTGTGTGACATGCAGTGCATTCAACGCACTGGACCACAGTGCAGACTCTGCAGCAAGACGTGAGCGACCATCACCCCCAGAGCAGGTGTTGCACGGATTCGTGGGCGCCCCGAGCACCAATCGATGAATCGTATATTATATCTTGCCAGGCAAGCGTTGCGCAGACTTGTCTGAGCACCAATCGATGCATGGCACTTTGCAGTATATTATGTCTCGCTAGCGGTTCACAAGGCCTCCGGCTCAATCGCCGGCGGCGGAGACCGCAGCGACTCGCGCGCGTGAACACAGGGGTCATCCAGCTGGCACTGCCCCGTGCGCGCATTGCAGTAGAAGGTGAGGCCGTCGGCCGGGTCCACCATGACGCACCACACCGGCGAAAGCACCCTGCATCAGCGGCAGAGCATGCAGCAGTCGACGCGAAGGTCACGCACTTGTTTTGATGTACTCCACACAGAGAACGTAGATGCACGATGCTTCAGCAAAAAAGCAGGGCAGAAAGAAGCCCCCGTGCTGGCAGAGCTTATACTCTGACGTATAGACATCAGAAGTGTAGACATCAGAGTCAAGCTGAGTCCAGCTGCGTAGGAGAAGGTGACGCCATCGGCGCTTCCACCGTGACGCACCGCACCGGCGACAGCACCATGCGTCAGCAATGGCGGACGTGTCTGCAGGCAAAAAAAATTCACATCAGCATGTGCTGAGATATCCCACACAGAGAACGTAGGTGCCATGCAGAATGGCCAAGAAGCCATTGCTGTACAGATGTCAGAGTCAAGCTGAGTTGAGCTGCGCAGATGTAGTGATGCCTCTGAACCGCTGGTGGGCGTTGAATCGCTGCTGCAGTGCACCACATGCGGCTTGTTGCTTTTTGAAGTACGCACCATTCTTGAAGTACGTGCCATCCCAAGCAGACGCGGACCGATTTACAAATCACCTGCTTGACCGAGGGCGCATCGCGTGGCAAGTGCACAGCGCGCAGCTTGCGTCTCTGCACCGTCTTTGCGGTACTTCAAATCACCACTGTGAAGGCGGCGCGTACCTGACTGTGGTAGCGCGTTGTCGTCGCCGACGCCATATGTCATCGCGCTCAAAGCCACTCCAAGTGGTTTTCTGCGTTTGGAAGGGGCAGAGGCTGCAGAATGAGGACACGGAAGCTCATGGTCGACCTTGCGGCTATTGACGCATTCGTGCTTCACAAAGAGGTTCTTCAGAGTCATGCCATCGATGAAGAACTACCACTTATAAGAAGTTGCTGTGATTACCACGTGTTGTCAGCACTGGGCCTTCTCATGTGATGCTGGTGACATGCAATAATTGCAGCTGGTCGCTGTGGTGGTCACTGGAAATCAAGATGTCAATCTTCACTGCAGACATAAGCACCCTCAATATCCGTGCTACTGTGCCTGCGTCAGTCGCAGCGGCTGTCACCAAAGAAGGTTGCAGGCTTGCAGGCTGCAGGTCGTGCCCTTCTTCAACATTGAGGTACACCATGACGCACCTGAGTGGGTGACGGCGTCGTACCAGATCATCGCTAGCAACAGGTATTCCCCCCCCCCCCCCCCCCCCTTGCCCTTGTCGGATCGCTGTAGCGCTGTTGTCCAGTACACGTCACACCCTATTTCTATGGTACTATGATTGCAATGATAAGCGTCTTTGACATTCAGATACCTGGGAAGCGGCGTTGTAGTACTGCGTCCCATTTCGCCCATCTGGTTCAAGTTTGCGCAAACAAAAGAGCTTCTTCAACATTGAGGAACCACCACGCCGCACGCACCTGCGGACGGCGTTGCACCAGAAGAGCGCCAGCAACGGCAGGTGCGGCAGCGGCGAATCGTGCAGCGCTCTCGTCGCAGAATGCACGTTTTTCTGTCCTACAGAAGCGCAAAAATAAGCTCTTCTTCAACTGTGAGGTGCCCTGAAAGCACCCGTGCGACGACGCGTCGAACCCGAAGGGCGCCAGCAATGGGTGCGGCGGCGCCAGATTGTGCATGCGCTCTGGTCTAAAGCTACGCATAGTCACGTCCTGTTCAAGCGAAACAGTGAGCTTCTTGAACTGAGAAGTGTGCCAGAACGCACCTGATTCCGCTCAACTTCAAGTGAACTTCACCTGTGAAGTGCGCCGGGACGCACCTGCGTGACGGCGTCGAACCAGAACGTCGCCAGCGATGCCTGCGGCAGCGCGGGGTCGCTCATGCGCTCTGATCTTAAACAAACCATAGTCTTGTCCTGTTCAAGCGTAATAATGAACTTTTCAACAGAGAAGTGCGCCAGAACGCACCTGGGTGACGGCGTCAAACCAGAAGGTCGCCAGCGAGGGGTGCGGCGGCGTGGGATCGCGCATGCGCTGCCAGCCGCCCCACTCCTCGCGCTTCTCCTCCACCTCCGCGCGCCGTAGGATGCCTGGGTCAAATTGATGTTGGAGTTATGCAACTGAGCTCTCTCGCGTGGCAGGTGTTTTTGCGCTTGCGAGCAAGCATGTCACATCAGGTTTGGTGAATGTGCGCATGTATAGAAGTATAATTGCAGTGCTAGCGGCCCTACTCCTCGCGCTTCTCCTCCGCCTCCGCGCGCCGCAGGACGCCTGGTGGTTCAAGTTTAAGTTGAAGTTACACAACTGAGCGTCCTCGTCGCAGTTGTTTTTGCACTTTCGACCGAGTATGCCATGATTGAATGTGTTGAATCTGGGCAAGTATACACATGAGGTGCCAGCTGTCACGCCTGCCCTCCGCTTTCACGCGCCGCAAAGACGCCCGCGAAGCGGTTGAACTTGAACTTGAAGTCATCATATGGACATTGGTAGACCTACACTCAGCCTTCTCTCCTGCATCTTACCCCCAAACAAGGACACCATTTCGAAGCAACTGAATATGCGCGGGTGCGGCGGGCATGCCTGAAAGTGAGTACAATTACTTCAGAAAACGTAATGATAATTAGAACGACAACCATTTCCTGAGAGAGAATAGGCAATAATTCTAAAAACGCAAAAAATGCATTTACAACAAACAACAAGTAGGATTAATAAGCCCAATAAGCCCAACCCAAGCTGTCTCAGCAAGTCCAAATGAAAAACAAACGCACGGTTCCACTCGCACATGTGCGCTTCATGCCCTAACGCAACGCCTTTACAATTAAGTCGTTGAGACACTTTCAGACTGTCACACGACATGTAGAGTCCGCACAGCAAGCTTCAAGTTAGATGCCATTCATCTGGGCATTTTCGCGCCCTGAGCGAGAATTAATAAAAAGTACAGAGAGCTGTATGCACTCACCCGATCCGGGCCCGCCCTTGGGGTGGCGCCGCAGCACCGCGTCGATGTAGTATCACGAGTTTTGAAGGAAAAACAGACCACACCTGACCTCTACCCTTTCCATCCATATACAGCATCCACATACAGCAAGCACGGCTGACCGCCTTGGCCACATGTTTGTACGCCGCATGCACGACGCAAACCCATTAAAACGGTACACAGTGCTGTATGCGCTCTCACCCGATCCGGGCCCGCCCTTGGGGTGCCGCCGCAGCACCGCGTCGACGTAGTTCACGCGCACTGCCTCGCGCACTGGTGTCCACGTGTTGCGGGAGAGCGCAGGAGATAACGTTAGGGTTAGGGTCAGGGTTAGGGTTGAAGTTAGAATTAGGCTTAGGGTTAGGGTTTGATTGGAGGTAGATGTGCCGCCGCAGCACCGCGTCGACATAGTTCACGCGCACGGCCTCGCGCACTGATGTCCATGTGTTGCGGGACAGCGCAGGGGACAGGGTTGGGTTAGGGCTAGGGGTAGGGTAGGGTTAGAACTGTGGCAGCACTATGCAGTATTGCAGTGCGCAACAGCATGGGGGGATGCGCACATGTGGACTGGGGCTCAGAAGTGAGGCGCAGCTACGCAGTAGAATGGTGAACGACGGCCTGCGCATGCACAGTTCATAGCTGAGATTTAGTGCTCAATACGAAGATAGCGGGAGCAGCCATGACCAGGTTAGGAGGGGCACTCGCTCTCAGGCTGGGTTACAGGGTGCCCGCCACTTAGGGCTAGGGTTGACGCAGCGCGTCCCAGCTGCCTTAGGGTTAGGGTTAGGGTCAGCGGGTGCGTGCGCCCAGGCCAGCAGTGCAAATGAAGGGCAACGCATCACCAGCGACTAAGTAATAGCGGTCGCTCAACACCAGGCTGGCACAATCGCTCAGTGTCGGCAGTCGCAGTTTACGCCGACGCTTTCATGGTGAGGACACAAGGGCATTTGTAGCGCTGGGCGCTGATTCCGGCAACGTACGCTGCGGCTGAGCGCTGGCTCAATGTCATGGTCGGCAGCTGCAGTTTACGCCGATGCTGATCGGTCACTGTCGGCAGCTGCAGTTTACGCCGATGCCGATCGGTCAGGGCTAGAGCTGAGGCGCAGTGGCTACCGCACCACACAATGAACGTGCGTCGAATTCTTAAGTTCAGCGCTGACTCACTGTCGGCACTCGCGGCGCACGCCAGCGCTCGCCGATACGCGTAATCGCCCGCGTCCGCGGCGCCCCTGATGAGCTCCTGCACCAGCGCCCAGCTGAGCATCGCCATCGCCGGCACGTCACCCCCCTCCAGAATGTCCCCCAGACCCCCCCCGCCGCCGCCCCCCCCTTGCGAGCCCCCTGGTGCTGGTGCTGCCTCGTCAGTGCGCGCACCGCTGCCGCGTTCAGCTCGATTTTGCGAAGGCGGAAGGTCTCTTGCTGCTGAGCCGGTGAAGCTGATCTCTGCTGCTTGGGCAGCGGCGGCAGTGGCTGCGCGGCCGGCAGCAGCAGCAGCAGCAGCAGCAGCGCCGGTGCGGTCCGCGTTGCCTCTAGAGCTGCGCTTGGGGCCAGCCGCACCCTCGGCGGCAGCAGCAGCGGCAGCGGCTGCGGCGCCAGAGCCGCTGCCGCCGTCAGCAGCGGCGGCGTCACCAGCAACAACCAGGGCGTTAGAAGTAGCAGCAGCAGCGGCAGCGGCAACGGCTTTTGACGGCCCTTCCAGGAGCAGCAGCAGCGGCGCCGCTGCCACAGCTGCCTGAGCGTTGTTCTTCTGCTGGGCACTGCTGCTGCTGCCGCTGCCGCCGCCGCTGCCGCCGCTGCTACTGCTGCCGCGGCGGTGGTCACTGCGCGGCGCCAGCACGAGCGCGTAGCGGTAGAAGGCGCGCTCTGCGAGCCTGAACTTGGTCATGGCGGTATCAGGGTCGTTGCGCGCAGCGGTTTTCAGCAGCGCGCGCGCGCGCGCGGCGGTGTCAGCGCGCGGCGCCTGTCGGCAGTGTTTGGTCAGCAGTGCGCGGGCGGGGGTGGGGGGTGGGGGGCAAGGGGGGGGTGAGGTATTACTTGGTGCACATGCACAAGGGCTCCCAGTGCGAGGATTTGACGCCGCAATTTAAATTATGTCTGCGGGGGCGCTGTCCCAGCTGTGCTCGCAATGAGCGAGTAGTAATATCAAGTGCCCCCATTTGCCAGTGCCTGGGCGGCGCGCCCGAAATGCTTTGCGTATGGCGCTTGTCCTTCTCAGCGCGATACTGCGAAGTGTTGTGGTGTACACTGCAAAGATTGAGCATGTGATGCGCGCATGCCCTTGCCCGCACCGCAGCGCCAAGCCCTAACCCTGCGTACGCGCGAGTCGGTGGGCGACGTGACAAACTCTGTGCGGTTCAGGCAGTGCCCCCTGCCTAGCCTCACTCGGCACTTCCAGACGCTAATTGAGCCTGTACGACTGCACATGGAACGGGCACCTCCCCCCGCCCAAGGACTTTGTTTTAGGGTTAGGGTTAGGTCACAATACGCACTTGCGTATTGCTTTAACTCAAAAGCACAGAGACACATGCTCAGCACCCATCATACTTGACGGAATGTGAAAACACAAGAGAAAAAAATTGAGAAGAACCAATTTCGCCTGTGCAGTGACCTGCAGGAAAGTTGCGAGTGCACCCAACGGGTGGTTGGGCGGCGTTGCAGGGGGTGTGGTTGCTTTGGAGTTCTTCAACATCGCACTTTTGAACACTGAAAGTTGAACCAAGTTACCTGCGCACTGGCCAGCAGGAAAACGGCGTTCGTGCGCTGCACCAGTGAGTTGTCGGGCGATTTTTCGAGCGCGCTCTCATCCCTTTTTTATGTAAATGACCAGCTTGAGGAAGTTGAAGTTCAGATCAATTGAAGTGCAATCAACATACCTGCGCACTGGCCAGCAGGAAGATGGCGTACGCGCACTGCACCAGCGAGTTGTCGGGCAATATCGCGAGCGCGAGTTGTCGGGCGATATCGCGAGCGCGCTCTCATTTTTGCGTTGGCATACTTGTAGAGAGTTCTCAACTACTGAAAGGTCAACCGAGTTACCTGCGCACTGGCCAACAGGAAAATGGCGTACGCGCGCTGCACCAGCGAGTTGTCGGGCGATATTGCGAGCGCGCTCTCATACAGGCGCCGCGCCTTGCCGAGCTGCCCCTGGTGCAGGTGCAGCGCCATCGCCAGGTTCAGCACGCAGCTGAGCCGCTGGGGGTGCAGCCTGTAAAGGCAGTGAGGGTTAGGGGTAGGGGTAGGGTTAGGGTAAGCATTAGGGTAGGGTTAGATTACTGTCAGGGAGCAGCGCCATCGCCAGGTTCAGCACGCAGCTGAGAGTTAGGGTTAGACGTAGGGTTAAGGTGAGGGTGAGAATCAAGGTTAGGGTGCAGGTGCAGCGCCATCGCCAGGCTCAGCACGCAGCTGAGCCGTTAGGGGTGCGGACGCGATAGGGTTAGGGGTAGCATTAGGGTTAGCGTGATGCACCCACCAGTACTTCAGATGCACCCACCACGCCTGCAGAAGTGCTGCAGCTGCCACATACTTTACATTGCATTGTTTTGTCTCAAGAAAGTGTGTACATACCTGTAGTTTTCCTCGGCGTGCATGTGGAACTTGCGCCCCTCGGCGACGTCCACAAGCGACAGCGCGCCATGCCCCAGCGCGCGCGAGCGGAACGGCGCCAGCTTCGTCGCGGCGGCGCCCTGAATGAGCGCTGCTGCGCGCTCCTCCGACAGCCGCGACGTGGCGCCCGTCGCCGTGTTGAGGTAGTAGGTCTTGCCTGCATTTGCGTGCGGGGGGGGCGCCAGAACAGCAGCAGAATGAAGGTGGTCAGAGGCGTATCGGCAGCCAGCCGCCCGCAGCTGGCACAACCACCACCTGTTGCAACAGCAGAATAAAGTGCAGTTGGTTGGAGGCGTTTCTACAGCCGCGGTGTGGTGCCTGTGGCCGTGTTGAGGTAGTACGTCTTGCCTGCACGCATGCGTGCGCGGGGCGGCACCAGAACAGCAGAAAGAAGTCTGGTGGGTTGGAGGCGTGTTGAGGTAGTCTCGCCTGCACGTGCGCGGGCTGGTCAAAGTTTTCAACAATTTGAGCACGAAATGGAACAAAAAACCAGGTACCAGCAGGGGGCAAAGAGGCGATGGTTCTGGCGTGCAGGTCACATGCAGCACAGTCTCAGCCGGAAGCGGACATGCAGCAATCAGCGGACCAACGTGGCCCCAAGGTGGCACATGGGGCTTGCGGCTGCTAGCCTGGGCGGAGACCGATTTGCAAACACCAGATTTAAGGATGGTGATTGGATGCGTTTTGGCAACCGCACGCAGCTGGCACGATCCGCCGGAACGGCAGAATCAAGTCTGGTGGGTTGGAGGCGCATCGGCAGCCGCACGCAGCGCCCGCGTGCGCTGGCGCGATGCGGCCGGTGGTGCGCGGGCACCCCATAGAAACTTGACAAAGCGCTCTATTTACTCGCCTCCGCTTGAGGGGCGGACACGTCGTGAGATGTGCAAGATGATATGCAGCTCTTGTGCTTATGCGGTGCAAGTACTCGCCAGTCGCAGCGCAACTATGAGCTCAGCTTTCAGCAAGTGCTGCCTACGCTCTTCCAGGCCAGCTCAAATGGGCCTCCAGGAGGACTTCGTCCAAAGCACAGAGTTGCCTTGTTTCGTGCTGCAGACGCCCAGCAGCTGCTACACACACCGTCCGCGTCGGCTGTTCCCGAGGGCGGACCGGGCAGATCGTTGCTTCGCGGCGACAACTACCCTTCACTCATCATTACACTCGCTTCAACAAGCACACATGAAATTGTAACATGTGAGCAACGAATGTGAGACAATTGGTGCTACAGTGCTTGGCAGATGTAACACGCACCGTCTGCATTCGCCTCCCATCACTGCGGTGGGTTTGGCAGGTCCTCATTTCAAAGCGACAAGCTCAACTTCGACTTCATAATCCACCTTGATCACGACACATTGAAAAGGAATGCATGAGCCGAGAAAGTGATATGGAAGCTGCTGCGTACCATCCGCGTCCACCTTTGCCTCCCAGTGCTGCAGCGGGTTCGGCCAGGTCCTCGTTGCGAGGTGACAATTCACCGATAATTAGTGTACTCCAACTCATTCAAGAATACATAAAAGTTGGGACATGTGAGCAACGGACTTCAAAAATTTAGCGCGTACCGTCTGCGGCCACCTTTGCCTCCCAACGCTAGGGCGGGGGTTCGGCAGGTCCTTACCTCAAAGCGACAAACTCACCTTCACTGCCTACCCCAACTTGTTGGCAACACATCCAAACAACAGGGGCGCGTGAGCTTTTGATGTGAGACAACTGTTGCTACAGCATGCAGCGTACCATCTGCGTCCACCTTCGCCTCCCAGCGCTGCGGCGGGTTTGGCAGGTCCTCGCCGCGCGGCAGCAGGCGCGGCCGCGCCCACAGCTTCCAACCTGCACACATACGCAGCGTGGCAGCCTTGCAGTATGAGTATCAGTACTCGTAGTGAATGTATGATCAATGCGTGTCTCTGCCACATCGCTCCGTGCGCAACAAAAAGAATACGCCTGAGTGCACTTCACGAACTGAACCCATGACTGCCGTTCTCGCGGTCGCAGTGGACGTTGCACTTGAAGTTCACAGTGAAGGTTGAAGTTCCGCACTGTGCGCCCAGCGCCGGATGCTGTACAGGGTTTTTGCTTCCGCGGCAATATGCCTGGGCTCTGACGTCATGCATTTCAGAAATGGGAAAAAATCAAGCACTGGGGAGTGTGGTGCGTGGTGGCGGACTGGCATGTCACTACTTGAAGTACAACTGGCGGCAGGCAGGATGCCAAGCGTCGTGCGCTGAAATTATGACAGCAACGCTCCGCTGCGACTCCCCCTCAGCACCGGCGCCTTATGCAAGAATACAGATCAACAGGGGGGCCTTCGGTCAGCAGCTTCGTTGCCGCGCGTTTCCAGCGGCAGCGGCAGTACATATCAAGCACAACAAAAGCCTACAGGTTCCAGGAACTCCACCCTGTCACGACGCTGTGTACCTCTTGTCTGTGTCTCCATTTTTCCCCTCGTACGGTAAGAAGCGTTCATCGGCAGATTTCGCCTTGTCCGAAAACCCATGCGGGGTGTGCTCGCAGGCACGCATGCAGTGACGCTGATGGCAGGCGTAGATGCATTCTACGCATGGCAACGATCAGTGGCGCATTGATAGCGTTTTCTCCATGCACACCCGGAATTTCAGGTCGAGATTGCGAAAGCCGGCGGACACTGACAGTCACGTCTTCCTGCCACACGTGCACGTAAACCCGTCGACAGCGAGCAGTACAGACAGTACAGCACACTTCAGCGCTGCTCTGCCTCCATGCCCCTCGCCGACTGACCTAAGCGCAAGTGGCGGTGTCCCACCAGCGCAGGTCAGGGTTGCAGAGGCAGACGCACACTGGCAGAATGTCAGCAATGCTGGGGGGTTTGGGTACCTGCCTAGAACTTGCAGGTTGTAGCACAGTTGCCGGCGTAGTGCAAAACTTCAACAATATACTTCTTGAAGCGCTTGAATGACCTCTGGCCTGCGTCGCTGACCTGAGCGCACGTGGCGGTAGAAGAAGGCGCCGCGCGTTGTGTCGTAGCCCTTGACCCACTGCTCTCGCAGCAGCGCTCGGCAGCGCGCACGCGCGCGCCACATGCGGTACACCCCTGCACGTGCAGCGGCGTTACACTCAGGGCTCGATGACAGATGCACAACTTTCATCATGCGGGGTCAAGCCGCAGCTCCTCGCTTCAACGTCACCTGAGCGCGCAGCGGCGTGACATTTGCGACTCACTCGTTGAGCCATTCCGTGGGGTCAAGTCGCATGCGGCACGCCCCTGCAGCGCCGTGCGTACATACAACACAGCACCAGCAGCGTCGTGGTTGCATAGAGCGCAGCCCAAGCAGCGCGACCTGTTTATGCAATGCACCACCAGCACCAGCGGCAGCACGATACCACTGCACACTTGTTTCTGCCCTGCCTGCGCAGCATGTGCAGCGGCATTGCACTCAGGACCACTGCCTCACAAGGTGATCTGGCCATGAACTCTGGGAGCACTGCTGCAGTTACCAGTGGACATTGCTACCCGTGCCCGACCGGTGTCAGCGCTACCGTAACTGGCGCAGCTAGATACGAATATGTGCCCCTGTGACTGACGTCAGCATTGCCTGGTCAAACTGTTTTGACGCGTACAGTATCCTGCTCTCTTGTGTGCCAGGCAAGACCGTCCCGACCTCTACTGTGTGTGGGCATGCGGCGTGCGCCGCGTTGAGCACTGTGGCTGCGGAAAGGGTATGTACACTGCGACATTGATACCTACCCTGCGCTCTGGTGGCGGCGGCGTTCCACCGCTCCGTCTGCACCTGGAACAGCGTCTTCACGACCTGTTGGCAGGGGGTCATCGAGTACAGCAAGAGCAGAGTTAGCAGGTGATTCTCTGATGCACGTTTGTTTGTGGCCACGGAAGCAACGGCAGACGCCAACGATGTCAGTACAGAGGCATATGCAAGGCTTTGTGGGTGTGCTATGAGTACGTGGAACATTATCTACTGTCGCACGCACGCGCTCTCAGAGCTCCACCGCAGCAGTGCCTTTGCGGCCGTGACATTTGATTAATGTTGACATGTAAGGCATGGACTGCACGCGGGGTGAGTCCGGGGGGGTGATTGTACATTTGACCACGTGCATACGCTCGTGTGCCATATGCAGGCTGCGCAGGGCCCAGGCGTTGACTATACGTGCCTGAGCGTGATCATCAGCTGTCCCGTCACGGCGTGCGGCTGGGGCTACCAGGTGCGAGGGTACCACTGTTTATCGGCTGCATGGCGCATGCCCTGCGCAGGCCTGACATGATCTTTGAAAATGACATGATATTTGACAGTGACATTTGTCTTTGACGATCTGCTCTACAGACGTTGACAACGCATGTCTGGGTGTGAGCATCACCTGTCCTGTCACACCGTGCGGCTGAGCCACCAGGCGCTGCAGCAGCCAGCGCATCAGCATTCCCTGCAGATTGAAACAGTGGCAGCAGGATGTTTAGACCAGTCCGTTAGCGTGCCAGCCAGTTTCAAGCAGCTCGGCGTAAAGAAACGTGCATGGTATTCTCAGCAATGACGCGGTGCGTCTGTGCGAGATCCAGACTGCTGCATCAGCGTTCCCTGCACAGGAGGCAGCGAACGCGCGCGATCGGGAGGCATGTCGTTCAGATTCCGTGTGAGTCAACCAGATCCCAGGCACTTCAACTGGATTAAACACTCATGAGTGAGCAATGCGATGCGACGTGCTTGTCCCTGTGGATTGAGGCATGGCCCATGTGCAGCCACACCAGGTGTCTTAGGGTTAGGTTGGGGTTAGGGTTTAGGGTTAGGGTTAGGGTTAGGGTTAGGGTTAGGGTTAGGCCCATGTGCAGCCACACAGTGCCAGAGCGTCTGCACGCACAAGTGCGGCCATCTCTCAATGCTCAACCACTGCATCTGACATCATAGCCATCAGGAGCTCCAACACATGGGTCTTGCAACCGGTTCCTCAAAGCACATAAAAACACACGCTATAGACACCGCGTTGCGCATGCTCCTGCTGATGATGCCAACGCCGTTGCTGCAGCTGCTGGCAGGCACGAATACCGTATGTGATTCCATTGAAGTACCTCAAGATATTGCGACGTGCACTACACTTGAAGTACATTGTTACCTCATGCGCCTGACTGAAGAGGTCCTCTCGCAGCGCCGCGGGAGGCGGCTGCAGAGCCGCTTCCGATGTGCCCAAGTGTGCGAGATCTGCCACTACGCCTCCGTAGGGCGTCAGCAGACCCTCGCAGATGCCCTCCAGCTCCGGCGGCGGTGGCTCATCAGTGCTCAGCTGAGCTACCTGATGAACGTGAACGTGATACATGGGGGGGGAGGGGGGGCAGTCGCTCAGTGCTCAGCTGAGTCGCCTGAACAACCCTGAAGGCTAGAGTAGTTCCCTTCAAAAGTGTGCAAGCAGACCCTCGCAGATGCCCTCCAGCTCCGGAGGCGGCGGTTCATCAGTGCTCAACTGAGCTGCCTGAATATGCATACATGTACACATATATAGATGGGAAAGAAGGGGGTGGGGGGTGGGGGGGGGGTGGGGGGGGGGGAGTGCTCAGCTGATGCGGCTCCGGCAGCAGCGGCTCATCAACGCTCAGCTGATCCATCTTAAGAATGTATACATGTATATATATAGATGGTAGGGAAGGGGGGGGGGGGCAGCAGTGCTCAGCAGATGCGCTCCATCCCCGGGGGCGGCTCATTAGTGCGCAACTGAGCGGCCTGAGAAAAGTAATAACATGAGGTTTGGTTGTGAAGGGGGGGGGAGGTCATCAGTGCTCATGTGAGCCGCCTGGACAACCCCATTTGATATGGTTGAGAGGGGGGGGGGGGGGGAGACAGCGACCTAGAGCAGTTCACTTCAGACGTGTGCAATCATCGTGTGAGCAACAGATTGCAGAGTTGACGTGAGCGTCCTTTTGCCGCTGCCTGATCTACTTTTCCACTGAAGTGGCCTTTCTCTTTGGAGCGCAGTAGCTTAAGAGTTTATTTTGAATTTCTGGACAGGCGCTGCTGGCGCGGGGGGGGGGGGGCGGGGGGGGGGGCGCGGGCGCTCACCACCGTGCACTGGTCGGCGTGCTGCGCATGAAAACATATACTTCGAAGTACTTCAGAAGTGTATACGTACGAATACACGTTTCTCACCCGTGCAGCTACGTTCCCCAGCTTTGCGCAGCCCTGCCGCTCTACGTGTTCTGCTCGCTAAGGTTCGTGCAAAAAAGAAGGCTGTGTCTCGCTGAGCGCATGTCTCAACGGCGCGCTGCACAAAGTGTGTCAGACCATGGTTGAGTGTGAAGCTGCTCCCCCCCCACGCACACACCTTTGTGCTGCCCTGCCATTTTACTGGCATGCATGCCAGTCTTGAAGTTCAGAGTTCACCTGCGCCCCCATCTCAGCAGTGTGCCGTACGAGGCGCTGCGGACAACCTTCTCCCTCGGATTTTCCTCCCCGGCTGCATTAGCATGTAAAACTTCAATTTCAATGCTCACCTGAGTGCTCGTATTCATGCCAGCGTGTCAGACCTCAACTGCGAAGGCTGTTCCCGCCCACCAACTGCTGCCCCTGCCGCTCTTTGTGGCGTGCATGTCCTGGTTAAACTTTTTCTTATCAAACTTGAAGTTCAACTTCAATTTCAATGCTCACCTCAGCGCTCGAGCTGAAGGCAGCGTGCCGCACGACGCGCTGCGTGGCGGCCAGCTGCACCTCGGCATGACGTGCATGTCAAACTTCAAGTTTAAGCTCAGCTTTAACAGCGCGCTGAACCTCAACTGTGAAGCTGTTCCCGCCCACCACCAGCTGCCCCTGCCGCTCTTCGTAGCGTGCATGTCCTGCTTCACCTGTTTCTCATAAGACTTCAAGTTCAACTTCAATTTCAACACTCACCTCGGTGCTCGAGCTGCCAACAGCGTGCCGCACAACGCGCTGCGCGGCCGCCAGCTGTCCCTCGGGCGCCGCGACGCCATACGAGTGCAGCTGCACCAGCTTGCGTGCGGTTACGATGCGCTTCGTCACCTGCACACGCACGGTAGAACAGGCGTAGGCGGTGTGAGGTTGTGTTAAATGGCAGTCTGGCAGGTACTGCTGCAGCGTGTGTGCAACAATTTGTGCCTAACCCCGACCAGCGCGACTAGGCACGCGGCTGCATTTGCTTGAGCGCTGCAACGATGCGTAATTTTGACCCCTAGCCCTACGCCGCCTGTGTACGCAAGCGGCAGCACCACTTCAACTGAGCATTTTGTATGGGGGGCGACCAGAGCGAGTAGCTTCAGTCACAGAGATGGTCAACAGACGCAGCGGAACTGCATATCTTAGCAGAAGCATGAAACGTGCTCATCTCCGCGACTCGGCTTGCCTCATGCGCAGCAAGAGAGGTAGAAATCATGCACATGAGAGGGCCCAAACCTCAACCCTAGCCTTAACCCTATGGTATGTACGCCTTCTGAATCTCATGTGTAAGAATGGAGGAAGCAGAGTCGCGCAGGGCCGGGAGCTTGGGGCGGGGCTAGGAGTAGGGCTAGGGTCAGGGCTGGGAGTAGGACAAGTCTTAGAGGCAGGGTTAGGGTTAAGGTTAGAGTTAGGGGTAGGTTAGGGCGAGGGCTAGGGTTAGCTCTGTGCGTCAGCCCTCAACGCACCTCCGCGCGCCGCGCCCGCCTGTCTTTATCTCTCTCCCACTCTAGCCACTCCTGTAGACTGGCACTGCCTCTGAACGGCACCAGAATGCGTGTGTTCGCGCTGGTGGCTGGGTCATACAGCCGCAAGACTAGCTCCTGCGGGGACCTGCAGGGGCGGCAACGGCAGCAGTTTTGCTTGACATGACCGCATGCCATAGGTATGTGCAGCTAGAGGTATGCAGCAGCAGGCGGGCAGGCGGTGTCGCTCGAGCGACTGCTGCGTACGCTGTACTTGAAGTATAATGCTGTGGGCAACTCGATGTATGCGTGTGAAAATGGAAGTCCCGGCAGCGTTTTGAAATTGCAGCGCTCCCCGCTGCTATGTGAAACATGATACCACGTAGCAGAGCCAGTCATGTACTTCAAAGTACCTGAAATAGCACACCAAACCCACGCAGCTGCGAGGTCGCGCTAAGCTGGCACCTTGAACTGTAATTTGCTTCATTAGGAATTGTATGGGGCCAGCTGTGCATGGCCCACCTGTGTACATGTATGTAATAGAGCACGCTTCCGATGCGCTGCGTGGAACGGTGCACCACCGTGCCCGCCTCGGGCGGCCACCGCTTGCGCAGGAAAATCTCAACGCCGCCGCCGCCGCCGCCGCCGGCGCTAGCGAGGCTGCCGCTGCCTGTAGCTGCTTCTGGTGATGGAGCTGCACGAGCGGGCAAAGAGGGTGAGCGCAAAGTGCACGCATGCGCGGTTGATAAGGGTGAACTATGAACTAGGCAACACGGTCATCCCACGGCCGTATGCGGCTGCATTCTTTAGGGCGCTGCCGCTGCAGCACTGCCGCTGTGCTGCGCGCCAATCAGCAGCCATCAGGCGAGACAATGCGGATGATGGTGGACATAAACGCCTTCTATCAATCTGACATACCCTTTGTCAAGGTGCACCGGAAAGAAGTGCTACTGCGCCGCTGACTGGGCTGCACGTTGATGGCAACTCGAGGTCAGGCGCCAACACTCGCTGAAACTTCCATAGGCAGGAGGGCTGCGTGTGCGTGACAGCCGCTGCCTCCCTGAAGGCCTTCACACCACCGCCAATCAGCGCATGACAACCGACACGCCTCGCATGACATCACTCTCCATCCCAGCAGGATGTGCATCAAAAGTGCCACCATTTGCTTCAACAGGGCACGTGATCTACAACTCCGTCTCACCAGCAGCATCCTCACTGCGGGCCGCAGTGCTGCTTTCATCAGCGGTACCACTGTTGCTATCGCCGCCGCGGCTGCCGCCGCAGCAGCCGCCGCCGTCGCCGCCGCCGTCGCTGCTGCCAGCGAGTGTGTCTGGCGGCGCACGGCGCTTGAAGTCGCGCACCGACAGCCCCACGACCAACGTCCTGCGGCACGCGACGAGGCGCTTTTAATCTGAGCACTGTGACACCAGAACTACTTTGACGTATTGCATCAATCTTGGTACTCTAGGCTGGTCGCTCTCATGAAGGATCAAGTCAGCGCAATGGTGTCGTGGCGCATAAATCCAATGGTGTGGCCACTGCCATCATTGCTCTGGTTGGGGTCACGACGAGGCGATCGCATGCGGGTCACACGTGAGATGGCAGCGCTCTGCGCAGGCGAGCCCATTGTCTGAGCGCTGCTCCCGCGGTGCGGTGCGGTGCGGCATCCTCAACTTTCCACGAGTGCCGCTCCTCGAGCTTTTGTCGGGATCGGAGAGGGGTTTCGGTTACCTTGTGTCAGCGCAGTACAGCTAATTTCTCTGTGCTCATACTGTAGTACTTACATGTACTATGTAGGGGATTACATTTGTTTTTACCAGCTCGCGAATGACACCTGAAAAGGAGTACACGGAGATGCGAGCACCAAACGGCTGCGGCGGCGCGCCAGGCGCGCACGGGACCGCGTATGCTGCATGCGGAACGCACTAGTACCGAGTCACAAGCTCCGAATGGCTTCAGCCAATGCTGTGGACTGCATGTTGCTGCAAGTTTGCGGCAGCCCCGTCACCTCTGTAGTGCCGGCATTGCAACAGAAGTAAGGGCGAGGTCAGGGCGAGGATGGAAACAGGGGCAGCCTCAATGCAGATGAGCTGACCCCCCCCCCCTCTCCACCCCCCCCTTGACCTGCGGTTCTTGAAGTGCGGCTCGAACGCGGAAACGGCATGCGTTGCAAGAGTGCAATCAGCACACACCGCGCGGCGGCGCGTGGCGCCTACTTCAACAGGCGGCGCTCACTTGAGGTTGGCGGCGTTCAGCAGCTCCGCGCCGCTGATGCCGTCGACGCGCAATACTGCAATTGTCGGACATTGTCCTTTCTTGCGGACAAAATGGTGGATGTTAGCGTTTTGAAGCTGCGGCGACAACCGCGCGAAGCCGCCACAGGTCTGCAATCAGCACACATAGCGCGGCGGCGTGCGGCGCCTACTTCAACAGGCGACGCTCACTCACTTGAGGTTGACGGGGTCCAGCAGCTTCGCGCCGCTGCTGCCGTCAACGCGCAGTACTGCAATTGTCGGACAGTGTCCTTGCATACGGACACAACGGCGGATGCAAGCGTTTCCAAGCTGCGGCGACAACCACGCTAAGCCGCCACGAGACTGCAAATCAGCACATCGTGCGGCTGCGCTCGGTGGCTACTTCAACAGGCGGCGCTCACTCACTTGAGGTTGGCGGGGTCCAGCAGCTCCGCGCCAATACTGCCGTCGACGCGCAATGCTGCAATTGCCGGACAGTGTCATTGCACGCGGACAAAATGGTGGATGCAAGCGTTTTCAAGCTGCGGCGACAACCGCGCTAAGCCGCCACGAGACTGCAAAGCAACACATCGCGCGGCGGCGCGCGGCGGCTTCTTCAACGGGCGACGCCCACTCACTTGAGGTTGGCGGGGTCCAGCAGCTCCGCGCCGCTGATGCCGTCGACGCGCAATACTGCAATTGCCGGACAGTGTCCTTGCACGCGGACAAAATGCTGGATGCACGCGTTTTCAAGCTGCGGCGACAACCGCGCTAAACCGCCACGAGACTGCAAACCAGCACACATTGCGCGGCGGCGCGCGGCGCCTACTTCAACAGGCGACGCCCACTCACTTGAGGTTGGCGGGGTCCAGCAGCTCCGCGCCGCTGATGCCGTCGACGCGCAATACTGCAATTGCCGGACAGTATCCTTGCGTGCGGACAAAATGGTGGATGCACGCGTTTTCAAGCTGCGGCGACAACCGCGCTAAGCCGCCACGAGACTGCAAACCGGCGCGCGGCGCCCGCTTCAACAGGCGACGCTCACTCACTTGAGGTTGGCGGGGTCCAGCAGCTCTGCGCCGCTGATGCCGTCGACGCGCAGCGCGCGGCAGAGGTGGCGCCGCAGCTCGCCCTCGTGCACCGCGACGGCGAAGGACTGCTGCGTGTGCGGTAGGTAGACCTGCAAGCGAGCGCGCGCGCCGACGTGTCGCAGTGAGACATGAGAAAGCGAGCTGCAGGTGACACTGGGTCACCACACGAGAGCAGCGGTTGGGTTACAGGTGCTTGTGCTGTCATGGCACCTCTCCACGTTTACAAACTCATGGGACACACTGCTTTGTGCAGTTCAGCATGCCTGCCGTGATGCCGCCATCGTCGCGTTGAGTGAAGCTGGGGGCGGTCTGCATGCACGGCACAGCCAGGTTGGCCTGCTCTCGCGTGTACCATATACTTACCTTGGGCACACGCGTACATACTGACGGCTCAGAAAACAAATGAACCTACTAAGCCAAGATCGGTGGACCCAGCGGACTGCATTCACGCCTCAGCCTGCGTGGCCCCTGGTTGTGTGTACCAGATACGTATCTCGGTCACACATACACGTACCCGCAGCCCAGACAAACACACAAACAAGACTTTCGAGCGCACATTAGCGGGGGCCCTGTGGGGGGCTCAGTGGATTGCATGCACGCCCTCAGCCTACGTGGCTCCGCTCATCCGCACCAGATACCTACCCATATACCTTAGTGCGTACCTGCAGCTCAGACACACAAGAACACTGTCAGTGAGCGTGGATCGGTGAGCCCAGCTGACTCTGTGACTGACACTGCACAATTGCACCAGATACCTACCTACCTTGATCATAAATGTACATACAGCCCATCTGTAGTTGGCTTCACGGTCAGTGACCATTTGATAGTGTAGACGGCGCATGTGTTACACACTTGACGCAGCACATGTGTACACAAGTTGCACATTTTTCATTTTTCATAGGGCTTCCGCGCTTCTAGTGTACAAGTTGCACATTTTGCATTTTTCGTAGGGTTTCCGCGCTTCGAGCGGAAGTAAATGAAGTACATACATACCTGCAGGACCATGTCGATATGGCTGGCGTGGCTCAGCGGCACCAGATACCTACCTACCTTAGTCATACTTGTACATACATACCTGCAGGACCATGTCGATGCTGCGCAGTCTCGCCACCAGTGGCTGTTCCGCGGGCGCCGCTGGCGGATCGGCGGCCTCCGGATCTGTGCGGCGCAGGAGCGTCGTGGCATGCGGGTGTGAACATGAAGTTTGTTAACAAGACATCGGGCAGAGCACATGGGCGAATGTGCCTTGGATGAAGTCCGGTAAGAATTTCCCACAGCGGTGCTCAAACATTCTTCAAAAATTCAGCGCAGCGGGGGGAAGCAAGAAAAAGGGTGATGGCGTGCAGTCCTACGCCGACTTTGTGGCCTCACAAACCGTACGTGATACGAAGAACAGGTACCCAGTGAGCCCCCCCCCCCCTTTCTCCGGCCCCCCCCCCCCCCCCAATCAGCATGCAGACACATGTGCCCCTGCGGAGAGCGGTGACCCTGCACACATACACTTCACCCCCCTTCCCCCTCGCCCCGTGCCGCCCCCCCCCCGTGTGGAAGAAGCAAAGGAACCGCTTGTCGTTGCTTATCTGTTGCAGTCATTCATCTTGTGAACGCTGTCTTGGGCTGCCGCATGTGTAAATTTCTGGTCGCGCATAGACGTACCTGCTCCTGCAGGGAGCGCCAGGGACGCGGTGACGCAGACAATGTGACCGTGCACGCGGCCCACGTGCCGCATCACGCGCGCGCCCTCCCGCAACCGTCTGCGGAGGGGGGGGGGGGGGGGGCGGAGGGGGGATACCGCATCAGCAAGGGATTGCATCGTCGGCGGCCTTCATGGTGTGATGCGAAGCACCATAAACTATGTACTTCGAAGGTAAGAAAGAGTTCTCTCACGAGGCTTGGCGGATCAAAATGGAGAGTTCGCCCATGCAGCAAAGCAAGAAACCGGGCTGTTTGTCAACGTGATCAGCAGGGCGAGGTGTGAGGTGCACCAGCGGTACAGTCAGTGAGGTGAGCGCTCAATGGTCCAGATATCAACGGGAAGAGGGCCCTTCACTGGACACGCTGCAATGCGCATGGGGTTTCCTGGGACCACACCGGCAAGTGGCATCCCGTGCATGAGCCATGCACGGTAGTGATTGATATCCTGCTGAGCACCCAACCCCCGCTGCTTCTTGCGCTTGCCATGCTGCGCATCATCGAGGGCTGTGTCATGGGCGCATCGCCACGCCATGCAATGCTTGCACTCGAAGCGCACGGCAACACAACAACTGCAAAGCAGAGGCGTGCGCAATGGCTGCCGTGATTGGGCCAGCAGGGGCGTAGGCCGGTTCAAACAGCAGTGCGGAACGCTGACGGCGCGTGCGTGAGCAACTGCCGACCTCCCTCCCTCAGGGTCGTTGCAGCTCTTGCAGACGCTGCGAAGGCTCAGAGGCAACACCCCATAAGGTGAGCTTGGGGCTCATGCGTGGCCCTGATGAGCATCGACCGAGAGTTGTACCCTTCCGCAACACCTGCTTGTCATAAGCCTGCACGTTTGTCCTCCTACTAGGTGACAACGCAACAGCAGTTTGAGGCATCACCTGCGTTTCTGGAACCGCTCGCGCCAGACAGCATCCTGGGAGAGGAACTCCTGCGTGTGCGCAGCAAACCTGCGTTGACAGCCAGCAGCGCAACACGCGAGATGGTACCGGAGATCAGAAACACGTCAACACGTATGCATGGTGGGCGGATAAGGTGAGCTGGGCAATTGAGGTGCCATATCACGGAAGCAGCGGCGGCCGCAGCAGCAGCAGCAGCAGCAGCAGCAGCACCAGGAGCTGCAGCGGTACCAGCAGCAGCGGCGGCGGCGTCGGCGGCGACGGCGGCAGCTGCAGCTGTTGGTGGCGCTGCTTGCGAGCGTTGCTATTCGAGGTGGCAAGCGCGACGCCAGCAACACGGCCGCGGCGGCCGCAGCAGCGTGTTGTTGCCGCAAGACAGAAGGCCGCCACATCGTGGCTACAACAGCGCTGTGTGACACTCCCGTGTCTGCTGGGGCAGAAAGGCGCGCGCGCTTCACCACACGCTTCAGCGCCTAACCCTAACCGTAACCCTAACCCTAACCCTAACCCTAACCCTAACCCTAACCGTAACCCTAACCCTAACCCTAACCCTACCGCGCTTTTGCCTCCCGCGTGAACGCAGCACGTGCCGTCGTGCGCGTTGCGAGCGCATGCAGATACAACACTGCGTAACAGGAGCGCACACTGCACAGGTCAGAGGTCAGGTTGTGTCGGTGTACAGTTGAAAGTCGACCTCGACACGAGGAGTGGCGTTGTACCTGACTTGCAGGTACCGCATTCACCGCTATTCTGCACCCGTTGTATACAACACGTTTGCTCCTACTGAGCCTGCACACGCTTCCCTGCTAGGAGCATTGAGAAAAAACACACCACTTCATAAAACCATCTACGCATGCGACGCGCCATACCTGACTTGCAGGTACCATATCCACCGCTCGTGGCGGAACCAGCGCTGCAGGCGCGTGGACGCAACGCGCTGCCGGTGCGCGAGCCGCGCCGCCCGCGCCCTGCGTGGGGCAACGACGGTGAGCGGGGCATACAGCAGTCGGTTTATTAGTGGTCTTGTGGCAGGCACAACAGGCCGTGCAGTTCGACAGTGAAACCAAACACCAGCCCTGCAGGCCCGTGGATGCGACACGCGGCCAGTGCGCGAGCCGTGCTGCGCGCGCCCTGCATGGGGCAACAACGGTGAGCGGGGGACGCGGCGGTGGGCTTATTAGTGGTCTCGTGGCGCACTCGACAGCATGAGCCACGCAGGGGCCAGCGGCAGCAGCAGCAGCAACATTGCTCTGTCCAGCGCGAAAATGAAGTTATTGTGCCAAACAGAGGCATGTGCGCATGTATGGCGTACAGTGTCATCAACCTCACCAGACGCAAGTACATCTCATAAAACCTCCGCGCCCTACAACGATCCACATTTTGGATAAAACACTACGCCCGCCTGTAATGTTCTTCATAGCTCCCGCTGCATTCCTGCAGCTCGCTGCTTCAGCAGCGCTCACTGCAGCAGCGCAGGGAGAGCGGACCGCCGCGGCAGCACCACGTCGTGCGGGCGTCTGCAGCGCCGCACACCTCACAGACATCAGCATCGCAGTGTTTGGCAACTCTAGTACACAACCGGGACCAGAGACCAGGAACCAGCAAGGGGCACACACAGAGGGGGAGGCGAGTGTGAGGCAGCCGTTCACATCTGCTGGCCCACCGAGGCCAAGCTCTCGTGGACACGGCATCACCAGTCAGTTAGCTGGCACTGTCGCATGTCTGCCCAACTTGACCAAAATTCAACAAGCCCTCCATGTCCCACACCATCTGCGCCTTTCATTCTCTGTGCTCGGCTGTAACATTTTCCAACTGCAATTCCCTGCGGCTTGCAGATTCCCCGGCGCTTACCGTAGCAGCGCAGGGAGCGCGCCAGCCCTAACCTCAACCCTATTATGGTCCCTAAGACGCACATAAATGCCTTGAACCCTCCATGTGCCATACACATCCACATGCTGAGGATTTTCCCACGTCCACCTGTGACGATTTTCAAAACTTCGACTGCAAGCGTGCGCAGCGCCGCGCACTTTACCAAAAATTCACACAGCAAGCCCTCCATACCCACACCATCCACCTTCATCCTCTATGCTTTGTTGTAACATATTTCATCTGCGATTCCTGCGGCACTCACCGGAGCAGCGGTGGAAGCGCGCGCCGCCGCGCCGGCACCATGCGCGCGAGCGTCTGCAGCACGCCTACCAGACTTTTACACTGTGAGCCCTTCGTATCCCACCCCATGTACGCCGCGACATCTATAAACTGCAATTCCTGCGCCACTCACCGGAGCAGCATTGGAAGCGCGCGCCGCCGCGGCGGCACCATGCGCGCGAGCGTCTGCAGCGCGACGGCGGCCGCGGCCTCGCGCCGCCTGCGTCGCCGGCACAGCCGCCCGCGCGCCGTCGCCTGCGGCGGCGTGACGCGGCAGCACTTTGAGCGTCACTGGCGAGCACGAGAAGGAAGGAAGGGGTTCGTGCGCCGTCGCTGCGCCCAGAGGCACCATCTCCCAGGCACAGTTTGTCAAGGAGTGGGATCGCTGTTCGAAGGATGCATGGCCCTGGAGCATGCATTCGTTGTACCAAAGGTGAACTGGAGTGAGGGGGGGGGGGGGGGGCACTTGCGACGCACGCGCCGCAGCCACCGCAGCCCCGTGCTGTCGCTTGCAGTGGTGCAACGTGGCTTGCACTCAAGGGGTCGTGTACCGGGGCAAGACGAGATTTGACACAGAGGGCGTTTGTGTGCCACCTTCTATGACTCTCAGTTGCAGTGTGCTTCTGTCACTGCGTCAACATTGCCAACCGTGTGCCGCATGCCCTCCCGGCAGCCACGTGCAATCGATGCTGTTGCAACTGCAACGCTACGACCGCGTACCTGAATGCGGACGGCAGCGCAATGTCGCCACGCCTGGCCCACCATGGCAGCCTGCATCGCAGTGGCGGCGGCGGTGGCAGTGACGTCAGCGGTGGCGACGGCTGTAGCAGCAGCAGCAGCACCTGCTGCTGCTCAAACGTCGTTCAGCAGCGGCATCCGTTCTGCAAACGGCAGTGCACCAGCGCAAGCAGTGCCGCCCAGGCGGGCGGTGCCTGTCCCAGCAATGCACACATGGCTGCGCTGCCGCAGGGAGGTGCGACAGCACCTAGTGCAAGGCAGTCCCAACGCTGTGCATATACGCAGCAGCAGGCAAGGCAACAGCCAACACCCCGTGTCCTCTTGCGTCGCTGCCCGCCTGAGATGGCCGGTAAACAGCAACAGCACCTAATAGGGTGGACACACCCCTAGCGCACTGTGCGCGCACGCAAAAACAGACTACACACGCAGCATACCCCTGCGTACATCATACCACATTTCATACACCGTGCTACATACTGTCGGCACCCTGACAAGGCCAAACGCAGCACCTACGAGGATAACTTCAGGATAAGCGGTGCACGCGCACGCAGCGGCGCGCAACACGCGGAGCACATCATTGCGTGCATCAGACCGTATCCGCTGTGCTGTGCTACTTCCCCTGCGCCGCACCTGCTTTGCCGCCAGCCACGCTGCCGCCGTAATCTGCGCCGACAGCGCAGACGCGAAGCTGCCGCAGCCAGCACCCGGCCCTGCCGCAGTGACCCTGCCGAGGATGCTGGTGTGGAACAGGTCGCACAGCAAACGGTCGCCGTCGAGGGGTGGAGAGTCCGCTGGCGGTGGATCGTGGTTGTGAGTGGCGTGCAGCGCCGCCACGAGCGCTGCCGCGAACGCCGTCCTGGCGACGAAGCACGACGGCGCGAGCACTTGTCAAATTTATTTGGCGTCGTTCTTATGGCAGCACGCCATGAGGATGGGACCAGACTCAACTGGCGGCGCGTTTCGGGGTAGTCGAGGGGTGGCCACTTGAAGTAGTAAAAAGGGTGGCCGCTTTGAAGTTATACGCTTGACGTTGCATCAACAGGTGCAGTGCTAGAGTGCTTTGCGCGTCATTGTATGCATCGCGTCATTGTCAATCCCTGCTTCCTCTGCTCGATCGTCTTCACCATGTTCCGAAACGACTATGTGAGCTTGACAGATGATTACGCGCTGATACGTACACGAAATGACTACATGCGCATATAGGTGATCAGGGTGCGCTTGTGAGAGCTGCACGCATTGACTGCCTCACTTGGCAAGTCCAGGCGGCTTCAGCGCTGGCGCGGGTTTTGTGGACGGTCTCGGCTGCGCGCCCCTGCCACCACCACTCGCAGCGCCGGGCTTGCTGCCCACCGTCTTGCTCAACGCCTGCGGCAGGTGCGAATGCGGACGTGCAATGACGGTCTGTGCATGTATTCGCTCCAGCATTGGCTCTCGAATGCGGGCGCGAGATGTATATGCAACGAGATCTCCAACTGCAACACCAATGTATTACAGATCTCGGCTGCGCGCCCCTGCCGCCGCTGCTCGCAGCGCCGGGCTTGCTGCCCACCGTCTTGCTCAGCGCCTGAAGCCCGTGCGGGAGGCGATGCGGGCGCGGCATTACAGTCAGCACGTGAATGTACCTTCAAACATGGACAGCAGCCGTGTCAATTGGGCAGCACGAGGTGTGAGCGCAGCGGCACCGCGCTGCGCAGCAACCGCAAGTTGCGTGATGCGCCGGCGATCGCCGGCGTGCAGCGGGCTTGCTGCCCACCGTCTTGCTCAGCGCCTGCAGCGGCTGCGCAGCGAATGCGGACGTGCAATCATGGTCTGTGCGTGTAGTGTTTGCCCCAGCGTCGCAGGCGCGCGAGCAAATGCGGGCGCAGAATGATGTCCAGATAGTGTATTTCGTTCCAGCATCAGCGCCCATGTCATTTTGACTAGCGCTTCAATTGTGACGTGCTGCAGGCCCAGGGGAGTATGTGCCAGACAGTCATCACCATTTTGCTCGACGCCTATAGACCTATGCGGGAGGCTTTGCGGGCGCAGGATCAGGGTCAGCACGTGCATGCAGTCCACTGCCAGCAGCTGCGTCATCGACTAGGTACTTCGATTGGTATACGCGTGCGCCTGCAAAGGCATGGACCTGTATGTTTCGTTATTTCAGACCTTGCAGTGCCGCACTGGCATTTTACCATGTACTGCAGCTACAAACCCTTATGGCATTGTGTACTACGATTCGCGGTCGCAGAGCGTATTTCATAGTTTGCTGCAGCGCGACGACCGTCGCGGCACCAGGCATATGGCATGCATTGTTGCACACTAAGAAATCATAGCGCTTGCATCTCGCCCCCTGCGCCGCTGCCGCCACCACATTGAATCTTCATCTCTCGATGGTAACCCAGCACCGCTGCCACACCCAAAACCACACCAGGGCTCTCTGGCCGCAGACATCTGCTTCAGCGCATACGAGTGCGTCAGGCGCAACCGTCACAGCCTCTCACGACAGCAAATGCGATGAAGCTATAGGGCACTCTCACATTGTGCCCTGCGCCAGGCCCCTGCCCCTTTAACCCCATGTTTGGCAGCGTGCTCGCCGCTGTCAGCGCCGTCGCCGTTTTCGTTGCCGAGCCAGCGGAGCCACGGCGCGCATCGTGCTGCTGCTGCTGCTGCTGCTCTTGCTGCTGCTGGAGCAGTTTCTTGCGTGCCGCCGCGCGCTCTGCCGCTGCCGCCGCTGCCGCCGCTGCCTGCGCAGCGGCGAGTGCGACTGCGTATGTGTGCTCCACCACAGCCTTTGGCAGGTCTTTCAGCGGCCTGAAGGGTAGGATTGGGTGCACGGAGCGCATGAATGAACGTTGCTCTTGAGCGCAAAAAAAAGAACAAAAGCCTGCCTACGAAGTCATTATTGTTGCGCACTTGGCAGAGGGGGTATGTTGACCTCTGCCCATTGCTTCTAGACCATGAGGTGCGCACTTGTCCGTCAAAGGAGCGCCGGGGTGAGAAAACTCAGTACACCTTGAAGCAGATGCTCTGCCGAACGAGTACAGAGGAGAGAGAAGTCATTGCACCTCAGTGTACCTTTGAAGTACGTGTGTACTACAATGACCCTGTGAAGCATACGTGGAGTCATAGAAAGGGATCACACATATTAATGTACTGGTCACCAAAATGCAGACACAGCGGCGCTGAGCAATGCTCACCTGAATGCGGCAGTGAACTTCTGCCACTTGGACAGGTTGACGGTGCCCTGTGTTGCGGGCGGAGCCGTTGCGAGCACGCCAAATGCCACGCCCGCCAGCTCCTCCCCTGCAGCGGCAAATGCCAGTCCAGGTCGCAAGACTCAGTGCTTGATGTCAGCATTTGGATAAGAGACAGCCAACCGCGCCGTTTGACGCTTGGGTTTGTCTCACGCACTGTCGCTCAAACACGGTCTACACCCCCCCCGAAGACTTTCGAAAGGGGTCATGCACCCAAACTGTTTTGGCAGGTCACTTGAACACTTGACGCGAAGTCAGGTACCCCCGCACTGTGGGAGCAACCGCGCAACGCGCTGATGTGACAGATGCGCCTTCACAACGCACCGCTAACCTCAACTCCGAGCCGACCTCTACCCCTAACCCTAACCCTAACCCTAACCCTATCATTACCCTAAGCGCTCATCTAAGCGAAGGGGCCCTTGACAAACCGTAATCGTCGCCTTCACCCGTACCCTGCCCATTCAAATGAGCACATGTCATGCGCGCGGGAGCGTCCACGCGCTGCAGCGGGCGCCACGGCAGCAGCGCTCAACCCAAACCCTAGCTTTCGCTTGACTGCGACCCTAAGAATTGCACAACACCTCTGCAGCTGAGCACCTGTCATGCGCGCAACAGCGTCGGCGCGCTGCAGCGGGCGCCATGGCAGAAGCGTCGCTTCAACCACTCCTAATCCCAACGGCAGGTTGCTCACAGCGACTATGCCATCCCAGCCCTATTGCTAACCTTGTCCTGGAATCGGCCCTTACACCTAACATAACAGCTCTGAAGGTGAGCACCTGTCATGCGCGCAAGTGCGTCGACGCGCTGCAGCGGGCGCCACGGCAGCAGCGCCGCCGCCGCCGCAGACGCCTCGTCCGCGACCATGACCTCCAGCGCAGGCCACGCCGCGGGCACGCGGAAGTGCGCCTCTGCAGCAGCGCTCGCCGCAAAGTCCACAGTGCTCGGCACGCGGCCGGCGTCGAACTCGCGGCGCCACCTGGGTCGCGTGTCCTGCAGGGGTACGGATGGTAATGTTGTCTCTAAGTGTTGAAGGTCAGTCCCAGGGCTGCTGTGAGGCTGGGCATGACAGAGTGGCGCGCGGCTTGCGGTAAGAAGCACGAGCACAAGGGATAGCCTCCGCGGCAGCGCTCGCCGCAAAGTCAACAGCGCCCGGCACGCGGCCGGCGTCGAACTTGCGGCGCCACCAGGGCCGCACGTCCTGCAGGCGTATAGTGTTGTCGTTGACGAGCGTAGACGGTCAGTCGTGGGGGTTGCTGTGGGAGGACAGTCTTTTCTTTGCTGGCACTGGCAGTCAGTCCGGGTTTGCTGCGAGGCTGGGCCAGAAAGATGCGACGACGCTCGGCTGGAGCACTATCGGGCGCAGCCATGGAGCTGCAGTGGGCGCCAAGAGCACTGGAAGATTGTTGAACGTCAGTCCGAGATTGCTCTGAAGCTGGGCACAAGAGCTGTGACGCTTGCCTCGATCACTATTCGGAGCACGCAACAAGCCGCAATGGAAAACACGAGCACGAGGGTCGGCCCCCACGGCGCGTCGGCCAGCGAAGTTCAGCAATGCAGAAGTTGACTCTCCACACTGATCCGTCAACTTTCCGCACCTCCGATGACGCGATCATCTTCCACACCCAGTGGCCCGCCGCAGCAGCAGCGGCGGGGGCGGCGGCGGCGGCGACGGAGCGGCTCTTGGAGCCCGCAACGCGCGCGACGCTGCCGCCGCCGTCCAGCGCTGCCGCCGCCGCCGCCGCAGCAGCAGCGGCAGCGGCAGCTTCGGCCGTCACTGCGCTGGAGTTTCTGGCTGACGTGGAGGTAACACTCGAGGAGTTGCGGACGGACCTGGCACCTGAGATGCGTGGAGCAGGAACAACAAAAAGTTGCATGTTCAAACTTCAACTTGTGTCTCTCAAGTCGAGGCAGGGGGAGATGTGGATGGCGCGCTCCGCGGTTCACACCCGCATGCGCCTCCGCCGCCGGGCCGGCCGCCGCAGCTGCCCGCTTGTTGGTGCCGCGGCCGCCTACCGCCGCGGTGGACATTAAGCTATTTTGTCACCTTGAGCAGATGCTCGCAACGGTGAACGGGCGTCAAGGAATTGGATGTTCTTGCGAAGAGTCTGGGAGAGGCAGCGGCGTGTGCGGCACTCCTTGCTCGGCACTGACCACCAAGACCAGGCAGCACACGGCTGGTGGTAGCTGGTCGGCTGATAGAACGCCCACCATGCTCGCAAAGGCCGGGCGCTGCGCAGAGAGCAACTGCACTGATCAACAGACGCTTGCACATCTGAAATATACTTTGAAGTATGACATCACGCGCTCATGGGGGCACAATACTGCAGGAGAGCTCCAGGCAACCTGTTGCTGCCAGTCCTGTCAGGCACCAATGACATGCGGCGGCCAAGCAGGAGAACGTGGTCTTGCCGTCGCCGCCGCTTGCGCCACTGCAGCCCGATGACAAAGTATGTGTTTAGTGACAGGGGTCAGCCGAAGGCCTGAGACTACGGCAGCTTTTCACGCAAAGCATGACAGCACAGTCAGGCACCTGTCCACATGGCATGATCCTGGAATTTACCAACACTATATGCTGAAATTAGGTCGGGGTTAAGGGAAGGTTTCCTATTAGGCGGGTCTCACCGCCGGATACAGAGGAGGAGTTTGGCGTGACACATTTTGTATACTTCAAGAGTGAAGTGTAGCACAACTTTTAGGGTAGACATACATATTAGGTCGCATTAGGGTCAGGCCGGGCCCTAATCCTATGTTTTCATGGATTGCAGCACTCTGTCTCACCGCCAGACGCAGACACGGAACCGGTGTGCTGCGACACGCTGCCCTGCTGCGCGCGCCGCTTGCCCGCATCGCCGCCGCCGCTGCACCGCGACGGCGCCAGCTTGCGCGCGTCCACCGCGTGCAGTAGCGTCACCTGACAGGAGTAAGTCTGAGCGGCGCAGCGGAGAGGGAGCGAAACCTACTTCAGAAGACTTCGATCTCCATTCAGTGGCCGGAGCATAACGGTGACGCAACACTGGGGGGCTGTTGAGTGGGGGCCTGGTGCGTGCGTGCACGCGTGGAAGCGGGTGGGGATCCTGGGGTATGTGTGAGGGGGGGGGGGGGGGGGCGTCCACCGCGTGCAGGAGCGTCACCTGACAGGAGTACGCCTGCACACAACCAATCCATCAGAAACCACAGATTCTGCAGCTGTCATACTGGCATACTTGGGCAGCACGTCGGTGCGGCAGCGGAGAGCCAGCGAAATATATGCCGAGAGACTTTACGAGCGCCATTCGCTCTCAAGTGACCGCAGCAGCACCGCGACGGCGCCAGCGTGCGCGCATCCGCCGCGTGCAGGAGCGTCGCCGGATAGGAGTACGTCTGAGCGGCGCGGCAGCGGAGAGCCAGCGAAACATACGTCGAGAGACATCACGAGCGGCATTCACTGCGGTGACTGCGTCGAAGCGCCGGGGGGGAAGTGCGTCAGCGTCTGATGCGTGCATGCGTCGAAAGTGACGGGAGTACGTCTGAGCCGTGCGGTGGCGCAGAGCCAGTGCGGAGCGTACTTCAAGCATCAGCCGCTTCAATGGGTTCAGCGTGACGGCGTGCATGTGTTGTGCGGGGAAACAGGGCGGGTCCCTCACGTATGCGCATGGGGGGTCGAAAGGGGGGGCGCGTGTACCGCCAGGCCAGCATGAATCGACTATTGTTGGCGGGAGGGGCCGTGGAATGCTTAAGGCAGCTTCGTAGTTGGTGACTGGCGATGTAAACACATGTACCATTTTGGCGGTGTACACATATGTACAACTTTGGAGTCAAATAGGAACTACCCTTTGGCGCTTCAGCTTGAGTGCCACGTCTGTCCCTCCGCCATCACCACACACGCCGCTACCGCTCCCGACAAGAGACTAAACTTCACTCAACTTCACTAGAAACACTGCGTGGCCACGCGCCTCATGCAGCTGAGCATCACCTGGTCCGAGGCGCTGCGCTCCACCAGAGTGACCGCCAGGATGGCGCACGGCGCAAATGCGACACTTTCAGGCAAGACGCCGCTAATAGCACTGCCACGCTGAGCATCGCCTGGTCCATGGCGCTGCACTCCACCGGCACGACCGCCAGGACGGCGTGCGGCGCCCGCGACACTATCAGACAAAACACCACTAATAGCACTGCCACGCTGAGCATCGCCAGGTCCATGGCGCTGCACTCCACCGGCGCGACCGCCAGGACGGCGTGCGGCGCCTGCGATACTATCAGACAAAACGCCACTGATAACACTTCCGCGCTGAGCATCACCTGATCCACGGCGCTCCGCTCCACCGGTGTCACCGCCATGACTGTGTGCGGCGCCTGCGACAGCTTCCCGATGACGATCGCGTCGCCCGGCAGGATGCTGCCGCAGGCGCCGGACTTCAAGCTGCGGAGTGTCACCTGCGAAGAACTGGCGCGGGCATCGCGTGTGTGCTGCCTTTAGAGTTATACAATCAAAATTTCTTGGATGTGCCGCACCTGATATTTGGGGTGCGCGAGTGAAATGCCCGTCTGCGACTGTGTGTGACCATGTAGCAATAGTGAACCTATGCATACTTCATTGTGAACGGCTGTGGGGCGGCGGACCGTCACCTGTGAAGAAGTGGCGCTAACATCGCAGGTGTGCTGCATTTATAGGCACGATCTCTTCAACGCACCGCGCCTGATTTTTATGCGAGCGACACGCTCGTATGTCAATGTGTGGGATTAGCGATAGTCAACCATGCATACATCATTGTGAACGAACTGTGGTGGCAGAGCGTCCCCTGCGAAGAACTGGCGCGGGCACCGCATGTGTGCTGCCTTTAGAGGTACACAATCAAAATCTCTTGGATGTGGCGCACCTGATGTTGTGGGTGCGCGAGTGAAATGCCCGCCTGTGACTGTGTGTGAAGAGCGCCAGTGAACCATGCATACTTCCTTGTGAATGGACTGTGGGCGACGGAGCGTCACCTGCGAAGAACTGGCGCGTACATCGCAGGTTTAGAGGTTCAAATTTCTTCGTTTCACCGTGCCTGAACGTTGCGCGAGCAAAGTGTGTGCTCACCCGTGCTGGACAAAAGCAGCCACGCTCAGCAGCGGCGGCTCGTCACATGCGTCCGCCCTGCACGCTGCCGCCAAGCGTCCCTCCTTTTGAATACTTTGCCATGGTGTATGCACGTCTGCACATGCGCACACTACGCACCGAGATACTGCGCTCACCCGTGTTGGACAAAGGCAGCCACGCTCAGCAGCAGCGGCACGCTCACGTCCACCCTGCTCGCTGCCTCGGAGCCCGCAGCAGCGCTCCGCTCGCCCTCCGACCCCGCGTCCCCCCCGTCCGTCGCCTCGGACGCCGCCCGAGACCCCCTCACCCCCCCCCCACCCGCCCCCCCCTTCCGCCCCGCAACGCGGTGTCCCCCCTGCGCACTCGCATGAGACACCCTGACCACGGGGGGGGATTTCAGCTTCAGCGTCCCCCTCCCCCCCTTCACTAGGTTGAGCGTTGCTGCAGCGGGGGGGGCGACGGCCCTCCATGCCTCCGAAGGGGGCGACCGGGGAGGAGGGGGGCCCGCGCGGGACCCCCTGGGGGATGCCAGCGGGGGGGTGCGCGGGGGGGGGGTCGCGTGGGGGGACAGCGGGGGGCTGGCGGGGAGGGGGGCGGTGGCGGCCAGCGAGAGGGGGCGCCTGGTGCAGCGGCGCTCCTCGTCGAGCATCGCCTCGCACGCGGCGCGCAGGCGCTGCATGTCGAGGCGCGCGGGGCCGCCTGCGCCGAGCGAAGGGGGAGAGTCACAGGTTGAAGTTTGGCGGGACGAGGGCGCTGTCGTGGCGCGTGCCGCTGATGCATGCCACGGTCAGGTGGCGGACGGTGGTGCTGGCGGGACAGTCATGGTTGTACACGAGTGCGTACGCCACCAAGGGGATACTTATTTTGAAGTACATACGTACCTGCCCACAGCACTTCTCGTCTGTAGGGCGCGTGTGCGGCATGTGACTGGCCCCTGCGGACACGCTGCCCGCGTGGCAGCGCGCCACGTTGGGCATGGCCCTGCCCGCAGCGCGCATGTGCGTTGCACGTGAGCGGTGGGAGCGTTGCCCGGCGCCTGCCCGCACTGCTGCTCTGCAGGGCGTGCGCGTACTGCCAGGCGCCACCGCCGGTCACGCCCCCCCCCCCCCCCCCCCCCCTCTGCTCATCGGCATTGCCATTGTCGTCACCACCGTGGCCTAGCCGCGGCCATGTGCGTGTGACAACTGCACGTACACATTGCAGCCCACAAAAGCGTGCCCCGGACTGACACTGGCGCGCGCCGCGTTGCCCACTTGTGCTGCCGGGGGCCGTCGCCGGCCGCGCAGCGCCCCCCGCCGCCGCCGCCGCTGCCGCCGCCGCCGCTGCCATGGCCACCATCGTCACTGCGTGTCCTAGCAGCTGCCATGTGTATATGACTGTATGTACACTTTGCAGCACGCAAAAATGCGACACCAGTGCGCGCCACCTGTGCTGCCGGGGGCCGTCGCTGGCCGTGCAGCGCCCCCCGTCGCCGCTGCCGCCGCCGCCATTGCCATCGCCGCCACCGCCTCGTCCACGCAGCACGTGTCCACTACATGTAAGTAGAAGGAGTTCAGATCAGTCGGCGGGATGCAATGTAAATCGGGGTGACACCATGTTGCCCACCTGTGCTGCCGGGGCTGTCGCCGGCCGCGCAGCGCCCCCCCCCCCCGCCGCCGCCGCCATGGCCATCGCCGCCGCCGCCTTGTATTTATGAGGATTGGGGTCAGCTAAATCTAACCCTATCCCTGCTGCGCCAGCTACGCACCTGTGCTACCCCCGCCGCCGCTGCCGCCGCCGCTGCCATTGCCATGGCCATCGCCGCCACCGCCGTGTCCTAGCAGCTGCCATGTGTATATGATATTTATATTCGTTTCCATGCTGTGCGTGCACTTTGCATCGCCCACCTGTGCTGCCGGGGGCCGTCGCCGGCCGCGCAGCGCCGCCCGCCGCCGCCGCCGCCGCCGCCGCCGCCGCCATCGCCATCGCCGCCACCGCCTCATCCAGGCCGCGGCCCAGGAGGAAGGGGTTGCGCGCCGGCGCCGCATCGGGGGGCAGGACGTCGAGGACTCGCGAGTCCTGAGCGATGCTGTCGGTGTCGTGGCACATCTGTTGCGGGGGGGGCGGCAGCAGGGGGCGAGATCAGGGATGCCCGAGATCACGGATGAAGGGGGGGGGGAGTGGCAGCAGCAGTGCGAGTGATTGATGCACGCACGCAGAGGCAGCCGGACTGCTTGCCAGTACTGAACAACTGTTCACGGCTGACTGGCGGTGTGAGGGGGGCGCAAAGGGGCGAGAGCAGGATACCAGCTCGGTGTACTCAGCAGATGATCTGATCAGTTATAATCTGACGTCTAGCAAGCCCAGCCTCGCGCTATACATTCGCCTTCGCCCGCCTGAGCACAATGCTGAGCGCACCGCCAATTCTTCAACAAACAGCTCGGTCTGGTTGTTGGGGGTTGGGGGGGGGACCGGCAGCAGCACGCAGCGTGGCGCGAGCAATCCGATGCTTGCGCGCAGCTATCGCCCAGCAGCAGCAGCACTGATCATCAGTAGTACTTCCACCGGCCACAGCTGACAGGTGGTGCGGCACGCTGTGAACGTCTGCTGAGCACTGCAGTGCGGCGCACGCTGTGAACGTCTGCAGCCGCACTGCGGACACAGCCGAACAGGCCGCGCTGCGGCATGTTTCCTGTGCCCGCGGCGGGGCGCAGTCCCAGCGAATCAGCGCTCAGCACTGCAGACGGCCGGACGGGCGCTGGCTCTGCAACCGCCGCGATGATGCTCATACCCAGGCCAGTCACAACGGCTGTTGACGATAGCCCTATTTTTACTTCGACGGGGAACGGCAGGCAGAGTGGCACGTGGGGACACGTGGCCATGGTGCATTGTTGTTGCGCTGGTACACTGTATGGATTGAGGCTTTTATTAAGGATTTCTGAGGCAGGTACCTTCAGCAGGCAGTTGGCCCCCTCCCCACACGAGCGGCGGCGGGGAGTTCGACCGTTATCGACAGCCCTACAATTGAAGAATCTCGAGGCGAAGTACCTTCAGCAGGTAGTTGTTCCCCTCCCACACGAACGGCGGCGGCGGGGCGTTCGCCTGCGATGAAGAACAGTTCCAGGACTGGTCCCCATCCGCCCCGGCGCTGAAGAGGTGCACGGCAACCGCGCCCCGCGCCGTCGGTGACATGCCAACTTGAAGTTGTGGCAGCAGCGATCCGCGCAGGGGGGATTTGGGGGACGCAGTCGCGGGGGACGCGGGAGCGGTAGGAGCGGTGGCCACGCACGCTCGCTGCCACACCTGTATAGCCTGAAATCATTATGGCAAAGGAGTTGAAGATTTTGTGGATAGGGGGATGTCGGCAGGCTGATTTCGAAAGTAGACCAAAAATGTGCTCACACTGCGCGCAGGCTCTTGCAAATGGAGCACAGAGATTCAGTACATACTGAATGAGAATGTTGTTGCCGCATGGTGCTTAGTTATCGCATTTAGCTGCAACTGCAACATCTATTCACCACGGTTAGTTGTTTCCGCCCTTCCGCCGTCCATTCATAGCGGCTGTTGCTTAGAATGGCTACTGAATACCGCAAATCACTTCAGTCATGGATAGCTGGCTGCTGCATTCGACGCCTACGTGATATTGTGAAGCCACCCCAACCATGAATGACTGGCTGGCAAAGTTCAGAGCAGGGTCTGCCAGCAATACACCTTTCATGTACTTCCACTGCCCTGCCTCTGCATCAGCATACACTACTGTAATGTACTATACTTCGATGCATGCATCATACTCTAAAGTACTCTGCAGTATGACCGTACGTTCACACTCCGCATTTGCAAATGCAGTATGACGTATCATTGAGCCCATGGCAAACTTATGTCACCATCCTCTGCAGAGCTCTACAGTGCGCAGCCTCCCCTGTTTATGCCCTACGACAGCCTCACTGAATGAGGCACAGCAGCTCGGGCAGCGACTTGTGCCGCCGCCGCTGTTGAAGTCTGCTCTTTGGTACAAACCGCCATGCCGGTCATGTCTTTTGCGTACTGCGCGCAGCAGGCTGATGCATGCACTGCGTTCACGGTGCCACGTGCATCAAGGGGTCTTCAAGCACAACTCGCGTTGCTGTTGTGCAATCAGACACCCAACACACATCAGCCTCGACAATCGATAAAAGTGGTGCTTAAAAAATACTGTCTGAAGTGTTGAAATCTTGGGTGTTTTGAAACTCATCTGTAGACAACAACCTGGTGACACATGCCCTGCCATGCATAAGACGGTATGGTCGCATCCAGTGGAGTCTATCACCACCATGTGGTAGAGAGCTCGATAGGTCATGCAATATACACATTATGCTGCGGCCTTCTGGTGTGATCATTAGCAGCTCCTCTTGCAACAATTCTAACAGGCAGAGGGCAGCGTCATCACCAAACTGGTGTTGGTATAGAAAGCGAACTATTGGTGTCATGTGCAAAGTCCAGATTCTTACCTCAACAGCGGCGATAGATGCGATCCTCAGCTGCTGCACAAGCTTTACAAGCTCCCCTGCGCCCTCGCCCTCGCTGTCCGTCAGCGCTCGTAGCAGAGCTTCCCTCTCTTTCACCCTGGCGACTGCCTCCACATGCAGCTCATCCGCCACCTCCCGGGTATGAGCTGATGCTGATGATGGAGCCATTCACCGGTGTCTACGAGATGTTTCCTCTGAAGCCATGCAACACGCATTCATCACGTCAATTGTTATAACGAGCGGACAGTCTGTGGTCTGCATGGCAGCGCCAGTCGTGTGCTTATCGACAGTTCAACATTTGTTTTGGAAAGTTCAACAGTTACGGTGTAACGTTTTGAAGTTGGTGCGCAAAAAATCGCATGTTTCAATCGTTAGCAGTGCCTGATACTCCTCCAGGATATGAAACATCCCGTCTCGTGGGAAGGGGGTTGCGCTGGGGAGCGAACGACATACTGCGATTAAACAGGAGGCCGCGCCAGGCTCCACGTTGTCAGTGAACGCCAGCAAGCTACCGTCTTGTCCGAATTTAAGGACACTGTTCGACTAATGCGTCAGTTTCAACTTAGCCACCCGAATTATAGGTCACCCTTTTACTGGCCATCCCAAATTGTTGGTCAGGGGGGGTTTGAGGTACATACTTTTCGCCGCATATCGCCTCAGCTTTCACCAAGACGGTACCAGACACTTCCTGCACGAGACTGTGTGAATGTACAAGGTGTGTTGCGCAAGCAGCAAGCACTTTCAGCACATATGCCTTCTGTATGGCCCAGTTAACCTCCTGCTGGCAACTGTTGGGCTGAGCCAGTGTTGGCATAGTGATCTTTGCGAGGGGCAGGATTGCGCCAGGCTCTATTATCGTTGCTGTTGCTGTGCGTTGATGACGAAGCGGAGGGCCCTCGTCAGCATCATTTACGGCGATCGACCCCACCACCGGGCGCGCACCCACATGACCACATCGAACTACTCGACTCTACTTCGCTACACGTTTGCTGCAGCAGCTAGACAGATGCAGAAGAAGCTGATCTTGCGTTGCTTGTCAGCAAAGACAGCTGCTTTGGCAGCGGCCATGGCCTTAGTTCGCTGGAGTACCAACGCGCACATTTCTCGGCAAAATTGCTTGAAGTTGAAGGAAGAAGTTGAAGGCGTGCTATCTGATGATGCCTGGCAATGCGTTTTGAGCCTATCCACAAATATAGGTCACCCTTTCAACTGGCCATCTCAAAGTGGCGGTCACCGCCCCTTTTTACTGCCATTCCGCATTAGTCGGTCAGTGTCCTTAAATTCGGACAAGACGGTACTGTCAGCCTGCTTGGACAAGCCTGAGCTTGCACAAACCTAAAAGAATGTTGATCTGTGAACTTCAGCACGTTACTGTCAGCCTACAGTACTCGGACAAGCCTGAACTTGCACAAATCTAACAGTCTGATTCTTGTGATGCCGCCGTTCATACAACAAGCTTGCTGGCAGCCTCCAACACCTGTTGCACAGATCGTAGTTCACCAAAGTTGTAAGCCAGGATCAAAGCAAGGAGTAGTGGCGACAGCTGCATACAAACAATCACCAGAGTGCCATCCAATCTAAGTCAACTGCCATGTGGTTTCTGGTCTTAAGTTGCTGAGCAGCCGCATCCTGCTTGTCAACCATTATGATCGTATGCATATAGTAGCAATCAGCGCAAGACACCCAACCTCTGAGTTTGCAGATGGCCGATGTAGATAATCACTTCTATGCAAACTTACTCCGTTGTTTAAAAAGCACAGCACATAATACAAGTACAGCACTGCAGTGCTCAGGTAAGTCGATGCATACCACTGTATAGCCCACTCGGGGGGGGATATGTGTGCATATATACAGTTGAAAGTATGAGGCAGGTCAATTCTTCTTTCACCGAGTTTCACACTTCAAACATGACTTGAAGTTACTGTTGAAGTAAGGTTGTGTCGCGCATCATACGTGTCTTGGGTTGTTTCGAGAGCTCTCGTACGGCGCGCTGCGAGCCGATAGTGCGGATTCCGCAGTCTGGCAGAGAAGCACCTACTTTTTGAGAAGTGAGTGCAAAATGGAGTTGGAGGGCGCTTTCATCAGGACGCCGTTTGAATGCTTCAACCAGGTGTTCCGCGTCACGCAAAAGACGGTGAGCGCAGCGCCTTCACAGCATTTGAATGCTATGCTGCAGCGAGACTCGGCCACCTGTCAGATGTCGCGCACACCATCGTCTACACCCAGTGCACCAGCCTTAGCGACATTCGGATCCGCTGCCAGATCGTGTTCATTGCAAATGAGCTGGCGTCTATGTTTACAGTGTTCAACTTGAATACAGATGTGTGGAAGCTAGACTGTTTTTCCCACCGGTCGAAGAGGTTCCAGCCCACCATGTACAAGACGCCTCAAAACGAGGAGCATGATGGATGCTTGAGACACATCTCATGTTTTAGCGCATGAAAGACATTGCCATCACCCCGCAAAAGGACCCTGTCAGCATCGCTGCCCATCTCTGAAGCGCTGCGCACTCGTGCAGAGGAAGCTCCGCTGGAAGCCGGCTGCAGCATGCAATGACGCCAACGAGATTATTGCCAGCAGTGCAGTGGCGCTAGCAGGCGTCGCCGGCCACCTACGCACATTTTCACTAGTGCATGGCCTCTCTAGCGCATTTGCATCTGCGTCAATTGCAGTCATTGCACTCGCTGTACACAGGGCAACTCTAATGATGATCTAGAGTTGCCCTCATGAGCCCCCCCCCCCGCCGCCCCCCCGCGCCGTGGCTGCCCATAATTGGTGCCCATACTTGCCGGCAGCACCAGCGGGGTTCACCCAACTGCGAGGAGACTAGCTTCTCAGTAAAATGCATTACTGGGGGAACCGTGTGTGCCTTGGCTCACTCGCATCGCCAGTGGAACGACCTGTGCAGCGAATAAAATGACAATTCAATGGTGCATGCCACAGCGGCAGAGTCGGCACCATACCGCCATCAAAAAGCTTGAAACCCGCTCTTGAATCAGCACAACCCTGGATGGTCACCACACCAGTCGCTCCCTCTCAGGCCCTTCGCTACCTGCACGTCCGTGGTGCTGAGGTCCCGTCTAGCCGCAGCTGCCCCAATCTCGATACGCGTACACAATGCCCCCACCCGCTCGCCCTGCGCGCGGCGCGCGTCAGCAGCATCGGCGGCGCCTGCGGCAGAACGCGATGGCGGAACGCCCTACGCCGTGCAGTACAGCAGCGCGCACGCATGCAGCGCGGCGATCTACACGCCCAACACCCTGCACAGCACCATCACCGTGCACATAACTTAAATTACACTAAGTCATCTTGAACTGTGCATGAACCGACTGGCGCCGCCGCCGCTGCTGCTGCGCAGGTGACGCGGGACCTCTCCGCCGCCACGGCGGCGGCGAAGGACATGGTTGCGGCGCGCGCTGCTGCCGCTGCGGTGACGGCGGTGCCGGCGGCGGATGCGGACGCCGTGGCGGGCGCGCTGGACGCTCTGGCGGCGCGGCTGCAGCAGCTGCGCGCGGCGGTGGCGGAGGCGGATGCGCAGCAGGCGCGCCACCTGGTGACCATGATGGCGCGCATTGAGCATTTGAAGGGCGCTGCTGCGGCGAGCGCCGGCGGGTGCGTAATGCGCGCGCGTTTTCACGTGCTGCGCCTGACCCTTAGGGTTAGGGCTAGCGCCTAAACCCAAACCTTTACCCTAACCCTGACCCTAGTCCGAACCCATGCGTGTAGGTGCATGTACATGATGCACACGCACAACGATACGCTGTGTACCTGAGTAACGTGAACAGTACGCGCGAGGGTTGCAAGCACTGCATGGCTGCGTGTGTGGTGTGTACTCAGCGTAGGCGCGTGCGTCTGGCGGCGGGCGCTGCCGGGCATGTATGCACACACACAAATGATGCGGAATGTACTCCGGTAAATTCAATGGGGGGTAGGCATGTATTCGTGGTCTCTAGAAGGATGCTGCACGGCAAAACGGTATGTAGGGAGACTGAAGACGATGGGCAGGTATAGATACATGCATGTGAATCTTCTTGAGTGTCCCCAGCGCACTGCTGCGCTGTAGTCTCCGGGCGGCCTGCCCGCAGGTACAGAGCGCTGGCGAGGAAGTGCACACGCTCGGCAAATGTGCATGCGCTCTCACCACATTCGGCACACATCGGGGTTTTTGACTGCTTTGGCAATGCGCTCGACATGCCGGCTCGATGCAGCGCCGCTTCTACGTACCCGCCGCCAGTGCGCCTGTGGCTACCCGACCGCATGTTCATCATCCGCAGCGGCAGCAGCAGCGGCGCTAGCTGCAGTGCCGGCCGGCGGCGGCAGCATTCGCAGTGGCGGCGGCGGCAGCGGCAGCAGCAGCAACGGCAGCGGCAGCAGTGGCTGCGGAAGCGTGCCGGCTGACAGTGTGCGCGCACGCATGCCCAGCACCACGCCCGCAGTGATGAAAGAGTTGCTGCCAATCGCTGTCGCTGGCGCTTCTCAGTGCCCGTCCACCTCAGCTGAGGCCTGCGCTGCACCACCGCCTGCCGCCCCACCCTCAGCGCACCCGCAGCAGCTGATCAATTGGAAGATGGCGGCAGCGGCGGCAGCGACAGCGGCGGCGGCGGCGGCAGCAGCAGCAGCGGCGGCGGCGGCACGCAGGTTGGCGAGTGGGAGCGCACGCGCGTGGACCGCTGGGTGGCGGACTATCTGCTGCAGCAGGGGCACGAGCGGAGCGCGCGCGCGCTGATACAGGAGGTGCGCATGTTTGCTGATGCGGTCGCAGCTCGCGCACGCACGTGACGCCCAGCACACAACCACTAGAACCGCATCCCCCCTCTCACCCTCCCCCCACCCACCCAGCATACACACATAACAACACCCCCCCACCCACTCGCTCCCCCCCCTTCACCCCCGCGCCGCCGCAGACGGGCCTGGAGTCGCTGGTGGACGCGCACGTGTACGACGAGCTGCGCGCGGCGCAGGCAGCGCTGCTCAGCAGGGACTGCGCGCCGGCGCTCGCGTGGTGCGCCGGCAACGGCTCGCGGCTGCGGCGCGTGGGCAGGTGAGCATCGCAGCGATGATAGGGTTAGGGTGAGGTTAGCATTAGGGTTAGGGTTAGGGTCAGGGTTGGCAGTGCGCCAAGACACTCCAGTCTTTCCAAACCTGTCTTCCCGCGTCTCTTTTTTCTTTTCTGGGGTGGCTGCTGGTGTTTGAAGTGCTGTCTGTGTGCCGCAGCAGGGCGAGCCTAGACCTGCCATCCTCTGCAGATCTCTCTTGGTTTACTGCTCAAACAAATCTGTATAGCAGTGATGTATCATACGTGCAGAGGCTGCGACGCGCATGCTGCATTTGCCCAAAATCGAAGCGAAGATGCTCCACCCCAGTGCAAAGCTTCCATCGGACAGCATTCAACACGTACTGAGCGGAGTAGACTACCGCACCGCGTGAGCATGGGACTCGACTGAGACTCGACCCGTGAAGCCATCGCTGAGCTCTGCTTCGCGAATGACCGCCGCCGCCCGGGCGCCCCGCGCGGGGGGGGCAGCCCGCTGGACTTTCTGCTGCGCGCGCAGGCGAGCCGCACCGTATGAATTTGCGACTCGACTCAGACTTGGGCCTGAATCTTGACTCACAATTGAGCCCAAGACTCGACTCAGACTCGACTGGTGAAGCCATCGCTGAGCACTGCTTCGCGAATGACCGCCGCCGCCCGGGCGCCCCGCGCGGGGGGGGCAGCCCGCTGGACTTTCTGCTGCGCGCGCAGGAATGCCGCACCGCATGAACCTGAGACTCAACTCGGACTTGAGCCTGAGACTCAACTCAGACTCGAGCCCAATGCTCGTCTCAAACTAAAATCATGGAGCCGTTGCTAAGCGCTGATTCACGTATGACTGCCGCCTGCGTGCTCTGCGCGGTGGCGCAGCCCGCTGGAGTTTCTGCTGCGCGCGCAGGAGTGCCTGCAGCTGGTGGCGGCGGGCGACAAGCAGGCGGCGCTGCAGTATGCTACAGCGCACCTCTCGAGCCCACCGGAGGCGGACAAGAACACGAGTGCTGAGGTATATGTTTGTGCGATTTTGGTGATTCGCTGTTTATCTGCACAAAAACTTCGGAGCATACCTAAATACATGTTCTTCGCAACATACTCAAGCAGCAGGCGGTGCTGCAGTTTGCTCAACTCTCAAGCCCGCTGGAGCCAGCAGCAGCGTGCGATTACACTCAAGTATGTGCATGCCGTCATGCACCCCTGACCTTCAACTTGAAACTCGCTGTAACAGTTGAATCAAGGCAACGCGCGCTGTGTGACGTGCCGCGCGCACGCAGGTTGCCGAGCGCTGCGCGGAGCGCGTGCGGCTCGCCATGGCGTCGCTGCTGTATGCCGGGCGCGCAGGCGATGCCCCCGCGCCCTACAGGGACCTGCTGTGCGGCGACGGCGTGTGGCACGAGGTACATACTGTATGCGTGCGCTCGCACTTACCAGCTTTGCCCCCTCCCCGCCTCCCCGCATCGTGTCCAGAGCACCGCAGCATGGTGCGCATTGCTCGCTCGCGTGTAGGCCTATGTGTGGCTCATCACGCCGCTTTTCGAAACAGCCGTGTGCAGCAACGGCGTTCACTCCTGTCGCAGCACAGCTACTGTAGTCACCCCTGTGGGCTGCATGGCACAGCTATGTGTTCGCATCTCAGGGCGGCATGCCGTATGCCCTCTGCAGCGTTCAGCCCCTGCGTATGCAGGCTGCGCCATGCCTCCGCCAGCGTTCACTTCTCGCCGCGGCACAGTTATGTAGTCACTTCTCGGGGCTCATGTCAGCCGCATGCCCTCTGTAGCTAATGGCGTGGCACAGCAGGCGGTGGACGGCGGGAATCAAGCCTCAGCGCGGCAGTCTGCCTCAGCCCCCGCCTCCCCCCCTCGCGCTATGAACTTCTCCCATCAGCCCCCCCCCCCCCCCTGCACGCTTTGAATTTCTCCCATCACCCCCCCTGCCCCCCCGCGTGCTTGAATCCTTCACCGCCAAGCCTCAACTTTACCTTTGTCGCGCTCACGCCATGCGCACCGCCCGCTCGCCGCCGCCAGTGCTGCTGCCGCTCGCATTCGTGGCCACCGCCGCCGCCACCGCCGCCGCTGCCGCCGCCGCCACCGCAGCTCGCAGCAATGTGAAGTTGCCATCAACCCCCCCCCCCCCCCCCCTTCGCGCTGCAATCGTTCCACCTCAAGTCTTCATTTCAGCTGTTGGCGCAGCCGCCAAGCACTTGCCGCGGCGCGCTAATAGCATCCTCATGGCCCGCCTTGCGCCGCCGCTGCTGCCGCCGCTCGCATCCGTCGCCGCCACCGCCACCGCCGCAGCTCGCAGCGGAGGTCGTCAGCACGCTTAAAATCTTCACCTCAAAACTTCAATTTCACGTTCGTCGCGCTCACGCCACGCACACTGCCCACTCACATGCCGCCGCTGCCGCCGCTGCCGCCGCCGCCGCCGCCGCCGCCACCGCCGCCACCGCCGCCACTGCCACCGCAGCTCGCAGCGGAGCTCGCCAGCGCCGCCGCGAAGGCGCTGCGGCTGGCGCGCCCGCCTGTGCTGCGCGCGGCCGTGCGCTGCGGCCTGTGCGCGCTCAAGACGCCGGCGTGCTTCGACGGCGGCGCGGCCGGCGCGCTGAACGCAGGTGCGCCAGCAGTAGTTTTTGTGCTGAAGCTGGCGCATGCGCAACAGTGCTGTGTTGTGCATCCAACGCGAGCCGTGCGCTGCGTGGCGGCCTGTGAGCATCCAAAGACGCCAGCGTGTTTCGACGGCGGCGCGGCCGCCGCGCTGAACGCAGGTACGCTAGCAGTACTGGTTTTGTGCAGAAGGAGAGGGGCTGGCATATACGCAAGAGCGCATGTTGTTCATGATGCAGGCTGTGAGCTATACACAGACTGTGCGCGCTCAAGAGGCTGCCGTGCTTCGACGGCAGCGCGGCCGGCGCGCTGAATGCTGGTGCGCCAGCAGTAATTTTTGTGCTGGAGGAAAGAGGCTGGTGTAGGCGTACACAAGCGCGCATGTTGTCCATGCAACGTGGTCCTTGCGCTACGTAGGGCTTGTGCGCATTCAAGAGGTGTGTGTGCTGCTTTGACGGCGGCGCGGCCGGCGCGCTCAAGGCAGGTACGGCAGCAGCAAGTCGTGTGCTGAAGGAAGGCGACTGGCGCAGACGCGATAGCGCTGTATTGTCTATCCAACGCGGGCCGCCCGCTGCGTGACAGCCTGTGCGCATCAAAGATGTGTGTGTGTTGCTTTGGCGGCGCACTGCTGCAGCACAGCTGCCCCTGTTTCATGACGCGCCCGACTCTCTGTTGCGAACCCAACCCTCACCGCGGATCTGGCGGCGGCGCGCGCTCCCAACGGCTGCCTTGTGCGCTGCGTACAGGGGAAGGAGCTCGCGCGTGCGCTGCCATACTTGTTTGATACACTTCTTGATGCAACCAACGCTTTGCTGCTGGCAGCCCTAACCCTACCCCTAACCCTGATCACAGATCTGGCGGCGGCGCGCGCCCCCAACGGCTGCCCCGTGTGCTGCGCCGAGGGGCAGGAGCTCGCGCGAGCGCTGCCATACGCGCACCACGGCCACTCCGTGCTGCTGTGCCGCATCAGCGGCGCGCGCATGGACGAGGCCAATCCGCCGCTCGCGCTGCCGAACGGGCAGGTGAGCGCTGCTGCCTTGAAGTTTGCTGCTGCGTTGAAGTTCGGTACTGCAACGCCAGTAACGTTCTCACGGTTTTGAGCGGGACGGTTCGCATATGCCGGGGGGCGCTGCGCCAAAGCTAGCGCTGCGCTGCTGCCTTGAGGGTTTCAGCACCGCAGCATCAGCAGTGTGCCGTGTTTCCACAGTTGGAGCGGCGCGGTGTGCCGTACAACAGCTGGCGCCGCGGAGGTGGGTGAGCGCTGCAACATGACCATTTCAAAGTATGACCAGGTGACGGAAGGTATACCATGAAGTTCTTGCACGTGAGACTCTGGTACCTACTCATCATCAGGGCTTCTTTGCTCTGCAAGCGAGAACTATGAAATGGTACGGGCAGCAGGAGGGTGCTCGGAGAGCTCGGCTGGCGTCAATTAGTGACTCTCATTGCTCAAAACGCGAAACTAGGGGCGCTCTCGGCGTCGCGCGCTGGCGCTGCATGCGGCGCCCTCTGCAGCTGAGCACTGAGAATGTCGCGGCTCGCGGAGGCACGTGCAGTCGCTGCTGTATACTCTGTGTGGTGCAGCACCTGAAAGTGCTTGAGCTGTGCGATCTCGCGCTGCGCGATTTCGCAGTGAGACACGGACCTCTTGTCGCAAGCGTCATTTGGATCAGCTGCGCATCGTCACGCACTAAGCAATAGAATGCACCTCCTTCAAAGTACCGCCATTTGGTACAGCTCATCAGCAGTTGCAAAAAGTCAATAGTCATCTCCAACTTGCCTGGTTTGATGGATTCTATTAGTCTAGATGGACGCATGACATGTTTATGTGTGCATTCAGTACCTGGAAGTTGGATTTGAAGCTCTAGGCGCGCACGCCGCCGCTGGTGTACTCTTTGCACACGCTGGCCTACACCATAAGCTGCCAATACACATTCAAGTCCGATTTGCCTTGCCATCAAGCAACTTCTATCTGCGTGTTGGAACCCACAAGTTGTGCTGAATTCACAACTCCTGAAACTTGAATTTTCGGCTGCCGAACTTACAACTTCGCGCGCGTGCTGCCGCAGGTGTACTCATCGCGCGCGCTGGCGGCACTGGCGGAGGAACGCGGCGACGGCACGGTCACGTGCCCAGTCACCAAGGCCGTCTTCGCGCTGACGGCGGCGCGCCCCGTGTACATACTCTGACTCAGATTCTGACCCACAATGACAGCGCACCCTGTGTACATACTCTGACTCGGAGTCCGACTCGCGATGGCACAGTCGCATGCCCGGTCACCAAGGCCATCTGCGCTGACGGCGGCGCGCCTCATACTCTGACTCAGAGTCTCACTCAGAGGCAGAGTCTGACTCAGAGGCAGCGCGACGCCGGCGCAGCCCTTGTGCGCAGTGGTACGACGTCAGTCATGATCGGGGGTCGAACCGTGGCAGGCGCGGCGCGCGCCAGCGCTGTGTGTCGCCCGGTCGTGCAGTCCTTTGCGCCTAGCAGGACCAGCCTAGGGTTGAAGAGAGCCATGCGGGAACATGCGGCGCGAGCGCTGCGGCGGTGCGTGCGCAGACGCGGTGCGCAGCGGCCGCTGACGCAACTGGTACATATGATTGTTCATGCGCGGGCCGAGACGCGTCGGTGGCAGCGGCGACGCATGGGCTCACGACACGGCTGTCACGGCTGCGCGCCGCCGGCTATTCGAGGGCACATACCGTAAATACAAATGTAGAGCGTTGCGGGCGGCACGCCGCTGCTGTGCGTGGACTGCGAAATTGACGAGCTGCGAGCGCCGGCGTGTGCGTAGCGCGCATCGCAGCGCGCATGCGCTAGTGCGCCGCCAGCAGACGCACGTTGATCAGATGCCTCGTGTGCCTGCCGCCTGCGCACTTCAAACATCTAGTGAGCGGCGCTGCGGCCGCTGCTGCGCATTCGCAGGCGCTGGGCGGCTGTGAATCCCGCAGCGCGCGTGCTGAAAGCCCGCGACTCTGTTTGCTGCACACAGCAGCGTCACTGTGTGGCACAGCTGTAAATGCTCTGTATCATATGCGCACGCGGTTGTTGCCAGTGTCGCAGCACTGACTGAATACAGGCAGCAGGGTTTCTGACACCGGTGACTCTACTTGCTTGGCCGCGTATGCTTGGTAACTCATGCAAAGACGCTAGGTTTCATTGCTTGACTCGAGTGAGTGTGTTGCCTGCATGCGAGATTGCTGCATTTCACATGTGTCATCCGAGGCACTTCCACTTTTGATTTTTACCTGCATAGCGCGCATGACAGCAGCGCTCATTGTCGTTCAAACGTATGAAGTGACTCAAGGTACACGAATGCTTGCATCTGCAGTATATGCGGCGGACAGCCCCCCCCCTCCCCTTCGAATTGTGTGTCCTATGCCCCCTCCGCCCCCTTCGAAATGTGGCATGTGTCTCCCTGTGTTTACATGTGCTCGTCAAGAAGATTGCACGCAAGCAACTAACTGTGCGACAGTGGTGTGAACAGACGAGGAGCCACACGCTGGCAATCAGCAAAAACCAAAAACACTTGCAGTGATACTGCAACAGCACGTTTGCCAGTGCACATCATGAGAGGCAGCGACCCGCCGCATTCAGAGGGGCAACAAGTTTGTTATTGCAAGCACTGCGCGAAGCAGGCATAAGAAGAAAAGAAGAAAAGAAAACAACAGCGCCGCAGCACCACGCCAGGCGTAGCACGGTGATGTGCGCAGAGTCCTAAACCAACTAAACCGTCAACATCGCCTATACATCAAGTACTTCAGCTACTTGAAGTGATGGTACCTCATCGACCTCATCACACCCCCCTGCCTATATCCTGCTCAAACAAAAGGGCCCCGCTGCCCACGCTTCCCAATTCCTCGCCTCTGTGCGCCCCAGGTGTTCCTGATACAACGCATCTCGTTACAATGTCGTACAGGTACCGAGATGCGTTGCATCGACAACATCTGGGCGCACACCTCAACCACGATCCCGCCCCGTGGGTGCAGCGTACCGGGGCGGCACGGTGCGCCAAGGCCAAGGCGTTGCCTCATGAGACAATGCCGCCCCCCTCCCGCCTACGCAGCGCAGGCAGCCCTCGGAACCCCTCTTCCCAGCCACTCACCGGTGCAGGGCTGGTGGCCCGTAGCCGCCTCCGCGGCGGCGCTTTAAACCTGCTGCTAGTATATCAATAGCGTGATGGCGGCGCTTCAAACCTGCTGCTGTAGTGTATAGATGGCGTGGCGTACCAACCACCCCTACTTAGCCTGGTAGCCGCCGCACTGGTAGCCGAAGAAGCCGACGGCGCCGCCGCCGCCGCCGGCGATCGTCACGGTCGACGTGCGGATTCCCACGACGCGCCACGGGTCGCCGGCGGGGCACTGCGTCGCGGCGTGCGTGCTGTCGGCGCCTTCGTTCCCGTAGGGATTCACAAGGTCACCGACGTTCTGGTACAGGAACAGCTTGGAGACGACTTGTGTGGGGCCCGCAGCCGTGTAGACGCCGGCGGCGGCGCTGCGCAGGGGCCCCGGGACCGGGAACTCGGCGCCGGTCGCGCCGCCCGCGTTGACGGCAAGCTTCACGACGGCGCTCGTGATGTAGCTCGTGCACGTGATGGTCTTGATGGTGTTGAGGTAGACGTCGGCGTCTAGCTCGATGCTGCTGAGGAAGTACGCGCTCGGGCAGACGGTGGTCGTGACGGCGGCCACGGCGCCGGGGCCGAAGTCGAAGGGGCCCCACGGCGCCGAGTTGGCTGCGGCAGTGGGAGGTGAGGGGGGGGGAGGGGGGGGGGCGCACATATGGGATAATCTTTCTAAGACTTCATCATACACGCGTACTGAAAAAACATATGTTGGGACATGCTGACTCGCATCTTTTACATCCAACGCAATCTTCAGTTCTCGGAGCTGATGGGGAGCGATGGCGATGCGCAGGGCGTGAGAGATCACAGACATGATGTGCGAGGGATGTAGCTGTCAGTTCGAGCCGCGGAGGGCAGCAGCGCCACTGCGTCATGTTGCGTGGGGAGATGCGGCGCGCAGGCGCGCAACGACGCTGCGGGTTCTGTGCGTCGATGACATGCGGGACAGGGTGCCGCTGCCCGCGCCCAGACCACATCGTCCACACGGCAAATATTCGCCGGCATCTGCGCACGTGCGCACGCCGCTTGCACTCGCACACGCACACACAGCGTGCATGCGCCCCACAAGATGAAATTCCCAGGCGCAAAGAGGCGCTCACGCCTCCTTGTGACGCCGTGCTCCAGCACTGACGCGCGCATACGCGCAACGCGCGTGTGCGCACCCCGTGCAGGCTCGCGCAAGTGCAGCCCGCACACACCGTGACGCGTGCGCATGCTGGCAGCCCCCCGCTGGGCGGTCGTTGTCATAGGATTGGCACACGGAACGCCGCCGGAGCGCAGCTGCGCTGACGGTGCCGCACACCGCAGCACGTGCGCCGCGCCACTGAACGTGCACACGCACGTCTGACACGCCTTTGCACGTGTTTCTACTTGCGTCGCCGCGCGCGCGGCTACGCCGCCGCATGAGCTGCACTTGAAGTGCATAGAGCGGGTGACGCGCCGGCGTTCGCGCGGCGACCGCGGAAGTTGAGTGCGTCACCATGCGCGGAGCTGCACTTGAAGTTCACACAGCAGGTGACGCGCCTGCATTCGCGCTGCACACAAACCCTAGGCCGCCGAGGCCGCAGCGCCCACTTGCACATGTGTGGAATGCGTTCACACGCGTTAAGTGCGTCACCGTGCGCGGAACTGCGCTTGAAGTGCGCACACCAAGCGACGTGCGCGCGTTCACGCGGTAGGGTTTGGGCGTGCGAACTGCACTCACACGCGTTGAGTGCGACACCGTGTGCGAAGACACGCGTTGAGTGCGACACCGTGTGCGAAGCTGCGCTTGTAGTGCGCACAGCAGGTAACGTGCGCGCGTTCACGCGGTGTGGGTTTGGCTAAGCGCTGACTCACCGTCATAGCCGCCGCACAGAAACCCAGGCCGCCGAGGCCGCAGCACCCACTTGCACACGTGCGAGCCGCATTCACACGCGTTGAGTGCGTCACCGTGCGCGGAGCTGCGCTTAAAGTGCGCACAGCAGGCGATGTTCGCGCGTTCGTGCGCTGAGGGTTAGGGTTAGGGTTAGGGTGACTCACCGTCATAGCCACCGCACGCAAACCCCAGCCGACCGCCACAGCACCGACTTGCACACTTGTGAACCATACTCACACACGTTGAGTGCTGTCACCATGCGCAGAGCCGCACTTGAAGTGCGCACAGCAGGTGATGCGCGTGCGTTCACGCGGTGGCGGTCAGGGTTTGGGTTTGAGTTGGGGTTCGGGCGATTCACCATCAAAGCCGCCGCACACAAACCCCAGCAGACCGCCACAGCACCGACTTGCACACGTGTGAAACGTACTCACACGCGTTGAGTGAGTCACCGTGCGCGGAGCTGCACTTGAAGTGTGCAAAGCAGGTGACGTGCGTGCGTTCGAGCGGTTACGGTTAGGGTTAGGTTTAGGGTGACTTACCGTCGAAGCCGCCGCACACAAAGCCCAGGCCGCCGAGGACTTTGCCGCCGGTGCCATTGTCTAGGACTTGGTGCCGCAGCCCCACTAGCTTGAGGTTGGAGAAGCAGTAGGCGCCAACTTCAAAACTGCCTTGCGTCCCGTACACGGTGGTGTCTGGCGAGCCGAAGCCGGTGGACGTGAAGGCCAGCTGCGGGGTCAGGTGTGCAGTGGGATGGGGGGGGGGGGGGGGGGGGGGCTAGTCAGGCCTGAAGCCCGGAAACAATGGCAGGTGCGCGGGGGGAAGGGGGCGGGGGATGCCCTCAAAGCCATCAGACCTGGCCCTGCACTTTGAATGTGAACAGAATTGGCTGAGGCGCAGTTGTGTTTGCACTTGATGTGGCACCCAATGTAAAGAGCCGGTATGCTCAAGGCGCAGTGTGTGCACTTGATGAGGCTAAGTCATGCGCACTTCCGGGTATCGCCAAGCACACCCGGCTCGCTGAGGCGCCTTGAACTTCAAGGGGAAGATTGCAGGACAGTCAAGCGAGGAAGCTGGGTACACCGTGCCAGGGGGGGTGGTGGGGGGGGGGGGGGGTTAGACTCCCCCTCTGCCAAGAATGGCGTGAGAGCACCGAAATGCACAGTAACGCGTGCTCCACGCACCTGTCTTGCCTCTTGTACATGAGATCCCCCCCCCCTCTACTTCAAGTACTGGACTGCTGTGGCAGGCGGTGTGGCAAGGGGCGTGTGCATGATAGTGCTCGTGGCGAGGAATCTGCTGAGCAATGATGTCTCAAGACGTCGCTTGGAAGGCGGAGCGCCCCGCCTGCCATCATACGTCTGAGGTAGGATTGGGGGCCAAGTCGCAGCCAAGTCAATGTTAGAGCACCTTTGAGGTCACAGTCACCCTGCCATCATAGATGGAAGTTAGGGTTTCAAGGGATCAGGCCGCGGCGAGAAATCTGCTGAACAAGGATGTCTCGAGACGTCGATTGGAGGGTGCACGCCCCTCCCCGCCTGCCATCATGAGCTGAAGTTAGAGTTTTGGGGCATCAGGCCGTGCCGCAGAGCCATGTCAGGGCACCTTTGAGGTCACTTGCCATCATTTATGATAAGTTGAAGTTTCGGTTATTATCAGGCCGCGCCATAGTCATGTCAGGGCACCTTTGAGGTCACCGTCGCCCTGCCATCACTTATGATAAGTTGAATTTAGGGTATTGCTCAGGCTGCGTCAGGGCACCTTGAGGTCACCGTTGCCCTGCCATCATCTATGACAAGTTGAGGTTAGGGTTTTGCGGCATCAGGCCGCGCGGCACGGCCATGATCAGGGGCACCTTTGAGGTCACCGTCACCCCTGCCGTCACAAGCTAAAGTCAGGGCGTTGGGGATCACCTTTGTGGGGACCGTCACGCCCGCGCCGTTCGTCGTGGAGCCGAGCTTGAGGCCGTCAAAGAAGCCGCTGCCGCCGACGCTCGTGGCAACGCTCAGCGCGCCGACGCCCGGCGTGCCGCCGTTCGCCACCGGCACCGCCTGCGTGAGCGACGTGTTGCCGATCTTGGCGCACGTGATCGACACCAGCGCGCTCACGTACGCCCCGCTCCAGAGCTGGACCGCCGCGATGGCGTAGCCCTCCTGGCACATGGTCGTGACGGTGTCGGGCGCGTAGGACTCCGGGCCAAGGTCGTAGACGGTGCGGTCCGCTGCGTGTGTGTGGGGGGCGGGGGGATGCGGGAGGGGGGGGTTGCAGTGAGATTCTCGCGGCAGGGTGAGGGTGCGGCAGGCAGGCGGCGAGTGGGTTAAGTCTGGTTATGCGCGCCGCTGCGGCTGCGGCAGAGCGCTTCATGGTGTCCGGCGCATAGGACTCCGGGCCGAGGTCGTAGACGGTGCGGTCGGCTGCGGGGGGGGGGGGAGGGGGGGGGGAGGGGGGACGGGGGGGGGAAGAGGGGGGGGGGGGGATTGCCGCAGTAAGGTTCTCGCGGCAGGGTGAGGGTGCAGCAGGCGGTGAGTGCGTTAAGTCTGGCTATGCGCGCCGCTGCGGCTGCGGCAGAGCGCTTCACGGGTGTCCGGGGCGTAGGACTCCGGGTCGAGGTCATAGACGGTGCCGTCGGCTGCGGGAGGGCGAGGTGGGGGGGGCGGATGGGGGGGGGGTGCTGTTTGAACCTTCCTTTTCTTTCATGGTGCACTGTGCTGAGTCGTTCATAGTGTCTTACAGGAGAAAGAATTGCACTTGAGCAGCGAATTTGCCAAGCAAGTCCGCCGTATACACCCTGTACTGACGTTGTGGTTACGTGCTACAGTGACAAGTCGAAACCTCTGGTGCTGTGTTGAGCTTCTCGCGGCGGGTGAGGGTGCGGCGGGCGGCAAGCGCGTTAAGTCTTGCGTCGCGCAGGCGGGCTCAGCTATGCGCGCCGCTGCGGCTGCGGCTGAGCGCTGGGTGGTACGTTACGGTACCAGGCTGGGAACGGGTGAATGCACAGCAGCTGCTATCGGGCGCTTCTTGCAGTCTCACCGCAGAGTGAGAGCCTCTGCGGCGACGACGAGTGGAGCGTCACACCCCTGAGCGCTGCTGCATATACTCTTGCACGCGGCGTTGCCCTCATCACGTAGCCTTCAGAGCACGTGGACGTGGCCGCGCCAAGATAAATGCGCAATGGCAACATCAATGCTCACACCTTGACCAGTCTGCAATAGAGTAAGGCGTACGGTGAACCGCAGCGCGCATCACCATTCATCATGGCCTGTGCGGCTGCTCCAGTGGTCGCCATTTTTGCTACCTGCGTGTTCTGCATCAATAGGAGTACATCTACTTGGGGCAAGGTTCAGGCAAGCTCACGCGTAAGGTTGCACCCACGCACACACCTCCCCAGTTCACGCGGTGTCAGCGCGACTTCTGACTCTGACTCTCACTGGCCCCCTTCCTTCCCCTCTCTGCCTGTCATCATGACATTTGTCTGCCTCCCTTGTACTAATGGGCTTGTATTCATAAAGGCCCCAAGGGAGGCCGGCTGTCCTACGCAATTGTGAAGTTTGCTTCAACGCAGCAGCCTACTTAGTATGCCTCCCTTGTACTCATGATCCTGTGCTGTCCTACAGCCGCACTTCCAGTGCCCGCACCGATGCACAAATAAGACTCTGACTCTGACTCTCTGACTCTGTCCCTGACTCCGCGCCACAAAACCCACTCAACGCCGCGGCCGCACTCACGAATCAGCAGCATGCAAGGCACCACCGTTGGCTATTGCGTCTTGCTGTGCACTCACGAGTAAGCATCGTGTAAGGCTGCACCATTCGCTTCTATGTCGCACTCACGACTCAGCAACGTACAAGAAACCACCGTGGGCTTGTGCGTCGTGCTGTGCACTCACGAGTGAGCATCGTGAAAGGCAGCGCCGTGGGCTTCTGCGTCGGGCTGGGCGTGTTGGGTCGCGCGGTGGGATTCGCCGTCGGCACCGCCGTCGGCGTGCCTGTCGTCGGCAAAGAGGTAGGCGTGGCCGTTGTCGGCGTCACGGTGGGATTCGCGGTGGGCACCGGGGTGGGTAATGCGGTGGGCGTTCGCGTCGGCTGGCTCGTAGGCTGCGCGGCGCGGCGGCGGCGGAAGCGCGCAACTCTCGAGTCAGTGATCACTGCCGACGTGAAGTCGCGGAGCGCGCACGCATACCTACCCTATGCACTCACGGCTCACTGAGCACTGACCTGCGGGGTGGGCGTCGCCGTCCGCATCGTCGGCAATAACGTCGGCCTGCCCGTCGGCCTGCCGGTCGTGGGCTCCGTAGTGGGGGAGAAAGTGGGCTTCGGCGTGTTGAAGCCCGTGGGATCCATTGTCGGCTCCGCCGTTGGCGTCGCAGTCGGGGTGGCGGTGGGCGTGGCTGTGGTGGGCTGGCAGAGGGGGGCAGCAAGGAGGGGTGTGTATGTGGGGGGTAGGGGGGGGTGAGAACATGCCCCCCGCGGGTGTGTGTGTGTGTGTGAGAACATGTGCCGGGGGGGGGGGGGGGGGGGGGGGGGGGGCAACATGCGCCACATGCGGCAGTACGGTGGTACCGGCGCTGTACTGGCGATGTCAGTGCGCCACAAACTGGTCCATGCTGAACCGGGGTTAGTGTCCGTGAGTAGCTGCTGCGGTGGCAGTGCTCAAAGGCGGCGCGGAGGAGCGCGCAAGCGAATAGTCAGCGCTGTTGCATCTCTCCGCTGCTGACCACGTTAAGGTGGAGGCCTGCAGTACATGGCTACTAGTGCAGCTGCCCCCCCTCTGCCACCCCCCCCCCCCTTCATTGGCAGGCTCCCATACAGGGCTCCAACTGTGTATTTGCCTTCCAACTTGAGGCAGCTGCAGTCGAGACAGTGAGTACACAAACCACGGTGGCGGCAGGCACAAGCAAGGGGAGTTTGCGTTGAAGTTTAGAGGCGCAGGCGAGGGGAGCGTTGGTCGCACGTCACCAGGCGCTCAACGATAGTCATCCTGTTGCAGCAACTCAGACAGCAGCGCCTGTCGCTTCCGCCGCCGCCGACGCTGCGGTGAGAACATAATAATATTTAAAGCTTGCACGCAGAAGTCTTTGACTACTGTGGATGTGGTGGCTCTGCTTGACTCATGGACAGTTGCCGCAGCAGCGGCAACCAGGGTTAATGGTAAAAGGCAGTCAGTTTGACGGCTCACCATGCCTTGTCACCTAGAGCTCTACGAACTTTTGATTCGGTTCCGTGAAGATTAATCACCTGCGCGGTGGGATTCGCCGTGGGCGTGCTGGTGGGGAGTGGCGTCGGCTGTCGCGTGGGCTGCAGCGCGGCGCGTGCGGCAGCGATCAGCAGCACAGTGCGCTTATTCAGAAGAGCGCCATCTTCAAGATGCACATGAACTGAGTCATCTCGAATCAACCGGGGGGGGGGGGGGGGGGGGGCAAACGACGCAGGTACTTTCCCACGTCATCATCTTATGACATGCAGCGCCATGGACGACAACAGGAATTGGGCTGCGGCTGTGCGTGCCGCGTGCAACAGCAATCGGCAGTACGCCGCGGAAGAGAAAAGTCAAACTCAAGACAAACAATAAACATCAACACCAGCATTTCTTCCTTCAAGCGGAGGAAGGTTGAGGGGGCAGGGGGGGGGGGGGGGGGGGGCGCTTGCAGCGATGAGCAGCACACTGTAATATAAATCAAGTGCCATCTTCAAGATGACGCACACTGTAATATAAGTCAAGTGCCATCTTCAAGATGACGAATGAAATTCAACATCACGAGTCAGCCCAGGGGGGGGCAAACGACGCAGGTAGTGCACAGCACAGCACACGCAGCCACCGACAGACGGCATTTACCGCGGCACCACCTTATGACGAGCAGTGCCATGGGCGACAAGAGAGGAGTCAGGCCGTGGCTAGCACTAGGGTCATGTTGGGGTGAGAGCGAATTGAATCTGGCAGCGCACAAGAGCAGGCCACAGACCCGCCGCAACCTCAACTTTAATTTTACTCTTTCAAGATGCTGCTATCTATCGCCTTCTGCTGCATGAAGCTTGCAGATTGCGAGAGGCATATTGTGCGCGACATTGAAGGCAACGCGCGCCTCGGCTGTCCGGCCGCTAGAAGCGCTTAATTTCGCACAGCGTATATGGGGACGCGTGCAGCCAGACGCACGGCAGAGCGTGGCTCATCTCAACGCTGACTTCACATTGCAAAAAACACATGCACTGATACATATGCAGTAAATGACGCATCTGACCTGCACGGGTACAGCAAGGGGGGCGCAGCCTGCCACTGAGTGGACTCAGCTGCCAGGTGCGGCACCAGCGTCCTTAACACTCACCCCAACCCTAACCTTACCTGAACCTGAACCTAACCCTGGCCATGATTGGGCACTCAACAGTGATCAGCGTTTCACAGAGCTTGTCGGACAGGAGCGCCCGTCGCTCCTGCCGCCGCCAACGCTGTGCTAAGACCATCGGTAATCTCGTGTTGTCTGTAAATTTTCTCACCTGTACGGTGGGGTTCGCCGTGGGCGTGCGCGTCGGCAGTTGCGTGGGCTGCGCGCGGCGTGTGCGGCAGCGATCGGCAACGCACCGCAGAAGAGAAAAGTCAATCTCAAGACACAGAGTCAACTTCAACATTAGTATCTACTTCAAGCGGGGGAGGGGGGGGGGGGGAGGCGGCGCCCGCCTGTACGCAGGCAAAGCACAGTGGCACGATACCCAGGCAACGACCACGGAGCGACACCCTCAGACTTTTTCACATCAATCATCTTCTGACAGGCACAGCATCAAATTTGTGACAGCAGCTTGCGTTAGGTTCAGGTCTGAGTGACAATGATGTACATTTGGCACTGCACAATGGCACTCCGCATATGCGTGAGTGACGCACCGGAACCTCAACTTCAACTGCTTCTGTACAGTGACTTCTCGTGCTGACAATTTCAGCGGATCGGATTCAGTGCAACAAGCTGCCAGAAGGTGAGAGTTGTCTACTGCGCGAGAGTGGCAGCAGCACACCCTGGCGGCCATCAGGTCATTGCAAGTTCACGCGGCGCGGGGGCAGAAGCGCGAACTCTCAAGTCAGCGTCACCGCCGACGTGAAGCTGCACACCGCACATACATACCCTATACACTCACCGCCGCCGAGCACTGACCTGCGGGGTGGGCGTCGCCGTCGGCAGCGCCGTTGGCACGCGCGTCGGCGCGCCCGTCGGCCTGCCGGTCGTGGGCTCGGGAGTGGTGGAGAAAGTGGGCTTCGGCGTGTTGAAGCCCGTGGGATCCATTGTCGGCTCCGCCGTTGGCTTCGCAGTCGGGGTGGCGGTGGGCGTGGCTGTGGTGGGCTGGCAGAGGGGGGCAGCGGGGAGGGGTTTATATGTGGGGGGTAAGGGGGGGGTGAGAACATGCGCCAGGGAGGGGAGGGCTGGGGGGGGGGGGGGTGATGACATGCGCCAGGGGGGGTGGGGGGGAGAGAACATGCGCCACATGCGACGGTACGGTGCACATGCGACGATACGGTGGTACCGGCGCTGTGTACTCGCGCGACGTCAGCGCGGCGCGGCTGCTCCGTGCTGAACCGGAGTTAGTGTCCGTGCGTAGCTGCTGAAATGGCAGCGCTCAGAGGCGGCGCGGAGGAGGGTGCAAGCGAATAGTCGGCGCGGTTGCATCTCTCCGCTGTTGACCACGGTAAGGTAGAAGCCTGCAGTACATGGCTACTGGTGCCGCTGCCCCCCCTCTGCCACCCCCCCCCCCCCTTTATTGGCAGGCTCCCGTATAGGGCTCCAGCGGTGTATTTGCCTTCCAACTTGAGGCAGCTGCAGTCGAGACAGTGAGTACACAAACCACAGTGGCGGCAGGCACAAGCAAGGGGAGTTTGCGTTGAAGTTTAGAGGCGCAGGCGAGGGGAGCGTTGGTTGCACTCCACCAGGCACTCGGCGATAGTCATCCTGTCGCAGCAATTCAGACAGCTGCGCCTGTCGATTTCGCTGCCGCCGACGCTTTGGTGAGAACATTGGCAAATTAAAGCTTGCACGCAGAAGTCTTTGACTACTGTGGATGCGGTGGCACTGCTTGACTCATGGTTAACTGCCGCAGCAGCGGCGACCAGGGTTATTGGTAAAAGGCACTCAGTTTGACGGCTCACCATGCCTTGTCACCTAGAGCTCTACGATCTCTGATTTGTTTCCATCAAGATTTTATTCACCTGCGCAGTGGGATTCGCCGTGGGCGTGCTGGTGGGAAGTGGCGTCGGCTGTCGCGTGGGCTGCAGCGCGGCGCGTGCGGCAGCGATCAGCAGCACATTGCGCGTATCCATAAGAGCGCCATCTTCAAGATACACATGAACTTCATCATCACGAATCAGCCCGGGGGAGGGGGGCAAACCTTGCAGGTACCTTCCCACGTCATCATCTCATGACATGCAGCGCCATGGACGACAACAGGAATTGGGCTGTGGCTGTGCGTGCCGCGTGCAACAGCGATCGGCAGTACGCCGCGGAAGAGAAAAGTCAAACTCAAGACAAACAATAAACTTTAACACCAGCATTTCTTCCTTCAAGCGGAGGAAGGTTGAGGGGGCAGGGGGGGGGGGGGGGGGTGCCCGCTTGCAGCGATGAGCAGCACACTGTAATATGAATCAAGTGCCATCTTCAAGATGACGAATGAAATTCAACATCACGAGTCAGCCCGGGGGGGGCAAACGACGCAGGTAGTGCACAGCACAGCACGCAAGCAACCACCGACAGACGGCATTTACCGCGGCACCATCTTATGACAAGCAGTGCCGTGGGCGACAAGAGAGGAGTCAGGCCGTGGCTAGCACTAGGGTCATGTTGGGGTGAGAGCGAATTGTATCTGGCAGCGCACAAGAGCAGGCCACAGACCCGCCGCAACCTCAACTTTAATTTTACTCTTTCAAGATGCTGCTATCTATCGCCTTCTGCTGCATGAAGCTTTCAGATTGCGAGAGGCATATTGTGCGCGACATTGAAGGCAACGCGCGCCGCGGCCGTCCGGCCGCTAGAAGCGCTTATTTTTGCACAGCGTATATGCGGACGCGTGCAGCCAGACGCACGGCAGAGCGTGGCTCATCTCAACGCTGACTTCACATTGCAAAAAACACATGCACTGATACATTTGCAGTAAATGACGCATCTGACCTGCACAGATACAGCAAGGGGGGGCGCAGCCTGCCACTGAGTGGACTCAGCTGCCAGGTGCGGCACCAGCGTCCTTAACAATCACCCCAACCCTAACCTTACCTAAACCTGAACCTAGCCCTGGCCATTATTGGGCACTCAACAGTGATCAGCGTTTCACAGAGCTTGTCGGACAGGAGCGCCCGTCGCTCCTGCCGCCGCCAACGCTGTGCTAAGAACATTGGTAATCTCATGTTGTCTGTTATCTTTCTCACCTGCGCTGTGGGGTTCGCCGTGGGCGTGCGCGTAGGGACTTGCGTCGGCAGTTGCGTGGGCTGCGAGCGGCGCGTGCGGCAGCGATCAGCAGCAGATTGGAAAGAGCGTCATCTTCAAGATGAAAAATGAACTTCAACATCACAAATCAGCCTGTGTGCCTGCCTGTGCCTGTGGGGGGGGCACAAACGACGCAGGTAGTGTACAGCACGGCACGCACGCAACCACCGACAGACGGCATTTATCGCGTCATCGTCTCATGCCATGCAGCTCCATAGGCGACAAGAGGAGTCGGGCCGTGGCTAGCGCTAGGGTTACGTTGGGGGTGAGAACAAATAAGTGTGGCAGCGCACAAGACCAGTCGATAGAGCCGCCGCAACCTCAACTTTAACTTTGCCCGTTCAAGATGCGGCGAGCTTGCTTGCTATCGCCTTTTGCTGCAAGAAGCTTCCAGATTGCAAGAGACACTTATGCGCGACGGTGAAATGCAAATCGCGCCTCGGCCATCGGACCGCTCAAACTTGCACAGCGCAGATGGCGAAGCGCGCACTTAGTCATGCGGCAGCGCGTGGCCCTTTCTCAAAGCTGACTTGAAGTTGCAGAGTACGCATGCATACCCATGATGCACTTGCTGCAGTGGCTGACGAACTCTGGCCTGCCAGATACAGCAAGGGGGGGCGCAGCCTGCCACTTAGTAGACTGAGCTGGGGCGGCACCAGCGTCATTAACCTAGCTCTAAATCTTATCCCAACCATTGCTGGGCACTCAACAGTAATCAGCGTTTCACAGAGCTTGTCAGGCGGGAGCGCGCGTCGCTTCTGCTGCCGCCAATGCTGTGGTAAGAACGCTAGTATGTAACGTCACGGCCTGTTGCTTTGCTCACCTGTGCGGTGGGGGTTGCCGTGGGCGTGTGGGTGGGGACTTGCGTCGGCAGTTGCGTGGGCTGCGCGGGGCGCGTGCGGCAGCGATAGGAGACATGGCGTGAAAGAGAAAGAAAAACAGCTCAAAAGACAAAACAATGAACTTCAACATTAGCATCTACATCAAGCAGGGGAGGGGAGTGGGGGCGGCACCCACTTGTACGCAGGTAAGCACAGTGGCACGATATCCACGCAACCGCAGCCCCACATTATCAGAAAATTTTACATCACCTAACGGGCACAGCGTCAAATTTGTGACAGCGGCTTGCGCTAGGTTCAGGTTGTAGTGACAATGTGGCGCACCTGGCACTGCACGTAGCACTCCGATACTTGTGAGTGACGCACCGTAACCTCAACTTCAACTGCTGATAAACAGTGGCTTCCCAGGCTGAAAGTTTCAGCTGATCGTTCTCAATGCAACAGGCTGCCAGTAATGAGTTGCCCACTGTGCGATAGTGACAGCAGCACGCAACCCAGCCATCAGGTCATTGCAAGCACGCGCTGCACGGGGGCAGAAGCGCGAACTCTCAAGTCAGCGTCACCGCCGACGCTGCACACCGCACACACACACCCTATACACTCACCGCCGCCGAGCACTGACCTGCGCTGTAGGCGTGGCCGTCGGCACCGCCGTCGGCGCTCCCGTCGGCCTGCCAGTCGTGGGCTGCTGCGTCGGTGTCTGCGTCGGCTCGGGAGTGGGGAAAGCTGTGGGCTTGGCCGTGGTAGGCTGCGCGGTCGGCACTGCGGTGGGCGTTGCGGTAGGAACTGCTGTGGCGGTCGGCTCCGCTGTGGGAACGGACGTAGGCACTGCAGTCGGCTGGGACGACGGAGGCGCCGAAGGCTGCCCAGTGGGGGTAGCTGTGGGGGTGGCCGTAACTGCCGTGGGCTTCGCGGTAGGCCGCCTGGTGGTGGGTTTCGCAGTGGGCTTCCTGCTGGTGGGCTTTGCGGTAGTGGGCTTTAGCGTGGGCCTCTGAGCGATGAGGAGGAAGCGGGAGGTGGGCGTTCAGCAGCGGGTGAGCATGGCGCGCTGCTAGCGGTCGCCGCAAATTCGAGAGGGGTGCCTCAAACTACATGCTTTAAGGAAAGGATGCAGTGGCACCCATGCTTGTCAGACATGTGCTGCAAATATCAGAAGACTCGGAGCAGCCTCCGAGTCGTCAAGACTCGCTGCTGGTGAGTTCTTTGGCGGCAACTTCAGGCTGGCCTCATAGTTCACGACCCGCGTTACTGATACTTGAAGTACCCAGGGCCTCGTGGGAGATGGGTACAGGCTTGTGATGCACTGACTCCCTTGACGATGCAAGTCCCAATAGGTTGTCCCAAACGCGTGACCAGCATAGCAGTTTCTGTATGACATCTACAACAGTAACAGTAACAGTTACACCTACAGTGTGGTGCTCCTGGCTTTACCACTGAGCTAAAAAGCTTGTGCACACTTAGCAGGGTAGCCGTCCCCTTCTGGGGTGCCAGGATACCACATTAGCCAGGAGCACCACAACAGCAACAATAACAGCGTGAGCGCGCCACCAGCGGCCAGGTGCTGGGCGCGCATGCGGCTGCGCCACCGTGACGTGTGAACAGCGCAGCCAAGTACTTCTACAACACGTTTCATAGTCTCACTGACTGTCAGAAGCACTCGCTACGTGCACTGCATGCCTCAAGTTCAAGTTGAATGCCGTTGATCATGGCCCAAAGATCGTGCTTTCCCGCAGGGCCAGTCACGCTGCCACATGCTTTTAAGGCCCAATGAGAGCATGCCAGGTGCTGTGCCTCAGGCTGCGGGCTGCTTCCCGGGGGACCGTTGCAGCCTCTATCGGACGCTCTCATGTTGCTCTACCAATAGTACTTGTGCGCGCATGGGCAGGTGCTGTCGATACAACGCATTGGTACCTGTTCAAAGGTGTTGTCGATACAACGCGTCTGAGAACCTGTACGTGTTCAAACAACGCATCTCGGTACAACCTGTACAGCACGGAGTGACTCTCGGTACCTGTACAACACGTACAGGTACCGAGAGATGCGCTGTATCGACAACACCTGGGCGCACATACTTGAAGTGCTCAATAACGTATTGAATAGCGTGCAGCATTGTAACAGTTACCCAACCTTGCTTGTGGGGCGCCTCGTTGTCGGACGCCTCATCGTCGGGCTCTATCTCGGTAGTACTACCTGTATAACACCGAGTGACTCTCGATACCTGTACAACACGTACCAGGTACCGAGAGATGCGTTGCATCGACAACTCCCGAGCGCACATCCTTAGAGTGCTTGATAAACTACAGCATCATTGCCTAACCTTGCTTGTCGGGCGCCTCGTCGTTGGGCGCCTCACTGTTGGGCCCGGGCGACTTGCCGCATCGAATCTCAGGTGCCACATCACCCAGCACCTATTGAACGAGTTCAATAGTGAACTCATAGCTTGAGGCAGCTGCACACAGCACTGAGTCTAGAGCTCCCCGCACTTCATGTACAGAAGCTCGGCACAAGCCCCTGCCTCCAGGGTTGCAGCCTCTGCTGAGCGCTCTCATATGTTGATTGGTCTAATTGGTTAAAGTGCTGAACAAATTGCAGCACTCTTGCCCAACCTTAGTTGTCGGGCGCCTTGTCGTTGGGCGCCTCGTCGTTGGACGCCTTGTCGTCGGGCGCCTTGTCGTCGGGCGCCTTGTCGTCGGGCGCCTTGTCGTCGGGCGCCGCGTCGTGGGCTTCTGCGTTGGCTTCAAGTTGAGGTTGAGGGTAGGCCATGCAACGGAAACGCGTTAGAGGGAGGCCCTCAGCAGTGAACACCTTCAATACGCTGGGAGTGTAGAATTCGGTCTGTCAGACTCAGACGTCACGTCTGCAACGCCCAATCAGCTGCAGCCAGAGTGACGGCCGCAGTGGCACCAGCGACTGTGCAACACGGACGCTCGCTGCCAGCCAAAGGCTGCTTCAAACAGAACAGAGTCTGAGGGTCTCACCCGCCTGCTGGTGGGCTGTGCATTCAACAGTCTGCTCGAGGGCTGTGCATTCAGCAGTCTGCTGCCATCCGCCCGTGCCGTCCCAGGTGCCCGAAACGCGGTCGCGCCGGCTGCGCTCAGATCTTCATGAAGCGCCTGCGGCGCCGTTAACTTCAAGTTCATATTGTGGCCCGTCAGCTCCGAGTTGTTGTCTCTGTGTGGCGGATCAGCGGCGCGCCCCACGAGGAGCAGCAGCCTGAGCGCTGCTGCCAGCAGCACCGTGGCTGCCATGGTCGGCACGGGGCGCATAGTGACGCAGTCGGGGGCGCAGCTGCGCTTCAGAGCAGACAGAGCCGTCGAGGCAGTCATTATGTCATATCATTAGTCATAGACTGGTCTGCATGCACCTGGTCCAGGGAACGTAATGTTTTCAGTGGCAGCCGCTATAACAGTCAAGGTCGCGGTGCTGCAGTGGTGACCTTGAAGTGTTGACGTCTTGCACAAAGCTACGAAATTTGACAACAGCCTCGTGGCCACCGGTAGTACTACTGTCATAGTCGTTTTTAAAGCTGGCCGGTCACTTCATTAACACAGGCGTTTGGATACATCAGACAAGCGAATGAAATCGAGCCTTTGCGTCCGCGTCCCCGGGGACCCGGATGGATCCCCATTATTATTAGTTATTAGTGAGCCTTTTAACCCGCCGGATGGATCACCAGTATTAGTATTTATTAGTGAGCCTTTTAAGTTACTACTTGTACTAGTCTGAGACTAAATTAACCTTTGACTCAGACTGCATGAGTAACTTTAATAAGTTGAAGCATGCATTCAATGCCAATTGCAACAACTTGTTGAACTTTAATGCCTGTAACTTTGAAACTCCTTAAAAGTTAATCTACTAGTATACATACTATTAGACTAACTTAAAGTCTCCTAACTTGAAGTATAATAATTTCTAGCAGTCTTCAAGCTACTAGTATTAGTAACTTAAAGTTAGGAATGAAAAACGAACCAAAAGATCGTTGAGCTCTACTAGACTAAGTACTAGTAGGTGATGAGCCTTGGGGATGGTTAGCAGCAAGTGCCTTCCACCAATGACCGTGGTTGCCGCCGCTGCATGCTGCAGTCATTGGCCACGTCGTCGAGTCAACTAGTAGTACTGTACTGTAACGCTTCCTATCCGCCTGCCGTTGGAGCTGCCTGAATTGTTGCTAATTCGAAAGTGTGCACCATCATGGTACTACTGGGACCCTGGCACCCCAGGGACCCTCAGGCTGTCGGTCACGGTCAGGGCCTGCAGCGATGACCGGTCCAGAAGGGAACGGATACTTCAAATTGGTCGCTTCTAACTTAAAGTACTACTAGTAGTACAGTAACTCTGCCAGTGAGTCAGTAGTACCCCCAGGCTGCCAGACTCAGAGTCAGACGCCTTTAACTTCAAGTTAGTGTCACACTGTAACCGTTACTGTGACAGTTACAGTGCTGCGAAAGTTTCAGTTTCTTGTTGACAACAATGTTACAGTAGCTCTGAGATAGCACAGTGACAGCCTGTCAGACTGTCAGTGAGTGAGGCTGTGGTAAAGCCAGGGTCACGCGGCGTCGACAAAAGGTTTCTGGTGTTACAGTAGCCCTCAGGCTGATTTAAATTAGCACAGTCACAGTGACTGTGAATGTCACCGTCACGGTGACGGTCACCGTGGTAAAGCCAGCCTGAGGGTCACGACCGTCACGTGCATGCAACTTGAACTTCAAGTTGGTTCCGGTATGTAGTGTGGATCATGATGATCCGGCCTAGGCCTCAGCGGCTGGCACCCCCCGGCCAGAAGCTTCTGGGCAACGGCTACCGTAACGGTAGCAGGTACTACCCCTGGGCCAGCCTGCCAGACTGAGTGAGCCTGTCAGTGAGGGCTTGTAAAGTGTGCAGTGCTCGATGACAAGCTCACTGACAGCTGCAGCATTTAAAGGCTTTTTAGCTCTGAGTCACTCAGACTCTCACTGACAGGCTGAGTCAGTGGTAAAGCCAGGGCCACTGGTGGCACTGGGCGACCGTGACATCAGTCAGTGTCTATTGAAATTTACCAACATTTAATTTCTGATGCCCTCTGACTCAGAGTCAGGGTCACCAGTACACGTCGTGTCGCCGAACTGTAAGGCTTCTGAAGTATTACTAACTGTTCTGTGATTTGGATTCCGAATCGGATTCGGAATCCCAGGGGCACGGCCCGCAACGTATTGAGTCTGTCAGTGACTCGCCCGGGGTCAGGCCTCAGGCTCCAGTTTGTTCAATGAATTTGAAAGAAGTTAATCGTTGTGATCCAAATAATGAATCAGATTTGCTTCAAAGAATTCTAAACTTGAAGTTCTTGAAAGCATCAGCGACTAGTACTAGCAGCCTGAGGGTGTCTGGTGACAAATTTCAAGATCCAAAATTTTCATGTCAGACTCTGAGTAATACTATGAATCATTAACAATCTGAAATATCTGACACTCGAATGGTTGTCTACTGGAATCGTCAGGAGGTTCAACTTGCTTGGCCCAGGCTTACTATTAGCTTACTAATAGCTTTAGCGTCGTTGAACTTCGAGTTGCCACGGCTTCAAGGCACCACGATTGGGCATTGGCGCATCGTGGCATTCAAGACATTGCTCACTGACAGATTTCGAGCATTGAATTTTGTTGTTGGGCCTCACACTGTCAGTCAGAGATGTCATTGAGCTTTCAAATTCAACTAATTGCGAATCCGATTCGTTTCCGCGCGCGGCGACTGACTCTCAGACACTGCGTCTATACATCGGCGCTCAGCGAATATGCTGGCAGCGCGTTGTAACTTAAGATACTGATGATGTTCAGAAATGAATTGTTGTCTATAGTCTACGAATCGGAGCTGCAGCTCTGCAATAGGCAGTCTGAGAGTCACCGATAGTCACAGACGGTCATGCCAGCCTGAGGCGGGCCGACAGCGCCAAGTGAATACACCGAGCGTGCTGCGGGGACACCTGGCCCAGACGTACTGATTGCGCAGCATGCATCAAGGAATCAGGTGGTTGCCACTGCTGCATCAAGTCAACCTGAAGCCTCCGCAAAAGCTATTGAGTGTTCAGATCGTCACGAGACTCATGAGTAATGTGCCGGGCCGCACCTGGGGTGGAAGGATGATGCCGCGAGCTGAAAACACCAAGTTAACGCCGCTCACAGAACGTCGACCTCCACGCCGCTCACGCCTTCCAAGTCGGCAGCCCCCGCAAAAGTGATTGTTTCTTCAATTTCCAATCATGCAGAAAAAGCCACTGTGGCACGAAGTGTGCTTTTTCGGTGAAAATCTACGCACTCGGCGTGAAGGCCATGCATGCGGGTTCTACCTTGCTGCATGATGCCTGCAGCAAGCACTTCAGGAGAGAGCAGCCCACCACGGAGAGGTCGACAAGTAGCCCCCTGCGCTGCCCGTTGCCGAGCAGCACGGGTCTGAGCACATGATGTGAGGTTGCAAAGCACAGCGCGACAACAGCTACCCGTTAAGATCCCATTTAATGCTGTGTCAGTGTCAGTGTCAGTGTCGCTGTATTAATCTTGTTGTGAGGAGGTCTCAGGCAAGCCAAGACCCCCCCCCCCCCCCCCCCATCCCGGCCAACTCCTAACACTATTCAAACCAAAACGCAGGACCCCCACACCCCCACAACGGTTGTGATAACGGCAGCTGCGCGCGTGCGCCGACAGCGTCCGCGCGCCGCTTCGACGGCAGAAATTGCGCAGCAACCAACGTGGCGCACAGCACCCTGAGGCTCCAAAGGGGGGCAGAACCGTACATACGAAGCGGGGGCATAACGCCGGATGCAGCAGCGCTCATCCTCACCAGACAGGCAGGTGCTGCGGTTCCTGTACCCCCCCCCCCCCCCCCCCCCCCCCCGCAAAGGGGGCTCAGTTTGCGCGCTTGCCCCGCGACGCCGAGGGGAACTTGAGCGGGACCTTGAGCGTCGCGACGGTGGAGTTGCTCTTGATGGTGCAGCCGAGCTGCCGCATGAGCTGCGTTGCCTGAAGGAGCAGTCATGGCGAAACATGTGAGATGGCGTCAGAGCAGCGCAGCCGAGCTGCCGCATGAGCTGCGTCGCCTGAAGGAGCAGTCATGGCGAAACGTGTGAGATGGCGTCAGAGCAGCGCAGCCGAGCTGCCGCATGAGCTGCGTCGCCCGAAGGAGCAGTCATGGCGACACGTGTGAGATGGCGTTAAGTGCAGTGCAGCCAAGCTGCCGCATGAGCTGCGTCGCCTGAAGGGCGCAGCGACGGGAGCGACACGTTTGAAACGGCGTCAGAGCAACCGCGCTTGCAATGCAAGGGGGGGGGCATTGGGATGCTCTCGAACCCACATCATGGAAGTTGACATCAGCGACGAGTTCACAACGTTGTGCACATGCACACATCATGAGGTATGTGCAGATTGGGTGGTTTGGGACCGCGGTGGTGAAGGAGATTGTGACCGGCGTTGCGTACGCCGTGGCCAGAACGGCGCAGCTTACCGCTAATGTCACGATATACCAGACCAGGCGGGGCCTGATTGATAGCGACGAGAAGCACACCTGAGAGACTTGAGCACATCAAGCCAAGCGCGGTGCAAGCGCGCGCTGCGCCGCACGACAGCAGGCAAAGATGGCTTGACACACGATGGACACAGGCGGTGCGCAGCCAATGTTGATAAAGCACCTGACACGCTGCATGCGCAGCACGGGCGAATGATGATCTAGGAGCGCACGTGCAGGAGCTGCCTTTGCATGAGCACGCCCCAGCCATCACAACAAGGCCGACTACCGCAAATGCCCGAATTAACGCAACCCGGGGCCAGCGTTGCACGGCACGCCCATGGGCCTCTACACAGGGAGGGGGCGTGTACAAGGGGGGAATGGGCTCAGCTGCGCCTTTTAAGAATTGCTAGCTTCAGGAGGGGGCATTGACAAGAGCGAGCGGGCATTTCCAAGGGCCCCGAGGGGGGGGGCGTGTTGACACGGCGCTGCGCTGGCGGACACCTCTAATGACAGGCGATGGCGGTGCTGGCGAGGCTGCTGCAGCTGCAGTAACTCCTGTCAAGCGAGCTCTGTTGCTTGTGTGGCCATCCGTCGGCAGATGTAAAGCACTCAGAAAACGAATAGTGTTGAAGTACGGCTTGATGTAATCGTCATTCTGTTCCTGCAAGGCAGCGGTGCCATTATGGTTGCTAGGGGGTGTTTACAACGGGTGGGGGGGAAACGTTGCCAAAATTGCCCTGGCAAGGGGCGCCCATGGGCGTTTGCAAAGGGGATGGGCCTCCACAGGGGGGGGAGGGGGGGGGGGGGCATTTACCTGGGCATTTGCGGTACTGTGTTGTGCCGACGAGCTCAATAGGAGCTACTGTATTACGTCCTGTATACGCCGTGGTGCAGGATAGGGTTTTCGCCCCTTAAGCAGAAGCCAATAAAGTACGTGGCGTACAAGTCGTATGGAAAGCCCAGAAGGCAGGATGTGACGCTCATGCAAGTGCAGAGTGGCATGCCTTCTTGATGTCTAGCTTGAGGTCGTGCGCGAGCGGCGCAAAGTGCCTGTCAGCACGACGTATGATTTAATACACTGCCGGCTTCCCCCGGGGGGCTTGCAAAAAGCACCCATTCTACGCCTGGTCCCCGTAGCGTATGACCCAGAGACGGAAACCCCAAAGGTTGAACCAGCCAGACAAGGGGGCCGCTTCACGACATAGCGTAGTCTACCTTCTTGATGTCTAGCTTGAGATCGTGCGCGAGCGGCGCAAAGTCGAGGCTGCACTCCTCAATGGCGAGCGCCACTCACACCAAGTGCACCTGCAGGCGCTTGCTGTGCCGGGAGTTTGTACAAGCTCAATGAGAGCACACATACTGTGTTGCGAGTTGTATGCGACGTGGTGCAGAATAGGGTTTTCGCCCCTCGAGCGGAAGTCAATGAAGCACGCGGCGCACCTTCTTGATGTCGAGCTTTAGGTCGCGCGCGATCGGCGCAAAGTGCCTGTCAGCACGAGGTATGATTTGGCACACTGCCGGCTTCCCCCCGGGGACTTGCAAAAACCAGCCAGATAGGGGGGCCGTTTTACGACATAGCGTACCTTCTTGATGTCTAGCTTGAGGTCGTGCGCGAGCGGCGCAAAGTCGAGGCTGCACTCCTCGACGGCGAGCGCCACGCACAGCAGGTGCACCTGCAGGCGCTCCGTCAGCTGCTTGGTGCGCATGTGGACCGTCTGCGACGAGTCAAAGTCCACGTCACATGGGGGTGCGGAATGAGCGCAGCGTGACAAAAGCAAATAATAAAAAAATATTTCGGATGTTCAATGAATCTCGTGAACGTGAAGTGTACTGAAAGTCGCGAGCAGCGTCTGCTGATCAGATGGCATGATGTGCGCGACGCTCGCGATGGGAGCAGCGATGGCTTCCGCAAAAGCATTCCTGTCAAGACCAGTAGGCAGCGTGGCTGCTTGAGAATGTGGCTT